>BSUD01000001.1:138766332-138777529 GCA_033239045.1 Fagopyrum esculentum | reverse complement strand
CAAATCAGTTATTGGGACAAGATGGGTTTTCCGAAATAAACTTGATGAAAGTGGTAATGTCATTCGAAATAAAGCTCGTCTTGTAGCTCAAGGTTACAATCAGGAGGAAGGTATTGACTACGAGGAGACTTTTGCTCCCGTAGCCAGGCTTGAAGCCATTCGCATACTTCTTGCTTTTGCATCTTACATGAGTATTAAACTTTTTCAAATGGACGTAAAGTGCGCCTTTTTGAATGGTTATTTAGATGAAGAAGTTTATGTTGCTCAACCTCCTGGCTTTGAAAGTAATGAATTTCCAGATCATGTTTTCAAGCTTGACAAAGCTCTTTATGGCTTAAAGCAAGCCCCAAGAGCTTGGTACGAGCGACTTTCAAAATATCTTCTGGAAAATAACTTCAAAAGAGGGTTGATCGACAAAACTTTATTCATTAAAACTCATGGAAAGAATATTCTTGTTGTTCAAATTTATGTGGATGATATCTTGTTTGGAGCAACTAATGAATCTCTTTGCAAGGAATTTTCTGACATCATGTGCAAGGAATTTGAGATGAGTATGATGGGTGAATTAACCTTCTTTCTTGGACTACAAGTACATCAAAGCAAAAAGGGGATATTCCTAAATCAAGGAAAGTACACAAGAGACCTTCTGAAGAAGTTTAAGATGAATGAATAAAAAATAGCCAAAACACCAATGAGCTCTACTCTCTCTTTGGATCAAGACCTTACCGGAAAACAAGTAAATCAAAAAGAATATCGAGGTATGATCGGATCATTACTATATCTTACTGCTAGTAGACCTGATATTATGTTTAGTGTTTGTATGTGTGCTAGATTTCAAGCTAACCCAAAGGAATCACATCTCATTGCGGTAAAAAGGATATTAAGATATCTTAATGGTACAAAAGATATAGGTCTATGGTATCCCACACAAAGTAGTTTCGGTCTTATCGGATATTCCGATGCTGATTTTGCAGGATATAAAGTGGATAGAAAAAGCACTTCAGGGTGTTGTCAATTTCTTGGTACTTCACTAATAAGTTGGCATTCCAAGAAGCAAAATTCAGTGGCTCTCTCAACAGCCGAAGCTGAATATATTGCTGTTGGAGCTTGTTGTTCGCAAATCTTATGGATTGCGCAACAACTCCAGGATCTTGGATTCAACTTTAAAGATATACCAATAAAATGTGACAATACCAGTGCTATTTCTATCTCGATAAATCCTGTACAGCATTCAAGAACGAAACATATAGATGTGAGACACCATTTTATACGTGATCATGTAGAAAAAGGTGATGTGTCTTTGACATTCATTTCTACCGATCTACAACTGGCCGATATCTTTACAAAACCTTTACCCGAAGAGAGATTCAACTTCATAAGGTTAGAACTTGGTATGCTTAACAGGGAGGCACAAATGTAGGGGGAGCAATTATTGTTTTACAATATTGATCTTATTCCCTACATTAAGACCTTAACATGCATTTCAAGGTCTTACTACAATAGTGTTACAAACACTGATCGTATTCCTTAGAATAAGATCTTACAACACATCTCAAGGCCTTACTAAATAATAGTATGTTCTTGATATTTGCTTAAAAGATTAAATTGGATCAAATCTTTTAGTTATTATCTCAATAGATATCTAACTAATAGATTATTTTATTTTTGGAAATTTTTCGGTTATAATTTTAATCTTTTAAAATTACTTAAAATTTTACAAAGATTTTCTTCTCTCTCTATCTCCGTCTTATATAAAATCTTCAAAGATCTCCTACCCGGATTCTCTTCTCCGCTTCGTTAAACTCTCCGACTTCTCGTCTCTCTCATTCTCAAACCCTAATCGACGATGGCTCCCAAACGCTCTTCGACTCAATCCTCTGCTCCAACATCCAAGAAGCAGCGATCGGCGGCTAGGAAAGGCAAAGCTGTTCTAAAAGAGTACAATCCCGATTCCGATTCTTCGATGTCCACTCCCTCTCCTTCTCGGCAAGTGGCTCAACCAATTTATCCCCCAGCCGCAAAGGATACACCGCAACATCGTCTTCGATCGCCACCGTCTGGATTTGAGGTTAGTAGTGAAGAACCTTTTTCTTGGTTCTTGAACTATACTAAAGCGGGAATGTGGAAAGATGGTTTTGCTAATCGTCCCTTGAGTTTCTGTGAAAATGTTGATGAACGATTTCTCGAGTCTATGAATCTGCCGTGCGTCAATCTGCTGAAATGTTCTAATCTATGGAGTTTGTTTAATCTGGGTGATTTTGCATTTCCTCGTCTTACTCGTCTCTTCTTTGTTAATCTCACTGCACACCGAGAAAAGGGGATTTTGACTCTTCATTCCCAGATCAAAGGACGTCCAATTACTCTTACTGCTTCTTCCTTAGCAATTATTTTAGGAGTCCCTGAGGAAATTGACACCAAAACTCACCCATCTAAAACTGTATGTCTTGCCCATGCCCAGAAAACATTTTTTGAGAAATCAATTCCTTCTGGTGCTACCTCCTCTAAGCCAAAGCAAAAACAAACCCATAATGTCTTAACTTTAGAAGCAAAAATTGTGTTTACCTTGCTTGCTAGGTGTGTTTTACCACGAAAGCACTCCAGAGAGATTGTAACTGACAATCTCTTGGAAATTTTGGATTTGGTCTTTACTGGGTATGCTATTGATGTCCCTAACCTGATTTTATCCTACATGTTGCACACTGTAAATACCCCTTTGACAACCCCTCTTCCTTATGCCAACTTATTTCCAAAGATCTTCGAGTTCTTTGACATTGATACTACAGAGGAGGATAAGGTTTATCATAAGGGTCAAATTGATGAGGACTGTTGGAGAAGGCTTGGGGTTGAGAAAACTTTGTCTGAGGATTGGATTCTGAAGAAACATCAATCAACTGCTCAACTCTCATCTGAAGAGAGAATTCAGGATTTAGAAGCTGAAGTGGATGCTCTGAGGAAGGATCTGAACACTGCTCGTGCTGATATTGTGGATAGACAGAATGATACGCATGAGAAGTTGCTAATTGTTAATGAGAAGCTCAACCAGTTACTGTTTTTGACATCTCTAGCTCATAGGGCAACTACTACGATCATGCCTTTGGATGAGGATGCTGTGGAGCACATTCAAGAAGTGTGTCAAAATGTTGTCATCAACTGTGAACGCAAGGTGCTAAAGAGAGGCATTCTTCGACCCATTGAACCTGAGCCGACTATCTTGACAGTGGAGGAATATGGCTTAGTTAAGAAGTACAGAAATGATCAAGATAAACATTTAGCCAAAATGATGGCTTGGACCACTACTGGTGAGGCACAGCAGAGATGGAGGGCAAAGGTGCGTGCTCGTTGTCGTAACAGACGAGCTGGGTCTTCTTCAAATTACGGGCAATGGTTTGAAGAAGTGGTTGAAGTCTCGGATGATGAAGATTAATCCTTTTAAGTTCTAAATTTTTCTTGCTGAAAGACAAAAAGGGGGAGAATATTTGTCTTTTGAAATGTTTTGAAAACAAAACTTGGTTTGGTTTGGTTGTTTTTTAGTTTTTGAAAAACTTGCATGGATTCGATCGTTTTCAAAATTTGATCCTACATATGTGCTTATGTTATATTATATTGTTTGTTGTTGTGTTGTTCAAATGCAGGAAATAGATCATAAGTTTTGTCTTTCATCAAGGGGGAGATTGTTAACTCCACCTTGATAAATAAGACATTACTTATGGTTGATGAAAGCCAAAACCTTGGTTTCCAGGTTTTGGTAAGATCTTACAAGTGTTGGTAAAGTCTTTACAGTATCAGGTAAGGCCTTACCATATTACAGAAAACCTTGGTTTCCAGGTTTCAGTAAGGCCTTACATAAACTGGTAAGACCTTACCAAAACTGGACAAAAACTGTTACGTACGTCCAAGTGGCTTTTCCTTCTTGTTGAGTTATTTAAGGGATTTGATTTTAACAAATCTTTGATTTGTTTTAATTAAATCTTCTTAAAGATAAAATTGGAAGATTTCCTAACCTCAACAAAATATGATTGACGTACTTGACTGGTTGACTTCAACAAACAAAATCCCAACAAAATAGAGTGGATCAAATCTCAACAAACCCAAGATCTCAACAACCCAAGATCTCAACAACCCAAGATCTCCCCAAGATCACGCAGCCAAGATCTCCTTCAACGTTAAGAATGCTGATACGCTTGCCTATTTAAAGAGACAAGGAAAGAGAAACAAAATACACGATTCATTGCCTACTTCGAAAACCGAGAGATAAATTCTACATATCTCACAAAGAGCCGATCTCACATTCGAAGCTTCATCATTATACTTCCCTAAGAAGTGTGAGATCTTTTTCGAGCTGATAGTACAATTCAACAAGGATCATACAAACCGTTTTCATTTCTAGACACGTTGGATACGAGTGTTGTATCTGGAGTACTTTAGTTTTTCTTTTCTAGTGAGTGAGTTGCTAGATAGGAAGTGTAAGACTTCTGAGTTTAGAAGAGGGAAGGTCTTCTGAAGGTTGTATCTGGAACTCATCAAGAAGAAGGAAAATAAAGCTACTTGAATCCTAGGGTTGAATCAATCCTAGGCGGGGACTAGGTCGTGTTGGTGACCGAACCTCGTTAACATATCGCGTGTCCTTTACTGCTCTTTATATTCCTGGTTTGTCTAAATCTTTACACTTAATTCCAATCTTAGAGAAACGTGTAAGGTCTTATAATTACGAGTAAGACTTTATCTCAATTGATAAGGTCTTATCTCTTTCGATAAGGTCTTACCTATCCTAAGATTGCGAAAAGTTTCCATACTCTATTCATCCCCCTTCTAGAGTATTGGATAAACTATTTTATCTGCCTATTCCGCATTTCAGGTGGCTATGGTTGATAAAGGAGCAGCTTCCTCACTCTTCACCAGAGACGTAAATGCGCCCATAAAAGCAGCAGGCACACAAGATAGAATCCCTTTATTCCATACATCATCCTGCACGATTTTCTCCCTTGAGGATTGTAGGATGAAATCTGCTTGGATTATAAAAGGCGAATTGGTGACCATTTCAGTTGGAAGGAAAGCATAAATTCCTGCCTCCATGATCCCTCTGTTCAGACGTTGTCCAAAGGGAAATGCCAGAGTTATAGACCACTCGTCCACCTCCATCCTCCTCTCCACTCTATTCTCCTGTCTTATGGGAAACCTCTGCCTCCACATATAATAGCTACATTCTCTTTGTTCACTGTCTTCCTCAGAAGAAGTAAGATGTAGAGTGAAGGATTCAGCATCAATGTTCTTCTTGGCAAGAAAATCCTTCTCACTCGAGATAGAGATAGCATGTAGAGGATTGGGTTTGTGATGATTGTCACGGGTTTCCTTCACTGAAAGCCTTCTGATCTTTGAGAGAAACAAGAGCAGCTCGGGATGGATGCTTGACAGCTGCTTTTTCACAGAGTCAACTTTTTCGCGCTTCAAAGGCAAGATTATGGTTGTTGCTGGAAGCTGAGAGCTGCCGTAGATTTGTTGAATATAAAAAACAATTGGGTTTTCATCCACCCATTCTGGGACAATGTACGCAATCTCACAGTGGGAACAAGGTTGCTCGTTGAAACGGACCTGATAACCATTACTGAAGATGTATGGCTGGGAGGTTAAAAGGAACACACTCTTAAAGCCAATACCTGTTCAGCATTCAGATGTATATGGTACTGTTATGGTCACACATATAACTCATCATAAACTTGAAATACAAACTTAATCTTCTTGCTTAGGAACTTATATAGAGATGACAATGATGTTCCTAGTCAAACCTTAAAATATCGTAAACTCGGCTACTTTTACACATTCTAAAAGTTTTAAAGTTACACTAAAATGTGAAAACATATAGCCGAAAGTAATAACCAAAGTTAATTTAAAAAGGTCATGTACAACCAAATACTGTAGGATGGGTGGACTCGTGCATACCAAGGCATGTTAACTATGTCAATTATGTACATCTTGTGTGTATTCTGAATATTTTGGTGTGACAATACGCAATTTTCAGCTGTGGTCCTTACGAATATATGGATGCTTGATTGTCAGATCCAAGGTTCATCTTATATATCTTACCATAGATCCTTAGAACGCTCATTGTTAGATTCTATTTTATTTATTATTTTATAATAGTATTACGTCTATATACCGATGCAATAAATTGTAGAGAAAATAAAAAAAGTCTATGAAAGTATATATGAGATAGTCTAGAATGATATATAGTTTTATCTGGAATGGAGTATATATGATATAGTATATCAGTATATGTACACAAATAGAATGGTCATGATCATGTAAAAGACAATCACAAAAGAGGATGAACATGAACAAGAGGTTAAAGACAGCTGCAGTAAGAGAACGTTTCATGAAAGAGTATAGAGACAGAGACCTATGCCTTACATGAACATTTGTTTCCCATATTTTAACTACTTCTCCATCTTTGGGCATATGTAGCTCGACTTCAATATATGTTTTCAAACTACGTACCAAACAGAAAGCACTCACTATAAGAACATTCCTTCAAGTGAATGCTAATAGTCTAATATGGCCTACATCGTGATAAATTAAGAATATAAATCATAAAGAAATGAGTAAAATTAACCTTTCTCCCCAATATATCCACTCCTCCTGTATCCGGTCTTCGAGGAGTCCCCTATACTGCAAATAGAATCCATGTTCCTGCGTGAGAATCCATTCTCATTGTTGAACACAAGCAGTGTCATTGGAGCTCCAGTCTGAGTAATATCCTTTGAAGTTAACAGAAACTCCAGTGATGGCTCAACTCCTTCCTTGTACTCATTGTCTTCAGCATTCTATATATATGCATACATAGATTCAAGCTGCATTTATTTCAACATAAAACACGAATGAAGTGTGAAAAGAAACTGATTCTTGCCCGAGACCTGGATGAGCTCCATAAGAAAGTGCACGTCTTTGGAGTAAAGCTCGGTGGAAAGGTACTTGACAGCCATGCGAAGGTCTTTGCTGACGCTGATCTTTCCAACGCCAATCTGGTACTTGTTTCTCCTTATCTCCTCTATGTGTTCCCGTGGAGTACCCATTATCGCTAACAGCAGTTATATAAACGAAGAGGAAATTGAGGTAGAGAATTTTCTTTAAACAAGAAACTCAACAAGTGTAAAGAGTAAACAGCGTGAAAGCAAGAACTTCATTCTATTGTTAGCCAATCAAAAGCTGTTTGGTTCCTCCACAAGCCAGAACCTTTGGGAGGTCTTGTTCTTTCTCCTTTATGTAATCATGTACCTCAGTAGAATTTAACTTAACAATAACTACTAAATTGGTTCATACACATTCATTTCAAAGAACTTGAACGATTCAACTTATGTTCAAGGTTTACATATGTTTGCATGTTTTGCTTATTCTTCTGTAGCAAAACCAATGTATAAGACTATAAACAATTCAAAGGAGTGACTGATGAACCCCATAAGTTTCCATATAAGATTAACCACCACTGGATTTGGATCTTTAGCCCAAACATAGCCCAGCCCATTTATAATATAAGCCCTAACTTTTTGCTGTGTGGAAGACTGAAAGTGGAACAATATTACAGTACAATGAAAAAACACCTTCATACAATACCAAAGATTGCAAATTATCTTGTCCAACTGAACTTTGACTAAACCAAGGCAATAAAAATTATAAAAACCAAAAAGCTGAAGTATAACTTCGAAGCTCCATCATTTTTACTCTTCCTAACTCATATTCTGAAGTTTAGAGAAATTAAAACACACTACTGCCATTTTCATCCCATCCTTGAGTTCCATTTGATGTCTAACCTCCAAAGACCAACAAATTCGCCAAATTCCAACACCTACTGCATCTTCCTTCCATGACAGTAAGGTAGAGGTAAACTGGAGTTTAAGGTTATAGTTTGTTTTCCAAAGATCACAAATAGTGGGAGAGGCTACGAATTCAAAGCTACTGATTGTGCTCCAGGCTGCTATCTTAATTAACAGTTTCAACCGATAATCATTATCCATATCCATGTGAGGCCTGTCAAAAACTCGGTTCCACTATTTGAAGACCTAATTCTCTCAATAAACACAAAAATGGGTTCCAGTTTCAACCAGCACACGGAATGAGAACATCAAAAGAAGTTTACAAAAAAAAGCACGTTGCTTTCCGAAGGGAATGTGCGTTGAACAAAGGATGGAACATTTAATGCAATGTTTGGATAAAGCTCCGAAGGTAGACAGAGACCCAAAATCATTAAAACATTTCTCACCTTCTTGCTTAATGCTTAGCTACCTTGCTTTGATTACCATTTAGGGCAAGTAAGCATTGTGGGTGCTGCATGTAGCGGTGATATCAGATTTCCCGTGGCGATGATCGAACTGGCCCTTCTTAGCACCGACCTTTTGATTTCCAATCAGCAACTCACGGTTACCATAAATCCATAATGGAACATTAATCGCCTTTTTAGGTGTTTTTGGATACACTACGCAAACACGCGTATGTTTACTTCTTATATAAATAACACCAAGTCACACTTTAGGAGAGTGGTCGTATCCTGCGACGCGAATTTTAGAAAATTCAAAATAAAATGGCAACATTAAAGAGGATTATGTTTTATAGCACAAGTCTTATTTATGTTAGATATTTTAGGGCTAATTAGGAAGTAGGTTTTTTTTAATTAATAACTAGTAATTAGGTCAAATCCATTTTATAGTTCAGTAATTGTACCCCAATCTCTTTTTTACTTAGTAAGTAAGCCCCTTCGCTCTTCTCTTTATCGCCGAAAATTTGGAGTTCAATCTAAAGTCAATAAACTCGCAATCGTCACCACCGATTGAGAACAACTTCTCTCCGGCACCCATTCCACCAGATTTCGGTCGGTTTTCCAACCTCGAAGAGGTATGCCACCATCGTTGGACCAAGAGGCTGATGAAGAAGATAGTCGAAGAAGAGAGGAAGGTTAGGGTGAGTATACATCAGAGCACTCGACAACACCACTATCGACGGCGATTTTCTCATCAAACCCCACAACTTCACTCCATCCCTACACCCCTTTCACCCTCTCAGGTAATCGACTACAATTTTTAATTTTTAAGCTATTGGTTTTTGTTTATTGATATTCCTGTTATTCAATTTTATCATCCACTTATTTGAAATTAATCACTTGGGTGGTGTTTGATCAGTTTCTTTTACTATTATCGCAGGTCCTGATTTGAACCTTCTATTTCTCTCCAATCTGCTTCCCCATGAGGAACGCGGCTATAGGGTTCTTTGTAGTCTTTGCTCTTATAGCTGGAGTCGTTGGTATTGCGTCTTGCATTGTTGGGCTAAGCCATATTCAAACATGGAGATTTGAAACCTTGTGTAACACCCCGAATCCGCGGGACTTGGGATGCTACGGGTTGGGACCTCACAATGGGTCCCGACCCTTAGCTTGACAACAATTTCACCGGATCGTGTAACAAGACACAAATAAATGCCAAAACAAAATACATTGTTATGCAATGCAGTGAAACCGAAACTATACAAACAAAAGACTTCAACCGAGATACAGCACAAAACCCGAACGCCAAATACACGGCATACAAAACACAACTATCGAAGGACAAAACACAACTCAACTCTATCCAAAAACCCTTCCTAAAATGTACGGACCCCGGATGCCCACTTTTCCGGATCTCTCGGCCGCATTCCTAACCTGCAAGGCAATCTACAACAATCGGTATAAAACCGTTAGCTCATATTCGAAGCATTAGAATTAATTGGAAAGGCACATACACAAGTAGAACACCGCAATCACACAACATAGTTAAAAAAGCACATCAATCCGGTTTATTATCTTTATTATTATTAAGTCGTATCCCGTTCTAATTCAACTTAGGTTGTGACACGAGAGTCACTGAAACTCGCCTCGGTCCCTACTTACCGGCATGAAATGGTATTGATGCATCCGACCGTCTACCAGCACGGGATAGTCGCCGAGAACCTCCTAGCTCTCGCGGGAGCTAGACAAGTTGTCACCACCCGTTATCATACACTTGGGCCAAAATAATATAAAGGTCGGTAATCCTAATTCCGGTTTAGTTGTTATAAACGATAAACAATAAACACACACCATCAAACACACATCGATGCTAATACAAGGAATACGAGCTAAGTAAGTCCGGAGACTTATCCCAAAGATAATCCCGCTAACCACCGCTCTCAACTTCCCGTAGGAAGGCACTCAACGTCTGGTCAAAACAAGGCACACAATCAACATTTCTCTCACATATGCTAGAAGTCCTTAGACTTCTAGTCCCAATGCTCTCGCAAGATCATAAACCATAACCATGATAGGATAACGACTTCTAATCCTCACAATCTCACAAGGTCATAACCATCACAACACATGCTAGGATACTCTCGTCCTAGTCTCCACAATCTCAACAAGATCATACAACCATAATCTCAATCCTCATAAGCTCACAAGATCAACCCAAACACTCAACGCCCTACAATCCTCACAATATAACGTCAACACCTCAAGCCTTATAACGATCATAAATCCTCAAAACTCACCTAAGGTCCAAAACCACTACTTGGCATCCACTCTAAGTTATGCTAGATTATCCAACCTAGCATGATACTAATACTAAACATAACTAAATCGAGGAAGATAATACTCACACGACGTCAAGACGGATGTCGAACTTGAACTCTTTAGGCCTTTATCGGGGCGCTTCCGGACCTAAAACCAAAGCTACACAAAATTAGCTTAAACGCTAATTTTGGAAGGGAGATTAACGCATATAAAAATCTAAGGAAGTCCCGCTTTCAAAACAGGTAAAACTCGCAAAGCATTCCTTGGGTGATCACAACAATTTATAAATACGGGTCAAAACCAAAACAACTTTCCGGGCAACTAAGAAACTCTCGAAACTTGTCCATTTCTCGAAATAAACTTTGGGTCATAAATCCGAAATAAATCCAACAAAGGGAATAATATATAGTATAAATATAAGAATATCTCGTAGTCAAAATCCAAGGTTAAAACTCGTAAAGACATTTTCTGGACAACTTATATAAATTCAGAAATATGGGTCATAAATTGTAAATAAGAATATGGGCCATAATCTGTAACAAAATCTGTAGGAATATAATTACAAAAGTCATGAAATTAGGGGTCAAAACCCGAAATAGAAATATGGGGTATAAGTTGTAATTACTAAAAAGG
>BSUD01000001.1:138676153-138766113 GCA_033239045.1 Fagopyrum esculentum | reverse complement strand
GGGGGGGGGGGGGGGGCGCTCAAATTTTGAAGACGGGTATTTAAAACCCGATAGACCTTCTTCGGCTGGGAAAGAAAGATGAAGAGGCGGTGGCTCGATGACGGCGGTGGAGGGACAACGCAGGGCTCCGGTGGCGAGGAACGAGGTGAGGCAGGGAAGAAACACTCATGGCGGCGGCTCCAGGCACCGGTGGTGGCGACGGAAGGACAGGGTACTCTCCGACGGAGATGGCGGCTGCTACTGCAGCGTGCGGATTCGATAGAGGAGAAGGATGTTGAGGTTCGATGAAGGCGAAGGCCGCAGTGGTGCGACGGGCAGGGCTCTCCGGTTTTTACAAGGCGGCGCTAGGGGGTGACAGTTATTTGACGAGCTCGACAGAGAGAGAAAACGGAAAGAGGAGGCGGTTGCAGGCGATTCCGGTTGGTGTTCCTTCCAGAGAATGAGTTGCGGGTGAGATTGAGGCTTGGTGCAACACACAAGGAAGGGGATGGCTGCTAAGGTTGAGATTGAGAAACAGAGAGGAATGGATGAGTTGTTGTTGAGTGAGATAGTGAAATGGTTCAGCAAGGGAGATAGGATGAAGCAGATGCCAAGGAGTCCGGTAGGGGACTCGAGAGGTCGGGAGGTTGCAGGCTGCTTGTTGTTGCCAATAGAGAGCAGGGGTAGCCACAGACTAGGTTGGGTTGGGGCTGGGTACACGCAAGGAGGCTACTCAACAGCAGGAACATGTCATCCTTGGCATAGAGGAAAAAGAAAGAAAGTACTGGTCGGAAATTAAATAAACCCGATCAAAACAAATGGAACGGAATTTTCAAATAAAAAACTTTTCCGAACTTTTCCGCAAAATAATATACTGAAAATATAAAGAATAAATGAGAAAAATAGGGCTCCTAAAATTTTACTTTTGCAAAGTGGGCTCCTAGTATAATTTAGGCCTGTAAAAAAAATTAATAGCTGTATTTGTGGGCCTCCCAAGAAAAGATGGATGGATGGGCTGTCAAAAAAATTGAATATTAAATGACTGTTGGTATTATTTGTAGAGAAGAAAGAGAAAACATTTATTCTCTTTGTAAAGAGAGAGAAAACAGATCTAGAAAGGAACGAAAGAGAAGAAGGAGAAATAGAGGATGAAACGGAGATCCGCCGGAGTTTCAACGACAGGGAGCACTGTTTCGCCGCCAGGACATTTGGCCACCAAGCCGACACCGAAGGATGAGCGAGAGATCTAGGGTTTCCTTCGAGCGGGAGATGGGCAAGCGAGAGATCTAGGGTTTTGCCGTCAAGGTTGACACGAGGAGGGGCTACGCCACTGGTACCACAAAGCCGGCGCCCACTTCTCCTTTCTTTACCCTCTCCTTCCGGTGAAGTCGGCGCACTTCTTCTGAAGTCAGCGCACTCCTTCTTCGTCCGCTAAAGGCGGCGCCCACTTCCCCTTCATGTGCGCCCTATTCTTCAACCTTACCCAAACCGCGCCCACTTCTCCTTTCTTTGCCCTCTTCTTCCTCCCCTGAAACCGCTTGGGAACGTTGTTTTAATGGCGGATCTCCCTTCCTTTTCTGCTCAGATTTCGGCGCCCTCTTACAGTCTAGGGATTACGCAGGCTGTTATTGAAGCAGAGGAGCGTAGGATGGCCGGCAATACTTCGATGGCGGATGAAGCTAGGGTTTCCGCTGAAACTAGGGTTACCCAATTGTATGCATACGTAGTTACTTTTTGGGTATGATAATGTTCACTTATTTAGATTATATGAATATCTGTTGGAGTATATGATACGTGCTTACCCAAAAAATGCTTACCCAATTCCAATTATTTAGATTATATGGATATGGATATGTGTATATTAGTGTTGGAGTATATGGATATGTGCTTACCCAATTGTATTCTTACCCAATTGTATGTTTACCCAAGTTCAGTTATTTAGATTTTATAGATATGTGTATATTAGTGTTGGAGTATATGGATACCCAAGAAGTTTGACATTACCCAGGAAGATGAGAAGTTTCAGATTATCCCGAAATACATTACCCAGGAATTTTGAGATTACCCAAAAATAGATTACCCAAGAAGTTTGACATTACCCAGGAAGTTTGACTGGTTTAGATTACCCCGAAATACATTACCCAAGAAGATGAGAAGTTTCAGCTTACCCCGAAATACATTACCCAGGAAGATGACAAGTTGGAGATTATCTATGGATACAAACAAACACTGCTTACCTACAAATAGAAAATGTAAACAAGCACTACTTACCCACAAATAGAACAGGAAGTTTCAGTGTTTTAGATTCACAAAAACAAAAGATGAGAAGTTTCAGATTACCCACAAATACATTACCCAGGAAGTTTGAGATTACCCAGAAATAGGAACAAACACTGCTTACCCAGAAATAGAATAGGGATATGTAAGCAGTCCAGATTCCGGTGAAGAAGAAGCTCAACAAGCAGTCCAGATTCCTGCGTTTCAATGGGAAGAAGAAAAGAGCTGCATATGGATATCCAAATATAAATTTACGTTTGAAAGGAGGGAAAAAGAAGGGACAATGGAGGGAAGAAGATGGGCTGGCTGAATTGATTGGTCTATTTTCTGATTTTTTCTACATGTCACCCATCAAATCAGTCTAGATACCTATGTCCCTTACTTTTCTGATTTTTTCTACAATAGGAGCCCATTTTCTAAATGAAATTATGAGAGGCCCAAAATCCAAACTCTACATTGTACAAGGCCTACATTGCAAATTCAGCCAAATATAAACAAAATATATACTCGTAAGAATAATTTTTACGATATATACATTACTTCCGTAAAATATACTTTGCAACATAGAAATCAATCTCGTAAATAAAAATAATTAAAATACCGTGAATATATTATTATATACATATACTCGTAAAAATTAAATTTACAACTTAAAATACTCGTGAAACATACTCAAGGTATTAAAAATATCGATAACATCCGAAAAAACAGGTAACGTAAATGCGCCTAAAAATTGGGCGTTACACCTTGCCGACTTCATTATCTATTGCAACTATTGCTTGGTGCTTGACCGTCCTTTCTAAAATGTGTAGAACTGTAGATGGTTTGTCTCCCACCACCTCATATGCTCATAATAATTTGATAGCATGTCGATCCATATTATCTGCACACGCTTTTATATTAACTAGCTTGTCTCCTTCTCTTGTATATGAAGAAGACAACAAGGCAGCTACATTTGAGAGAGAAATAATTGGTCCGGTAAAGAGGCAACAAGGCAGCTATATTTGAGAAATTACTGACACTAAGTTGATGTTAATATGGTAGAAATAAATTACTCATGTTTAGCATGGTCATATATTGTAAGGTATGAAAGTCGAAGAAAGATATGCTAAACGGTTGTAGAGATTCCGTCATGTAAATTCCGGCATGTAAATTTCGGAATGTAAATTTCGGTATGTGAATATTTCGGTATGTGAAAATTCCGGTATTCCAGAAAATAAAAAAAAATAAAAAAGACAAAAAAATCAATAAAAGAAAATAAAAAAACAAATTCAGTTTTTAAAAATTAAAACTTACACTTAAATAACAAATAAAAAATAACAAACATTTTTTTTAAAATAGAAGGATTAATTATTTTTACCTACCATTAAATGAAAGTGGCAAAAAAATATGGGTATAGTTTTTTAAACAAAAACCAAAAAAACCTAGTAGGCCAAATTCTTTCAATATTTTATTGTTGTGCTATAGTGGCGCTAAAAATGATGATTTGACATCATTTTTATTATTTTATAACTTAATATGTATAAATTTTTATCTAACTAATAAATATAATACAATAAAATAAAAAGTTATTTACCATAAGATTATTTTTATGATTATAAATTTTGTATGGGTATATATGTAGGGTTTTTTAATGAATATATTTTAGTATTAGTAGTTAACTTTAATTTTATATTCCTTTGATAAAATTCATATATTTTTACATAGTTAAAATTATACACCATAAGATTTTTTTTTTATATATGTAAACACTTCCTCTAATAAATAAATTTAATTTGGATAGATATGTGTTTTTTTTCGGATTATAATCATTTATTGATAGTATAAATACATATGTTTAACAAAGAAGAGATCAATCATTTTCACAAACAAGTATATAGAATTAAATGAGCACGTTGTCTTGAAAAAGAGTCAATCACAAACTCTAAAAGAAACTAAGCATGTTGGAGATCAAACACAGATATGAAAGAAATTACACATAAAAAATGCATGTTCATAGGTCAAGAGCGCTCACAAAGGTTATGTGTGGCTAAGTCAATCATCAAAATTCATTCAAAAACTCATATGCATAACACAATAGCAAAAAGATATAATCTAAAGCGTCAAAAGCATGCCAATTATCAAATAACATTTTTCCAATATATCTACTTTCAAAAGGTATTACAGACTCCGTCCGACTCGACTACACTAAATGCAAGCAGAAATGCAGGGAAAAGACTCAATAGAAACATAAAATCAAGAAAGGAAAATGTGTGACATGAAAGGGAAACATGAATACTTGAGTGAGTACATACACCCCATACTCTAACTCCACATTGTCATCAATTTGGTAAACATCTAAGTGAAGAAAGAGAATACTCACAAAAGCATGGCATGCATCGTGTGGTGGTGGTGAAGAAAGAAGAAAGAAGAAAGAAGATCACACATTAAAATCATCAAGCTCAAAATCATCATTTGCTTGTGTCGTTTGAAGATGAACCCATGGCACCTACAATAACATATGTGAGAATGGAATAATAATAGGTGTAACCAATGACGTGCAACAATCATCAATAAACCATAAGCAACTCTAAAAATCTCGATGGTTTCCACAAAAATACCAAAAAAAATAGCAAAAACATGGCAAAAATTAACCGCATAGCAAGACATCATTAAACATCATTAAACATTCAACAACATATCCAAGGTAATATGGATCAAAGAAAATGCAAAAAAAAAAACAATTCCACAAAAAGCATTCTTAAGCTCAAAACGAGCAAAATATGCATACGAGCGTGAAAACCGATGAAATCAAAGCCAAACATCGATGTGATACATTCATCATAGTTAATAATAATTATATAAATCATAAGCATCAATCAAGCCAAATCAATCAACAACATAATTGCACAAATTCTAGGTTGTTGGGATTTTTCGGTGGGAAAATCATCAAATCTTCAATTCCAAGGATAAATCATTCAAGAATCAAGTTGAGAATGAAGATTAGATAAAAAACTCATATGAATGCAATAGGAATTGAGTTTTGAGAGTAAGGAGAGATGGGAGGGTTCAAAAATACCAAAGAGAGATGTGAAGAAGGGTGTACCCACGACTTGTGAAGCCGGAACTTCAATTTTCGACATCTATAGAGGTGTGCCTGTAGGTGCTGGTAAAGTGGCCGTATGATAGCCGTTTGAATTAACTTCTTGGCTATGACTTCTGAATTAAATTCGAAAAAATTCTCTAGAGCATCCGAAACGGCCTCCCTACGGCCACCAAACGGCCGTAGGATTGCCTGTAGGTTGGCCGTTTCTGCTTGCAACTTTTTTCCTTGTCTGGATCACTTATTGGCAATTCCTTCTTGTGTGGCTTCGAGGTAGGGTTTCTACAATATATTCATTGAAATTCTTAGGGCACCAGAGTGTTCCTAAACAAAGAAAAACAAAACAAAAAATGAGAAGGGAAAGAACGATCAAGCCCATGAGTTGCCTCTCATGAAGCGCTTGTGTAAGGTTATAGCTTGACCTAATTCCGATCAGTATGGATGTTCAACAATCCTAAAACTTTAATGTCAA
Source organism: Fagopyrum esculentum (assembly GCA_033239045.1). Taxonomy (NCBI): domain Eukaryota; kingdom Viridiplantae; phylum Streptophyta; class Magnoliopsida; order Caryophyllales; family Polygonaceae; genus Fagopyrum; species Fagopyrum esculentum. The sequence continues at coordinate 138,760,303 of BSUD01000001.1, read as the reverse complement.
GACTTGTACCAACGTGTTCTTGGCTTTCCACTACAAACCCCGTACTTATTCATGAAGATCGAGGGGTCTTTAGCTTCAACAACACAAACTTTTCCTTTGGATGCACCTTTTGGGAAGGAAATATGGTCTAAAGCTTGGAGAAATACGGTCTGAGGTAAAAAAAAAAATTATACGGTTCGTAACCCAGATAATTACCCTTAAACCGTATATTGCTGAATTTCTTCCATGGAGTTGTTGAAATATACGGTTTGAGTGGTATATGAATACGGCCCAATAAACGGTTTATGTGAAAAAAAAATTATGCGGTTTTGTGGCCGAATATGTATTTAACACATAGTCTGTATTTGTCTCTCGAGACTCATAATCTTTGTCATCTTCAGCTTCCTCAAGTTGTTGACCACATTGATCAACCATGTCTCTCAACACAACTTAATTTTGGGCAAGAACTTCAACCTTGGCGTTGATGTTGATGAGCTTATCTTCCAGAACAACGAGAAATTTTCCAATTTCACAAATCTCGAAAATTATAGAAACTTGAGAATCTCCGAACTTCCTCAACAATATATCGATAAGGATTCGATACATTCTAGTGTTGGCTACCAATGATTGTAATAGTACTCCATCTTCCTAATCTTTTAGGATGTTGACCTATGGGACAAAGGCAAAAAGAAAATGGAGATCAAACGTGACAAGAAACTTAGAATAAAAATTATCAAAGATAACAAACTATCAGTAGTCACCGACAACGGTTTCAAAAACTTAATGTGAAAGTTTTAAACTAAATAGTTTAACAAATTCACCCGTAAGGATACAAGGATCAGATGTAGTATATTTGGATATCGAATTCATAGGGACCGCATTTGTTTGGATATAAATGATAGTAATTACGCAGAGAGAGAGAGAGAGAGAGAAGTAAAAAAGAAATAAAATCTGTTTTGTTGGTTTTCAAGAAAGAACAAAGAAAACAAAGATTGTTGGTAATAAGAAAAAGGAGGGAGGTGATCTATGAAAACATGAATCCCTACTGTAATGAATTAAAGTAAGATTGCATATATAAGACTCATGAACATTCATATATAAACATTGTAGGTAACCATCTAAAATAGCCTTTGACATAGACAAACAAAGATCGTCTATTTTAACTCACGTAGCTCTCAATCCAATGGTTCGACAAGTATAGAAAACCCCATTAAAAACTTAGAAATTCAGAAAAGACCAAGAGAAACCTTCGCTTGTGACTCTTTACTTTAAAAAGGTACAAACACCAAAGCTTTCTACGAAAGTTATAAATCCTCGAAGCCTTGATAAAACGTTACTATCAAAACCAAGTTCTTTACAATAAATCCAATAAAACAAGCTTCTCTTTTGACCCTTTACTTGTTTTATCTAAACCAGTTATAAACACCACTTATTTCATAGGTAAATAAAAGATGAGAATGAAGAACTTTGAAAAGAAGTAATATCACAATCTTAATTCACAACCATATATATGCAACAATAAATCAAACCATTATAGGGGTCATTTAATCCTTAGATCAAGAAGAATCAGCCAGACATGATAAAAGAAGATAAATTGTTTTTTTTTTTGATAAATATCAATGCTAAAAGTTATAAGGGAAACAAAAATCTAACTCTACGGTGTCGCGGCGTGGACTTGGAACCTTGAAACCTAGAGACTTGCTCACCCTAAAGTGGAATGCGGCATACCTCTAATCTGACCTAGAAAGGTCTATTTATAATATTTGGATCAAACCCTAGGACGTACTCAAGAAGCCCATCCCATAAATATAAGATAAAATAGGATAAAATCTGATTTTAGCAAAACAATAACGGCCACCATACGGCCTACACGGGGCCGTTTGGCATCAACTTAAGCTTTTAATTTTTTTTAGTAAAATTGACTTTTCTACTGCTCTGGTTGGAACCTCGTGACCCATGAGTACTAAATTAGAAGCTCTTTCAAAGATATACAACTTTGCAGTTGACACAATTGTCCAAATCCAAAGGGAAGATGGTCGAAATTGGGAATCTCCTTGAAGTCGTCATAAAATGGGGTCCAACATCAATGATCTCCACATGGTTCTTCAATTATTCATTCTCCAACACAAATATACCATGTAACTTAAATCCTCAGACAATATAGATGTTGCTCCTATGATGTTCTTGACCTCGTTGTTCGCCACTTAGAGTGCGTGCAAATAAGTCTTAAATTTATAAAACTAGAATCAAGCAAGCGAACCCGCAGTGTACGGATCGACGTAGTTAAGCAAGAATTCCAGAGTATCGAACACAGGGATTTGAGGGGTTAAATCCAGTTATAAATCGTCAAGCAAGTAAATGTATGAGCTTTGCAAATATTGGGAAAACAACAACCCTAAAGATCCAGGTATCTAATTGTGGCAATCGATTCAAGATATACTAAAGAACTAAGGACAGAGTTAAGAGTTGCAAAGGTATGCTAAGGTAAAGCAATGTACGGTGAAGTTCCAAGGCTTTATATGACTTATCTAAAGACACTCTCTATAAAGGTTGTTGAGGCTTCAGTATAGAAAGGATCTAAAGACAAGAATTAATATCAAATACCCAAACTTGTAACCCAAGGATCAAGACTAACTAAACCGATTAAGGTTGCAACACTCGAAATCGAAGTAGAGGTTGTTAAGGCTTCACTACTACCTAGAAAAGGCAAGCCAAGACTAAGTTAAAGCAAATCTTTAACTTTGGATTAAAGTAAAAGCAAGATTCGTAAACTAGGGTAAATTACGGGTGGATCTTGAGTTCCACGGCCGTGGAACCTCAAGAACAGGCCGTGATTTTGGTTCATCGACGAAATCTCTCTAACTCTCAGGGTCCAATCTGTTTACGATCGATCTATTATCATCTAAGCCACAACTATCAACCCTTCACCTTAGAATTGCTAAAGGGTTTTAGCCAACAACAGTCATTATGATATCAAATTCAAGATTTAGAAGAATGAAAGATGAAAACCTTTGAAAACCTTCAATAAACTTCAAATCAATCTCAAATCCACAAACAAAGGTAATGATGTATATCAGATCTGGAATAACACAAACAAACCACAATCCTTGATAAGAACGAAGAACGGGATGTCAATCCGTCTTCTAATCAAACCTAAGGACAAAGCGCAACTTCCAAATCTCCAAGCTTTCGCAAATCTCCGTTGCGAAAATGGCAATCCTTCACACCTCCAATGGAACCCTAGGCACGTGCAAACAAGCGTAAGCGAAGGTCCCGAAATCTCCCTACTTCAGTCCTTTTATAGGGAAAGATCGAATAAGTGTCCGGCCCATGTATGTAGACAATGTGTCTATATTTTATTCGTCAAAAGATTGCCTAAATCATGGTTATATGGGATTCCACGCCCGTGGTTTAGAGCGTGGAATTGGATTACGGTTCTTCAAAACTTCCACGGCCGTACTTTATACCGTGTAACTCTCTGGAATGCTCCACGCTCATGTTGCCAAGTTCCACGGCCGTGGTTTAGAGCGTGGACTTCATTACGGCCGTATTTTAGAGCGTGGAAGCATAGGTTGCTCGTGATCCCCTTTGTTTTGTGTCATTCTTCATCCTAGCATCTTCCTTAGCTTCTTTGTGGTGTCCTCAATCCTTGGATGTGCTCAATCCATCTCCATCCTCTCTTAATTCGTTCGGTTTTAGCTCTTATTCGCCTACAATCAACACAAAGCTTATGTAGACCTCTATATCGACAATATAGATAAACTAGCTCACAATTGCTTCAATGCTTTATCATTGAACACTAATATGGATGAAATACATCTAGAAAACGTGCCTAAAATATCACAATATTTCATGCTAACAAAATACCCCATACTTGCCACTTGCTTGTCCCCAAGCAAGGTCTTTCAAAAGCTTTAAAACTCAAGTTAGGATGAAATATGGATGCACTCTCAAAACAAAACTTCCTTTAGATGAATGTGCTTCCTAGTCAATAGATCATTTTCAAATCTTGCTTCATTCGTTCATAAGACTCTCATATACATAATCAAAGAGTAAAGAGTAAAGAAAACTCATGAATTGATCAAACTTCCATGTAAACACCATAACCTTCAAACATTATCAAAATCAATCATAAGAAACTTTAATTTAGATCACCAAGTCATATAGCATTCTCTTGATCTTAAGGACTTTCAAGTAAGGTCTAGAATGCAGAAGGGGAGAGGAAATTATAAGGAATGTGGTGCATGAATCCGGGAAAGTGGATAACTAACTCTTTTCTTTTTCTCTTGCGGTTTTGCAACACTTTCAACTTAGAGCTTTGCTCTCTTCTTTTCACCTTATTTTTCGACTTTACTTTTGGAGTTATGGACAGAGGTGCACAATAACCGAAGCCTAGGAGATTGGCGGTTCTCAATTTTGCGAGATGCCTCAAACCCTTGATGCACATACCATAATCCGCTAGGAATATCGCTCAATCCGACTTTGGCAAAACACAAACACCCGGCTATGTGAATGGTGCCGAGTTACTCATCGCCATGATTGACTTCCCCAAACCTATAAGTTCTTTCTATTCTTTGAATGCAAAATTTTGCTTTCATGGCCCTCCCACATCAAACATGCCAAATATCAACTCCTCCAAATTCCCGGATAGGTAAAGGAGGCCATTATTTCATTGAGGGGCTAAATGATCAAAGAAAGAAGAAAGAAAATCGAATTGCCTTAATCATTTCAACAAGAAGTATAAGAACTTATCATGTGATTTCAACCTTGATTTCTCAATATGATTTAGGTAACATTCTTCACATTATGAAACTTGCAAAAGAGGAATAATTAACTCATTCAATTTCTTTTCAATTCACTATTTGTTTAAGCATGCGATTGTCATCAAAACTCAATTCACAAGTAGTGATTATCATAGAAGTCATCTCTATCCTTAGAAGCACAAAATTTTCAAAATTTTTCGATTTTTATGGGTTTTTCAAAAGATTTTTCATGCAATGCGATAATGAAACGTGTAACAATGGAATGAAACATGCAAGGTGTTCTCAATCAAAGCAAGCAAAGTGAGTAGAGTTATTACAAACGAATAGTCACACCCCACCCCATACTTGAAACAAACATTGTCCCTAATGTTCAAAAAGAAAAATAAAGAAAAGAAAGAAAGAAAAAGAACTCACAAGACGGTGGTGGAGCGGCTAAAGCGGTAGATCGTCCAAGGTCATCACTGAGGTGCTGGTGGTGGTGGAAACGGGAAGAAGCCGGGATCATAGTTCCGCCCAAACTGCTGGCGGTAAATATCTCTCATCATGCGGTCATGCGCGTCGGCTCGTGCATCCCTAGCATCTGCACGAGTCTCCAAGGCTCCGACCCTACTGGAAAGGTCGGTGGCCCACTCCGGCAGTTGCTCATACCATCCGGGCGGCTGGCTATACCATACCGGTGCGTCTGACGGTGCTGGTGCAGGTGGTGGCTGGGCATGCCAAACTGGTGGGGCTCCCATCCACTCCGGCTGAGTGCTATACTATGCAGGAGGATCTGCCATCCATGTAGGTCTCTCGCTCACACTAGCACGGCGAGAGGAGGAACCAAAAGCTCTAGCGGGGCGGGGAGAGTGTCTAGGAAGGTCAGGAACTGCGTCCAGCTGATCCGGAAAGGTACCAAAATCATGCTCATCTCCTCCTCCCTCAAACTCATCATCCCCTCTCATCTCCTCCTCATCTACAACCGGTGGCTCAGGTGTAACGTAAGGAGGGGCTACTAGTCTGTTCGCATGCATGGCAGCGAACGTCTCCTTCCAGTTATGGCGTCCGGCCATAATGGAATACTCTGGGATCCATGCCACTCCTCTACCTCCTCTATCCTCCCAAGGCATGGCAGCTGTAGGTGGACCTCTATGTCTAGGAAAGATAATGCCTCTAGTCATGAGGCTTTGAAGTCCTAGAGGTCTAGCAGCTATCCTGGTGCATGCAGAAAAGTCGATCCCCAGCTGCCTAGCAATGTGGGTGACCATCCCACCATATCCTATATTGCCAGCCCTCTTGTTCTTTAGCTTACTCATAGTAGAAGCTAAGAGGGTGGCACAGTCAGCCTGCCTTCCGTACAACATGCAATACAATAAATAAAGCTCATCTGCCTTGATCTTCTGAGGTGTCTCCGTCCTAGGAAAGAGACACTCAGAAATCACCCGATGAGAAATCTTCAAGGCTAAGTGATAAATCAACTTAGCCTTGGTATCAGCTGGTTGCCAGCGGTCCTCGCTGGCGTATACCATAGCTATGTCTTCCCAAAAATCCTTGGCGTACACGCCACTAGGGAAGCGACCATTGAAGGTCTCATGGAACCCAAAGAAGGTCCCAAACTCAGCAATTGAGAACTCGTAGTTCTCCTCCATCAACCTGAATGATACTGTATGGTCTACATGACTATGCTCGAAGGAGGTCACAAACTCCCTAGTGATCTCCTCATATGCGTCTTCCCGAATAGCGGAGAAGACGATCAACCCAGCTCTATCTAATAACCAAGTAATTTCGTTAACCACATTTAGTGGCTCTAGCTCCTCAAGCAACAAATACCTAGGTCCTATGACCGCTCGCTTCTTGATCCTATCTAAGGCATCAAGGTAATCATTGTGGATTCTAGGAATTCTAGGTGGTGGGGGTGATGGTGGTTCACTAGGAGGTGCCTGAGAAGAGGAGGGACCATCACCCTTCCTTTTCTTGTTCCTATTCGACATTCTTCTCACAAAATCCATTACTGTTCAAAACCACGGTCCGTTCTTCAGTTTCCGCGGCCGTGGAATGTCCAGAGACCGTGGTTCGGTTCGAAAATTCTCAAAACTCAGCAGATTTTCACCAAATTCAACAGCAAACAGCCCTAGACTAATTCCAATCCAATTTCAATCAGTTCTCCTAGAATCTCTTGCAAAAATTGAGACAAATCGACAAAGTAAGAGAAGAGGTGAAAAACCTAGGTTTTCGGATTTTAAAATCCGAATTCTGCCTTCTCCGGTGATTTGCCGCTCGAATCGTTGCTTGGATCTTGTAGGTGATTAGATTTGCTTCAGTTTTGGCTAAAGAATCGGTCAAAACGATTAACGAACGGGAATTTGAGAGTGGGGGAAGAGTTCGGCGTTTTTGGGCGTGGAATTGGGGGTTTTGGTGTGTTTTGTGAAGAAATGTTGTTTTTATAGTGGCCGTAAATTTTTTCGAAAATTACAGTCACTCGGGGGTTTCCACGGCCGTGGAAATGTACGGAACCGTGGTTTTGGTGATTTTTTTCAGGCTTTTGCAAATTACGGTCACTATAGTTGTCACGGCCGTGATTTTGGCCGTGGAACTCTCTGTAATGTGCCAAAGTCTAAGTTTCGTAAATTTTCTTCAAACCTTTCCTTCTCCCTTTCTTTTCCAATGATCCTACATCCAAAAACAAGAACATACCGGAAGGCATCGAAGGCAAAACAAAACAAAAACGTCTATACTATTCTACTCTATGAATCAAAAACAAAAACGTAAGTGCAATACCTTGGGTTGCCTCCCAAGAAGCGCTTGTTTAAGGTCCGTAGCTAGACCATATTCGCACTTATTCGAGTGCGGTGGGCGCGAACTCTCCAGCTTGGAGTTCCGGTGTATACTTCTTGGGTCGTTGACCGTTCACCTTAAAGCTTCCGCCCTTGTCACCCCATACTTCAACTGCACCATGGGGAAAAACACGTTTCATTAGATAAGGTCCAGTCCAACGAGATTTAAGCTTACTTGGAAAGAGACGAAGCCTTGAATTGAAGAGGAGAACTTGATCTCCTTCTTTGAGGTCCTTTGGGATGATATGCTTATCATGCCAACGCTTCGCTCTTTCTTTATAGATCTTGACGTTTTCGTAGGCGTTCAAGCGAAGTTCTTCAAGCTCATTGAGGTCCAAGAGACGCTTCTCTCTTGCTTCCTTCATGCTGAAGTTCAACCACTTTATTGTCCAATACGCCTTGTGCTCCAACTCTACCGGCAAGTGACAAGACTTCCCATACACAAGGTTGTATGGTGTTGTTCCGATGGGAGTCTTATATGCAGTCCGGTATGCCCATAACGCATCATCTAGCTTCAAAGACCAATCCTTTCTTGTCCTTGAAACCGTCTTCTCTAGGATCCCTTTAATCTCTCGGTTTGAGATCTCCACTAGTTTGTGGATGAGAAGGGGTGGCGATCTTGTGAGTCACCCCGTACTTAGCTAAAAGAGCTTCGAAACGTCGGGTAATGAAGTGAGAACCTCCATCACTAATAATGGTCCGTGGTGTCCCAAATTGTGGGAAGATTGTCTTGTTAAAGAACTTAACCACTACCATGACATCATTGGTGGGAGAGGCAATTGCTTCAACCCATCTCGAAACATAATCCACCGCTAAAAGTATGAATTGGTTTCCACAAGATGATGGGAAAGGTCCCATGAAGTCTACTCCCCAAACGTCAAAGATCTCCACCTCTTGGATGTTGTTAAGAGGCATCTCGTTCCTCCCTGTTCTTTGACAAGCATCGCAGCAGGAAACAAAGGTTTGCACATCTTTAAATAAAGTAGGCCAAAAGAATCCAGATTGCAATACCTTAGCGCTAGTCTTGTTCGAACTAGCGTGTCCTCCACAAGGTAGTGAATGACAATGACGGATGACACTTTGTATCCCATCTTCCGGTACACATCGCTGAATGATGCCGTCCGGACCTCTCTTAAAGAGGAGAGGCTCGTTCCAAAAGTATTCCCGAACATCCTTAAAGAACTTCTTCCTTTGTGCGTAGGATAATCTAGGTGGTAATTCCTGGCAAACCAAATAGTTAACAAAATCAGCAAACCATGGTTCGTTACCTTTGGTGATCACGTCGATGCACTCCTCTATGATGTGTAAATGCTCGTCCGGAAAGGAGTCATCTATAGGTAGATGGTCGTCTTCTAGATGTGGTAGACGACTCAAATGATCCGCAACAGAATTTTCCGAACCCTTCTTGTCACGGATCTCTAGATCGAATTCTTGTAGGAGAAGAATCCATCTAATCAGCCTTGGTTTCGCATCCTTCTTCGCAAGCAAATACCGGATCGCAGCATGATCCGTGTACACAATCACCTTAGAACTTACAAGATAAGAGCGAAACTTTTCAAATGCATATACAATTGCTAAGAATTCCTTTTCGGTAGTGGCGTAGTTGAGCTGCGCTTCATCTAGCGTCTTGCTAGCGTAGTAAATGGCATGGGTTCGTCCTTCCTTTCTTTGCCCAAGCACAGCCCCTATGGCTACGTCACTTGCGTCACACATAACCTCAACTGGAAGATTCCAATCCGGAGGTTGGATAATCGGGGCTGAGATTAGAGCTTCCCGAATCATATTAAACGCATCTAAGCATTTCTGCGAGAAATCAAAAACTGCATCCTTCATTAATAAATTAGTGAGCGGTTTTGATATCTTGGAAAAATCCTTTATGAAACGCCTATAGAATCCAGCGTGTCCTAGAAAACTTCTTATCCCTTCCACCGAAGTTGGGGGAGGAAGCTTTTCTATTGTCTCTATCTTAGCTTTATCCACCTCAATCCCTCTACTAGAGACTAAGTGTCCTAATACAATGCCCTCTTTCACCATAAATTGACACTTCTCCCAATTAAGAACTAGGTTAGTGTCTTCACACCTTTGTAACACAAGAGCAAGGTTAGAAAGACAATTATCAAAGGAAGAACCATAAACGGAGAAATCATCCATAAAGACCTCCATGATCTCCTCTATGTACTCCGAAAAGATAGCCATCATGCACCTTTGAAAGGTGGCTGGAGCGTTGCAAAGCCCAAACGGCATCCTCCTATATGCAAACGTTCCCCACGGACACGTGAATGTGGTCTTCTCTTGATCGTCCGGATGTATCGGGATCTAAAAGAAACCACTATAACCGTCAAGATAGCAAAAGTGTGAGTGTTGTGCTAACCTCTCAAGCATTTGATCGATGAAGGGTAGTGGGAAGTGATCATTCCTCGTTGCGTTGTTTAGCTTCCGGTAATCTATGCACATCCTCCATCCGGTTACGGTTCGTGTGGGAATGAGTTCATTGTTTTTATTGGCGATGACCGTCATTCCTCCCTTCTTTGGAACCACCTGTACGGGACTTACCTACTTGCTATCAGAGATAGGGTAGATGATACCTGCATCAAGTAGTTTAAGAATTTCCTTCTTGACAACCTCCTTCATGGTCGGATTTAACCGCCTTTGAGGTTGTCGCGAAGTTCTAAAGTCTTCCTCCATTAGGATCTTATGCATGCATAGTGAAGGTTTGATTCCTACTAGATCCTCTATAGTATACCCTAGGGCTTTCCTATTTTTCTTAAGAATAACCATGAGTCTACTATGTTCATCAATACTCAAATCGGAACTAACAATTACCGGAAAGGTAGAATTATGTCCTAGAAATGCGTACCTTAGATGTGTAGGAAGTGGCTTCAATTCCATCACTATCGGAGTCTCTAATGTCTCTTGAGGAGTATCCTATGCTCCCTTAGAAGTGTCTAAGGATGTAGAAGGTGCTGGAGAAGAGTCAAGAGAAGTGGTGGAGAAGATACAATCTCCTTCAGATTCACCCAAAATTACGGCTACTCTGTTCCCTCCACGGCCGTGGTTTTGGGCGTGGAAGTCAATTACGGGACCTCTGTTTGTTCCACGGCCATGGTTTTGGCCGTGTAACTTACTGGAGTCCTCTGAATAGCTAATTACGGTCATGTTGGTGGATTCCACGGCCGTGGAATAGCACGACTGACCGTGATTTCTGACGTTTTCTGACCCATCGTAGAGTTTCTCATCTTCTTCTTCATACACTTCTTTTTGCTTTTCTAAAGCTTCTACTTCCTCATTACATTCCTCTTCTTCCCCTACATCCATAATGCTCATAGAAATAACTTTTTGTAAGGGGTCTTTGAAGAGAATCGAACTTACCTCTTCTCTAGATAGCTCTTCGTCATGGATGTTGAATATATCCTCATTGAAAACTGGTTCTTTCAATAAAGTGGAGAGGACGAACTCTACCTTTTCTTCTCCTATGTCGAAGGCGAGTCTAGCATTCTTACAATCAACTATGCAACCGGATGTTGCAAGAAACGGTCTTCCGAGTATGATCGGGACCGGACTATCTGCAGGAATGTCAAGCACAACAAAGTCTATAGGAACATAGAACTTACCAAGCTTGACCGGGACGTCTTCAACTATACCGATGGGACGAGTTATAGATCGATCCGCCATGTACAACGTCATCTTCACCGGTTTAGGTTCGCCTAAACCGATCTTCCTGCATAAGGCAAGCGGAATGATGCTCACGCTTGCTCCTAAATCATATAATGCATCATATGTGACATCTCCCACTCCTATGGGAATACAAAATGACCCCTGATCCTTCAGCTTTGGGGGCATCTTCTCCTTCATTATCTTGATGAGATCCGATGAATCCGAACTCATCTTAATCTCTCCAAAATCCTCTAATTTCCTTTTATTAGAGAGGATCTCCTTTAGGAACTTTCCATAAGCTGGCATACCTACAATTGCATCAATGAAAGGTATATTAATATGTAGTTTGCTCATGAGTTCAATAAACTTACCGAATTGCTTGTCTAGACGCGCTCTTGCTCTAGATTGCGGGAATGGTAGGGGAGGTTTGAAAGCTGAAGGAGGAACGTAGACATCTTCCTTCTCCTTCCCCTTTTCTTTCTCCTTCTCAACGGGAACTTCTACAAACTTAGGCTGCGGGTCGGTAGTTGTTACTCCGCTCCTAGTTGTGATTGCCATCACCCTTCCCTTCGGGTTGTCCTCCGTTTTTCCTGGAAGTTTTCCTTGATTCCTAGGAACTTCCTCTGCATGGCTAAACATTTGGTTCTCTAAAACCTTTTGGGCTTTATCAACCTTAGTTATGTGATCATCAACCTTGATGATGTGACTCTCCAATCCTTGAAGCTTGCCCAAAATTGTTTCCAACATGAGATCGGGCTTCTCTTTCCCCGAAGTATTTCCACCATTAGATGCTTGCCCCTGGCTTTTCAAAGGAGTGGAAGAAGAGGAAGGTGGAGTTAGTGAATTTCCTGAATTGGAATAAGAATTACCGGAATTTTGTTGGTTGGGACGCCAATTGTTGTTGTTTGAACCCCTATTGTTGTTCCAATTGTTGTTCCGGTTGTTGTTGTTGTTGTTCCAATTATTCCGGTTGTTGTTCCGGCTGTTGCGATTTGTATTCTTATTCCCGTTGTGGTTATTGTTGTTGCCCAAATAACCTACATCTTGTTCCTTTTGCTTTGGAAAGTTGGTTTTGATGGCTTCCTTCAATTCTTTAATCTCCGTATTGAGAGAAAAGATTTGAGTTTGAGCTTCTTGTGATAGCTTTGCTCCTTGCTCCACATGATTCGCCTCCACTTTCCGGTGAGAATACTTCTCAATGACTCGCGCTTGCTTCTCAATGAAGTCCCAAGCGTCATCTTCCCTCATGTCCATGAATGTACCACATGAAAGGGATTGGAGCTTGAATTGTGTCTCCACATCCAGCCCCTTATAGTATATCTCCAATAGCGCCAGTTTGGATATGCCATGATCTGGGCAATCCAATAGCAAATCTTGAAATCTTTCCCAAGAATGAAACAAACTTTCGTTAGATCTCACAGAAAATGCATTAATCTTACCTCTCAACTCCGCCGTCTTGGATGGCGGAAAGAACTTAGTGAGGAATTCCGAAGAAAGATCCTCCCATGTGTCAAGTTTCCCACTTGGAAGAGCTTGATACCAAGACAATGCCTTCCCTTTCAAGGAGAAGAAGAAAGGCTTGAGTTTATAACTGTTGGTAGTTGCATTCTTTGGCTTCATTGTCTCCATCATGATCTCATAATTTTGTAGATGTTGATGTGGAGATTCAGCGCTTGTTCCCCCAAATTGATTTTGACGGACAATGGTAATAACTTGCGGGTTGAAGCTAAACCCTTGTGCATCATCAGCATCAAAGTTCACACCCAAACGGCGTGGTTGCTGCGTTGGATCCATCCTTTGGCCAAGAGTTCTTGGATCCTCATCCACACGATCGACTCTCGCACCTCCAGCTGGGGCACGACAATTGGCGGCCGCTCGTGGAATGAACGGGTTCACATTGATCGTTGGATCAATGTTCTCTAGTGGTGGCATGGAAGAGTCGCTATCCTCATTGGATGAGTTGGTTCTAACCGATCTTCCCGGTCTCCTTCTTCTCTTTTTCTTCTTGAGGTTGTTTATTTCCAGCCTCATTTGAAACATCATGTCATTTAGATCATCAACCTTCGTTTGATGACGTTTCAATTCTTCCTTGCGAGTTTTCTCGCTCCATCGAAGTTGAGCTTCGGATTCCGCTAACTCCATTTGGTAATCGCGTTCTCTTTCTTCAGCCATCTTTCTTTCCTTGAGCTTTCTCCTCAAAGTCCTCTCAAGCTCTTGATCGAGAGGTAAGAGGTCTTCGTTGTTCCTAGACCTGCGCATACACTCGAAGAGATATCAAATAACAAGGGAAAAGCTCCCAAGCTTGACAACCGATAACCGAATTCGGCCTAAACCAAATCCCCGGTAACGACGCCAAAAACTTGTTCTTTGGCGAAACTTTGTTCCGTTGCCGGAACAAGAACTTCGAATGTACCTAAGAAGACAAATCTGCAAGAACACTCAAGCAAAAAGATCAATAGCAAAAGCAAGAACAGTCCCCGGCAATGGCGCCAAAAACTTGTTCGCCACTTAGCGTGCGTGCAAATAAGTCTTAAATTTATAAAACTAGAATCAAGCAAGCGAACCCACAGTGTACGGATCGACGTAGTTAAGCAAGAATTCCAGAGTATCGAACACAGGGATTTGGGGGGTTAAATCCAGTTATAAATCGTCAAGCAAGTAAATGTATGAGCTTTGCAAATATTGGGAAAACAGCAACCCTAAAGATCCAGGTATCTAATTGTGGCAATCGATTCAAGATATACTAAAGAACTAAGGACAGAGTTAAGAGTTGCAAAGGTATGCTAAGGTAAAGCAATGTACGGTGAAGTTCCAAGGCTTTATATGACTTATCTAAAGACACTCTCTATAAAGGTTGTTGAGGCTTCAGTATTGAAAGGATCTAAAGACAAGAATTAATATCAAATACCCAAACTTGTAACCCAAGGATCAAGACTAACTAAACCGATTAAGGTTGCGACACTCGAAATCGAAGTAGAGGTTGTTGAGGCTTCACTACTACCTAGAAAAGGCAAGCCAAGACTAAGTTAAAGCAAATCTTTAACTTTGAATTAAAGTAAAAGCAAGATTCGTAAACTAGGGTAAATTACGGGTGGATCTTGAGTTCCACGGCCGTGAAACCTCAAGAACAGGCCGTGATTTTGGTTCGTCGGCGAAATCTCTCTAACTCTCAGGGTCCAATCTGTTTACGATCGATCTATCATCATCTAAGCCACAACTATCAACCCTTCACCTTAGAATTGCTAAAGGGTTTTAGCCAACAACAGTCATTATGATATCAAATTCAAGATTTAGAAGAATGAAAGATGAAAACCTTCGAAAACCTTCAATAAACTTCAAATCAATCTCAAATCCACAAACAAAGGTAATGATGTATATCAGATCTGGAATAACACAAACAAACCACAATCCTTGATAAGAACGAAGAACGGGATGTCAATCCGTCTTCTAATCAAACCTAAGGACAAAGCGCAACTTCCAAATCTCCAAGCTTTCAAAAATCTCCGTTGCGAAAATGGCAATCCTTCACACCTCCAATGGAACCCTATGCACGTGCAAACAAGCGTAAGCGAAGGTCCCGAAATCTCCCTACTTCAGTCCTTTTATAGGGAAAGATCGAATAAGTGTCCGGCCCATGTATGTAGACAATGTGTCTATATTTTATTCGTCAAAAGATTGCCTAAATCACGGTTATATGGGATTCCACGCCCGTGGTTTAGAGCGTGGAATTGGATTACGGTTCTTCAAAACTTCCACGGCTGTACTTTATACCGTGTAACTCTCTGGAATGCTCCACGCTCATGTTTCCAAGTTCCACGGCCGTGGTTTAGAGCGTGAACTTCATTACGGCCGTATTTTAGAGCGTGGAAGCATAGGTTGCTCGTGATCCCCTTTGTTTTGTGTCATTCTTCATCCTAGCATCTTCCTTAGCTTCTTTGTGGTGTCCTCAATCCTTGGATTTGCTCAATCCATCTCCATCCTCTCTTAATTCGTTCGGTTTTAGCTCTTATTCGCCTACAATCAACACAAAGCTTATGTAGACCTCTATATCGACAATATAGATAAACTAGATCACAATTGCTTCAATGCTTTATCAATGAACACTAATATGGATGAACTACATCTAGAAAACGTGCCTAAAATATCACAATATTTCATGCTAACACTCGTGAGGATAGAAACTCGTATTTTGGCATTCTTTCATCATTTCTGCTCATTTTTGGCCTCAAATGCCTGAAATATGATATAAAACAAAGTAGACACCACAATATGCAATATGAAGAATGTATGCTATATATGAACACAAATCCAACCAAATGAGGTATGAAATGCATGCAAAAGATGACTTAATAGACTTACGTTTTGACTTATCAAAGTCCGAACTTTTTGATGTATGAGCTTTTTGATGTATGGGACCTTTTCCAATCTTTGGACCATACGACTTCATCTTGGTAGATGTAAACTATGTTTCCAATAAGTCGTCATAAAAATGGGGTCCAACATCAATGATCTCCACATGGTTCTTCGATTATTCATTCTCGAACACAAATCTACCATGGAACTTAAATCCTCAGTCAATATAGATGTCGCCCCTATGGTGTTCTTGACCTCGGGGAGGATAGAAACTTGTATTTTTGCATTCTTTCATCGATTCTACTTTTTTTGGCCTCAAATGCTTGAAATATGAAATAAAACAAAGTAGACACCACAATATGCAATATGAAAGGTGTATGCTCTATAAGAACACAAACCAAACCAAATGAGGTATGAAATGCATGCACAAGATAACTTAATAGACTTATGTTTTGACTTATCAAAGTATGAGTTTTTTTTATGTATGGGACCTTTCCCAGTCTCTGGACCATTTGACTTCATCTTGGTATATGTAAATTATGTTTCCAAATGGGTTGAGCTTATCGCCACCCAGTCTAGTGACTCCAAAACCATATCCAAGTTTATAAAGATAAATATCTTTGCAAGGTTCGGTGTCCTAGAATTTTCATAAGTGATGGTGAGTCATACTTCATCGAAAGAAGTTTTGAGAATCTTGTAAAGAAATATAGGGTTAACCACCGTGTTGCAACACCACATAATCCCCAAACTAGTGGGCAAGTTAAAGCATCTAACCGGTAGATCAAGACCATCCTTGAGAAAACAATCACAATTCTCGAAAGGATTGATTAGTGAAGCTTGACGACACTCTTTGGACATATCGGACAACTTACAAAACACCACCATGAACACCCCCTATAGGTTCGTCTATGGGAAGTCATGTCATCTCCCAGTAGAGATGGAACATCGCTCTCTCCAGGCATAAAAAAAACTTAATGGGATTCAAAGATGTTAGTAAAAAGAGAATGCTAGATATTCTGAAATTAGAAGAGATTAGACTTTCATCTTATGAAAATGCCATAATCTACAAAGAACACACTAAAAAGTGAGATGATAGGAAGATCAACCCTAAAGAGGTAAAAAAGGGTGATGAAATTTTACTATTTAACTCCCAATTTTGTCTTTTTTAAGGAAAACTCAAATCCAGATGGAGCGGGTCACACTAAGTAGAATAGATTTACCGCCAAGGAGCAATCAACATCAAGGATAAAAATGAAGAACGGTTCAAAGTAAATGGACAAATGGTGAAACGCTACCACAAGACACAAGACCAACGGTCGTAGAATTTCCTAAGATTAGGGGCGTGTTGAGTAAAATCGGATTCGTTGGTGTGGTTGTGGTTATGGTTGTGGTTATAAACGAGTGTTTGTTGTTTATAAAAAAATCTGTACACGTGTTTAGTTAAAGGGTTCGGTTCTAGCTTTGATTTTGATCAATGACCAAAATACCATCATTGTTTATTTACAGTATTGTCATCTTCACCACACTACCGTCTTCTCACTTCTCACCAATGTCATCTGTAATGGGTATCCAACAATCGTAATACTTACAAATGAATCAATTCTCAATTTGTGAGTATAGTGATTTCTCCATACTAATTTCAATTGAAATCTAGGAAGGCTACGGCAGAAAAATCCCTAAATTCATACTTCAATTCATCTTCCTTTCTTCAGATTTAATTATCAATGCAGAAAAATCAACACGTCTTCACGATCAAGGAGAAGTCATCAATTCTATTGAGAGAGAAAGCAATCCAATTCAAGCCTGATTCAAAGCAACACACAAAGCAATATGATTTCTTTCATAAGAACACAAGCAGCACACAAAGCACAATGACTTTCACCATTAGGCATCTGAGAAGACAAGCAACAGGAACCATAAGCAACACAGAAAGCACAACGACTTTCACCTGAGAACGAATTAGTCGGGTCCTTCTCATCGCAAGCAACACTCAATGCCATCTCATCGACGCAACAAAGCACAACGGCTTTCACCACCTCATCGGTGGCTTCCGGCGATCTATCAATGCAAGTCTAGTTAGGGTTTCGGTCTTCAAATCCCTCAATTTCGGTCTTCAAATCCCTCGAAGTTGGGTCTGGTTTCAAATTCTAGGGTTTCTTTCACGAGTCTTCAAAGCTTTGAAACAAATATGAAGGAGATGTGAAGCGGATGAGGGAGAGAATAGCCGGACACGCTGCAAAAGCTCTAGAGAGCCAGAGGAGAACGAAGAAGAAGATGCAAAATTTTGGGGCAAAAGTGGAAACTGAAAAGAATATGGAACCACAAAACTCCTAAAACCTTCCTTCATCAGATTATTTAAAAAACTCCCCAAACCTACCTCTAAACCACAATCACATATCTATAAACTCTAACTAACCACTGATATATTTTCACAACTCCAACCACAAAACTAAATGATGCCCTCAACCCTCTAACTAAACAGGCCCTAGATAAACCCTACCTAAATTAAACTATGTCATTTATAAGAAAAAGATTCCTTTTTCTTTCTTTCCCTTCATTTTCTTCTTTCTCTCCTCCATTATTTGGAGCCTACTCTATCTTGTCTTCCCTAAACCGGATACCTCCTTCATTCCCTCTCTCTTTCAACCTCCACGACAACCGTGTCTGACGGCCGACCACCGCTCCATTGGACGACCGCTTGGCTGTCAAACGACTCGTCTTCCGTCGGACGACATCGTTGCAACCTCCTTCTCCTCTCCGGTAAGAAATTTATAGCCTTTGTTGGACAAAATCCGGTAAAATTCTCTCCTTAAACCTTTAATATCGTTTTAAGTTTCCTTTATCTTCTTAACTATGGATTTCTTGATTGTATAGTTGCTTTAACCTATGTTTTGTGTTTCCATGCTTACCTTTCTAGATTTAATTGTTTTGGATATTTCTTGTTTGTTTGGACTAGTTACGGATTAGATTTAAAATATTGCGGGTTTATTGTCGAAAATTCCATAACTTTTGGGCTTTTTGTACAAATAATAGAATTTCTACCGGAGTTTCCGGAAAATTTTATGGCCGGCAAACGATCACCGGCGACGTCGTACAATGGCCATAATCATCGGCTACCCACTCCAATTGCTTTCTTTTTCGGGTTCGATGATGGGTTGGTTGCTTCAGTTTGTAAGACATATAATTTTATTCCCCCCTAAAATTGCAAACAATTATGGTGGCCCCCACATAACTATGCTAGCCATTATTATTTATCAAACTCGTTTTCAATTTTGCTATATCTTATTTTATGATGTAATCCTGTATAGATACTAATAAAATCACGTTGTCACAGTGTCAACTCGGGATCCTCCTTTTTATCGGCAATATCGAGTTCGTCCCATCGTCGGATCATGGATAATGTGCGCATCCATGATAGATGTCGTTCTTGATTCCAAGAGATCTTGCTCCACATGCGCCGACCTTCTCGATGACTGGCTTCCTCCGACCCATTTATCGACCCATAATGGAGTTATGGAGTGAGATTGTCGATCTCCTACATCGGTTTGGCATCCCGCACCTTCACACCATGCACCACTCTGCCCTTCTTCCGGTACATGACTATGAAGTTCTTATCCACCTTTTCTTATTGGCTAACACATGAGGAAGTTGATCATATTTCCGAAATTGCGAAACATTCACATGGGCATTATGTCTCATTTCCTGCATCTTTTAGTTTTTTAACAAAATTATTGGTTTCTCAAAAAATGCAAGTCATTGTATGACTAGGGATGAAAAGTTTTCTAATTTGTGGTTTCTACTGACAAACCACACCGAGTACACGGGATCCCGATTAGTGAGCGAAATCGTCAGTTCTTTTTTCAAGATTGTCCACCGGTTATTGGCCTTCATCATCTTCACTCGATATGAGGTCAACAAGGTCTTGATGGGACCCATAAATGTTGCACGCTATAGTACTGGGGAAATCCTTTGACTTTGGTCACTAGTTTGTACTCAAGATCACAGAAGTACTACGCTACCCCTTTAACTTTGGTCACTAGTTTGTACTCAAGATCAAGGAAGTACTACGAAACCCCTTTGATGTCATTTGTCTAGGAGGGATTGTGAGTCTTCTGGCCATCACTTTGAAAGTCCTTATTGATTGAGGTTTAAGTTTTAACCTCCGGTTTCGCAAATACTTACAAGATCCGCTTTAGTATATAGAGTTAGGATCGAACACTAAGAATGCAAGGTCTTACTTTGACGAATTAATTAAGAAACTAAAACCAAACAAATAAGTAAACCGAATATATACAGATATAAAAGATCATTGGAAGAAGTTAGAAACCAAAGTTGGCAAATGAGGTCATCCGATATGGGGAGGTCGACCGCGTCAAACTTGAATTGGTCAAAATACCAAAACAATAAGGGAACGACTAAAGAGAGAATCAAAGCAAAACCATAGACTTAGGTAGGGTAGGTCGTCCGATGACTCTCAAAGAATTTACGTGCCTGACTCGTAAAATAGTTTACAAACAAGAGTTGAAAGGGACATTGACAAAGCAACATATATAATAGATCTCAATTGATAATGTCACAATATCACAAGTATGCTAGAGTTATGTAAATACATCTTCCTTGAATGTCACTTGTGGTTAGGTCGTTGCTTATGGTACATCGATGTTGTCACATCGTACCCAAGACGGTCGCCAATTCATTACATTTAATGGAGCATTGAGGTACGAGAACTCCAATGTGACTTCGAGCCAAGGTCATGCTTTACGAAACAAACAGTATAAACAATACTACCATAACTCATAGACATACAAACAATACAAAAAATTAATCCAATATCAAGTCGAGCTCACAAAACCCTAGAACGAAGAAGGATTATTCGCACATACCTCAGAATAGAAAAACAAAGGCGGAAAAATAAGATAAGATTAGGATAAGATAAGATAGAAAACAAGGGAAACAAAATAAGGTGTCGTCCAAGCAGATCGAGCGGGCCTCGTTGTTTGACCTCTTGGGATTAAAGTACGGGTTTGACCCAAAATTGCTCCATGATTCTCCTTGCAATAACAGGTCATTATTCCTGGGTCCAATATAGAAGCGGGGAGGGGTCCATCGTCCGACCAAGGACCCGTCGACCACTCCTCACTTTCTCCGATGTTCTTCGATCTATTCACTCTCAAATATCAATCAATTATGTCTCAGTCTTGACTTTAGTAACCACAGGGACTCCCTTAGTGTTTATCAGGACATTCATCTATAGATGTGCCATTTGTGTGCTCCACAAATGCCTAGAATGCCTGCAACTACATAAAAGAAACTAATAGATCTCCGAAATAGAAATATAGAGGAAATAGACCAAAATGATATGTTTATTAAACTCAATGGGATAGAGAATGGAATAGAGTGATTATGGTAACATTATCTATTTGGAGTGCTATCACCTATCGAGATATACATTTCCATTGCTCCCATCTGGATAAATTTCCTCCCTCTCTCTCTTTCTCTCAAGCAAGCTCATCTAGCAAAACCCATTCGACGTATATGGCATTAAGGTCCCATGGGTGACTACAAACCCTTTCTAAGGAGTTTAAAAATGTTTGCTTCATGGACAACTGCATTCTAGATGAATAGGGATCCCAACCCTCGATGACTTACCACACCACACTATTGCCTATCATCCGAGATTGACACGATTCCATTCACTTAGAGGGTAGTGATGACACCGTGGTGATGGAGTATGAGGGATTCTTTAACCCATCCGCCCAATTGGATCAGGAATTCACATCTACTATACGTATTCAAAGTCAGGGATATCCTTCCTTCCACTCTTATTTACCCCAACAACCTTATTAGGAGCTAAGAAACACCACTCTTCTCACCACCAGTTGAGTCATTCTCCCGCTCGCGCTGCCCATCCACCCTATGGATCGATGGAGTACATGATCAACCGTTCATTTCCCTAGCTCCCACATGGACCATAAAATGGTTCATTTAGGTCATTTAGTTAGACCCAATATCTCCCATTTTATTAGAGAGGTGGTGGAGGGGTTCATCAACTTGTAAAGTCTCGAACCCTAGAATAGAAAAACATGAAGAAACAAATTAAATAAACAAGTGGCTAAACAATTAATAAAACCAACAAAACAATCAAACTCTTTGACAATGACGCCGATTTGATGATGGTTGAAATAAGACCTTCAAATCTCGCAAATAATTCAAGACGCAATCGTAGTATAAGGTTAGAATCGAACTCATGGTGATTACTATAATGATTTCAATCTTGAAGTGAAAATCAATATATAAAACATGCATAATAGAATAACAGAGGTGAGTACACGATAGAAACAAAAAAATAAGATCGATCGACAAACAAAGAGGCAAATCCGGCGACTTGAGGATACAATTCGGTCAATCTCCGTGGATGATCGAATAGGGTTAAGAGATATGAATATATTTTTATAGGTTGATCAGTCCACACACAAACATAACATCAACATAAGTGATTAATAAGGTAATTTCAAAAATTTAATCATCACAAAATACACAATACAAACTCAATCCAAAGTTATACATAGTCATGAGATGTAAGACACATTCTTGCGCATCTTTTGCATATTGTAGAAAATTAAGATATTAACTCACATTGTTGTCGCATCTTGCAAACAAACATCTTGAATTACAAATAGACCTAAGATTAATCCTTTCACAACTCTCGCATATTACAAAATATTAAGCTTTTTGTGATTTGCAATGAAAGGAAGAAAAGAGGGGTTTGTACTACTTGATCAAAAATCAAGTAGATCAAGAATAACCGAATTGTATATTCAATAATGATAAAAGCATTCTAGATCCCGAATCATCACAATGATGCATATCATATATCAATTGATAATAATCACACCAAAATATTTATCACACAACTATTGCATCTTGCAACCAACATATTAAAGCACAAATAGGTTAAAAATAAATTTATGTGCAATTCTCGCTGATACACTCGTATGTGTTAACTTTTCCATGATTTGCAATGCTGTCTTCTACGTTTGGAGAAACTTTTGGTGATGGTTCGAGTTGTTTGTGTAGGAAGGACTGTGAATTTCTGATAGACTCCTGATAACCCTTTTCAAATTTGAGGTCTTTATAGTTGTTCCACATGTTTCCTACATGATGCGCTCTTCGTTGGTTGAACGCGAGGATCCACCGGTGTTGTTCCTTCCGTCCACTTCTTTTTTTGATTTTTTTTGATTGGGATATGCCAAGCAAGGATCGCCCAACCTCGCACCTTGGATCTCCTTGGCTCGAGATCTTTTCCCTCAGAATCTCACGTCGGGATTGGATCTCCTTGTCCTCCTAGCCTCTCACCGTAAGGACACCACTCGGCCTCCCACCTTGTGGGTTTCGAAATTTTGGCCTCTCATCTTAGTTTCTAGGTTTGTTTTTTTTAAAAGTAAAACACAACTTTGGATTGAAAATCACTAAAATTCGTCTTTTTATAAAATGGTGTGGGAGAGGCCTTGGCTCCGTTTGGGAAACAGAAGTTGATTGTGGCTGAAGCTGAAGCTGAAAGAAGTTGAAGCTGAAGCTGAAACGGAAGCTGAAATAAGAAGCTGATATAAGTAGTTGCTTTTTTGTAATAAGCTAGTATAGCGTTTGGGAATTACGAGCTGGCCGAAGCTGATTGAAACGTAAAATTACCGAAAAGGGCTTTATTAGTAGTTTATAGTAGTTATTTTTATGGTGATAGAAATATTTATTTAAATGATGTTATGTTTGAATAACTGTTATGAAATAATTGTTTTTGGCCAAAAATAATTATATTAGTAGTTTATAGTGGTTATTTTTTATGGTGATAGAAATATTTATTTAAATGATGTTATATTTGAATAAATATTATGAAATAATTATTTTTGGATAAAAATAGTTCTATAGTTAATTATTTTATTGGTTTACAAAAATTCAAAAATGTAATTTGTAAGAGTTGGAACACTAAAATAATTAATAGTGTACTGTAAACAAATCCGAATTGAAATAAATGATAAAATTTTTTTTATAAACATTAAAGAAAAAGTTTTTTTAAATCTGAATTGATATGTGAATTGAAATATTGCAAAATGAGTCCTTTTGGCTAATGTACAGCCGTCTACCTCCCTCCCCGACAAAAGAAACTTCCCCTTCGCCATTTGAGAGCCCTTCGCACTACGCCCTTCGCTGTGAGATTGAGTTCTTCAATTTCTTCGAATCGAGATGAGCAACAACAAGGAACTCGAGATGAGAAACATTTCCACAACCTTCAGTTTGTTAATCTCGATTTGATTACAATACATTTGGAGTTTTAGGGTTTTCAGTTATGACAGATTTACCTCATCTGCCTTCAGTTTGCATCTCCCCTTGTATCAGCTTCTATTTTCACCGTTCTTGACCATTGCCCTTCCTATTCAAATGTACCTCCATTGATAAATAACTATCGAACCTAGATTAGATTTTACTGTAAATGAGCATGAAGTTTGTACGAGTACAAAATGTCTTTGTTTTTGAAATTGGACTACTTTGATGTTGCTGCTGGCAATTGATATCTGAAATGGGGTACTTGATATTGTAGTTAGCAACTGTTATGTATGAGAATTTGAATTAATTATTGTTATGACAATAGCTTGTTACTTATAAATTGTGCAGGTGATTTTGATTCTTAATTAACTACTGTTAATTGAGATTTCGAATTAACTACTGTTATATGAGTTTTTGAATTAATTACTGTTAAATGCTTATCTACTACAACTGGTTTTGGTTTTCAATTTATGTGAGTACTGCAATTGGTTCCTCTCTAGTCTTAGTGACACTAGATTCATCTACTGCAATTGGTTTTGATTCTTCAATACAGGAATACGGAGAATAGAGGAAAAATCGAAGAAGGAATTAAAAAAATCAAGAGAGAATCGAAGAATAAAAAGAAGAAAGATGGAAGAATACCTTCGAAAGGGTTCGGGTACAGAGAATCGAAGAATAGCTTCAAAGAGAATCGAAGAAGAAGATAGGAGGAAGAAGACGATACTTGTGTTTCTTCAACAACAAAGGGCATGAAAAAGTTAAAGGACAAGGGTATTTTGAGAACCCAAAAAACCATCAGCTCCATAAGCTTTTCCAAGGGAGCTTATGGAATGACCACTTTTTTCAGCTTTCATAACCTACGATAAGCTGGTTCAACTTCCTTTAGTTTGCCCTTCCAAACGCTAGCTCAGTTTGTACAGTAAAAGCATAAGCTTTCATAAGCTTCATAAAGCTGCTGCCAAACGGGGCCCTTATATAGGCTGGAAATTCAGCACCTAACTCCCAACAATTAAAGGTTACAAGCTCAAGAATTTTGAAATTAAACAAAGGAAAAACAAAGGGACTTTCACCACCTACTTTCTCCACCTACTTTTCCACCTACTTTTCTCCACCTACTTTCACATGATTAATACATAAATTCATGCATAATATATGAATAATATGAAGATGGTATGTTGCATGAAATATGTATTGGTTGGACGTGCATCTGTTTTGTATAACCATCTTTCATGCCTCCATGCATGATCTTAGTCAAAAGCCCACACAAGTATAAACGTTGTTGCATTGTCGGGTCATTTTCACCCTCTTTCTTTTGGAATATCGACTTCTCATAAACTACAAAGTTGTAGCTCTTGAAAATACCTTCGAAAGTTGTACTTGTGGTTCTTCTAAATCCAAACGAAGCTCCAGATATAGGTATTTTACGGAGAGTGCATAAATTTGACAACTTAGCAGGATCGAGCGAAATATGTCTTAACTTGACCACGCTCGGAGCGAGAATTTTCGGCTTCATGTTGGGGCTCTCGGGGATCACATCACTACATGTGCACTTCCTTCGACGGCGGATATGATACCTTCCTGTTTCCAGTGACCAACTTGTTTCTCCTTTCTCTTGAATATCACTTTGACTTCATGGTCACCTTTATATACTTTTGTGTGTTATGTGGTTTCCGATTATTCTAGCTAGTTCTTCATGACGGAGTCTTTTTTCGACCATTTAATCCACTAAACTACAAAGTATATAATAAATTAAACCAATTTTCTTTATAAAAAAAATAATTCTCGCGTAATCTTAATTTGACTCTTATTTAAATAAGTGTGATTTTATCCGGCATACGGAAAATTACAATCGAGACAGTGTAATTGGATCTCGTTTACGAGGTAAAGCCCAAATGTGGACTCTTATTTAAATAAGTGTGATTGCGCTTGTGCCCCAAGCGAGGTTTATAAGACACTTGCCCGCCTCACACACAACAACCGCCTCACACTTCGTCTTCTTCGTTTTTGTTCTCTCGCACCTGAACCCAATAGCCGCCACCTTGCCACGCCTCGCACTAGTAGCCACCACCTCACATCGTACCGGTAGCCACTACCTTGCCTCATACCTTCTCCTTCTTCTTCTTCTTCTTCTTCTTCTTGCAAGTTGGTGGTATTACGGCGATTAGATATTCTTGTGGGCGAGGTTTTCCGGCAAAAATCGTAACCAAGACATGAATTGGAGCTTGAATATTCGATGATGATATTTGCTTGCAGATTAGCTTTGAAATCTTTATATGTTCGAAAGGTTTTATGATATGTTTAAGTTGCTAAATATTTTGTTTGAAATTCTAGCATGTTTAATATTTTGTTTTTATCAAAATCATGTTGAATTTGAAGGTTGACACCATTTTATAAGTTCTCTCACATTCTTCATGGGATGATTAAGGCACTTCGCTTCTCTTCTTCTTCTTCTTGACCATGCTTTAGCCCCTCATATATATATTTGCCTTCCTTTACCTATCCGGGAATGTGGATGCAGTTGATAAAAAGCGTGTGAAGTGAAGTTGAGATTGTGGTTGAAATTATTAGAAAAAATAGGTTTGGGGACTTTGATCTTGATGATGAGTAACTCGGCACCATTCACACAGCCGGTTGTTTGTGTCTTGTCAAAGTCAGATTGATCGATAGTCCCAACGAGTCATGGTATGTGCATCAAGGGTTTGAGGCATCTCGAGAAATTGAGAATTGTTGATCTCTTAGGCTTCATTTATCGTGCACCTTTGTCCATGTTCTCAAAAATAAAGTAAAAAAGTGAAAATAAGCAAAACTTATTGGTGGAAGATGTTTGTGATTCAAAAAAGTGAAGTAAAGATCCTATTTCCAGATTGTAGCACCACATTACCCTTTATACATCCCACCCTAACACATTTCTTGACCTCTATTTGAAAGCCCTTGAGACCTTGAGTATGTTGATTGACTTTATGGTTTAAACTAGATTATACATGATTGATTTCGATAAATATGATTTATTATGCATTCTATGATTTTATGCAAAAGATGATCAACTTTCTTATATTCATAAAATATTTTGATCATGTGTTGATTTTATTTGCTATAAAGCATTCTCTTAGGGTGATCTACGAGTGGGAGCACACCACCAAAGTTTTGTAAAATGTTTTTCATTAATCTTTTTGATGACATATAATTCATTCTATCTTGTATCTAAGATTTGAATCTTGCTTGGGGACAAGCAAGAGACAAGTATTGGGTATTTTGATAGCATGCATTATAGTCTATATTTTGGGGTTGGTTTAGACATTTTATCATCATAAATCTGCATTCATGGCTATATATTCTTGATGATTATGTCATTTTGTGTACCTTTGCAAGAACCGAGGTCTACACCTAGTTTCGTTGTAATTGTAAGGAAAATGGCACGTTTTGGAGCGATATAGAGCCAAAGGATTTGAGGAGTCATTGAAGATGTATTTTAGAGCATCGAGGAGCTACAAGGAAGACATAATAACTCTAGAGGTTGGATAGAAATTTAATATTGGACCGGTTATGGAGATTTGCACGTAACAGTCTGTTCACCTCGGTTGACTACGTGATCATCTCGACCAAGATGGCTTGCTGGGCCTGGATCGAGACAGCCAGCCCATAGCGCATGAGATCTTTTATTTTTGGTATGTGATTTCCTATAAGATGGAAGATATTTTCTGGATGGAAGTATGCTTGGTTAGCTGATTATTTTTGGGGATAGAATATATTCCAAGGAATAAGGAAGTTTGAAGGAAGATAGATTTGGAGTGAAAGTTGAAGCTTTGAAGGAAGTTGTAAGGTTTTCTTAGGAAACCTTGATTGTTGTCTTTTGATTCGTTTACCGAGGAACACGTTTGTTGCTTGTTTTGGATTGTTTGATTAATTATTGAGACCTTTTTGTTAAGTTTTTCTTTTTTGCTTATTGATTCATTTATTACGTATTTGATTGTTATTATCATATGATTGTTGACTAAATTCCCTTGCAATTCTAGGGTGATTGGCTGAAGGTTGTGGTAAAGACGATGAAAGAGTGAACCTTTACCTTAGTGGACCCTGAAAGCTCGATCCAAAACCTAACTGCACCTCACGTCGGTCGGTTCATAGAACATCTCGACCGAGATCGATATGAACTGAGCGAGACGTTTGACCTGATCCGACCAATCCTGAGTTTAGGTTTTAGTTTGCCAAATCCTATCCTTGTTGCACCTTTCTTGGTTTATACGCAAGCCTAGGATGAGACTTACCCGGTGATTCCTTTGCTTGTATACCTATGATGATGAGTGTTAGGTAATAAATGTTTATTCTTTATTAGGATTTGAGTGTGCCTTCATCCTATCTTTGATATTTAGCTTGAGACTTACCCGATAAAGGTTAATTTTATCCCCTTAGGTGGTGTGCTGGTTTGAGATTATAGTTCTTTTCCTTAGTTCCTTGAGACTTACCCGGTGAGAGGATCTTTGGTTTGGGATAGTGAGTAGTACGTGAGACTTACCCGGTGATCTATTCCCACCTTAGAAATATCTTCCCTTGCAAACCTCAGCTTTGTCCACGTTATCTTTAGAAATCTTGAGTCGGAACCACACCTAGATGCTCTAATCTCTAGAATCTGCATTCCTTTATCTGATTTATACATCATCTTTGTTTTGTTGCTTTCTTTTTGATTGACAACCTGATATTTACCGTGCTTGATTTCACCATAGTCCTTGTGTTCGACCCTGGAGTATTTGCCGTTATTACAATTGATCCGTACACTGCGGGTTCGCATATTATTCAGGCTTTTATTTTAGGTTATAAATTTAAAGATATTTCGTTCACTTCACACACGTATGAGAGCGAACATGTGCCGAAACCGCCCATGCGCCTGAACAAAGCCGCCCCTGCGGATTGGCCCAGTGCCTCCCCCGCGCCTTTGTCTAGCCGCCCCTGTGGTTTTTCTGCATTCGCTCCCATCTTTGGTGAGATACTTCCTTTCCTTGATTCCTTATTCCTTCCTTGAGTTGTGTTGGATGTTGTTGACCCTTGAGAGTCTGTAAGACTAGGGATCGTGTCCCTAGCTTGTGGAGATCTCTTAGAGATCATGGAGACTAGAATATATATACTTCTAGCAATCGTCCCGTTCTGATTCGAGTTACTTTGTTGAACAGGCTTTCCGTCCTTCTTTCCTTTGGGAAACTAAGTTGTTCGATGACCCTTGTATTACCTTTGAGTGAGGTAAGTCCCTTGTACTTACTTAGCTGTGTTCCGTATATTGGTTTGATTGTATTGGCTTGTTTGTGTTGTTGTTTATGAGAGAGCGTATGCTTGAATGAGTAATTGTATTGATCGATAGGTATACACATATATACACAACAAAGATCCTAGAATAAGGAATTGAGATCAAGGAACAAGGAAAGAGAATAATGCAAGTATGGAAGTTATCACATAAGATCATAGGAGTATCATATGAGAAGGAATGTGTAATTGTTTCCTTAACATGTGTTAGCATGAAATATTGCGATATTCTAGGCACTTATTCTAGTTGTTTTTCATTCATTATTGTGTTCATGGATAAGGCATTGAAGCATTTGTTAGCTTGTTCACCTATATTTTCGATATGGAGGTCTACATTAGTTTTGTGATTGATTATAGGTGAATAAGAGCTGAAACCGGACCATTTGAGAGAGAAAAGAGAAGATTCGATCATATCCAAGGATTAGGAACACATCAAGGAAGCTAAGGAAGGAGCTAGGATGAAGAATGTCACGACACAAAGGAAACCACAAGCAATCTACACTTCCACGCCCTAAATTACGGCCGTAGAAGAGTCCACGCTCTAAACCACGGCCGTGGATCTTGGCATCATGAGCGTGGAGCATTCCAGTAAGTTACACGGCCTAAAGTACGGTCGTGGAAGATGAGAGACACCGTAATCCTTTCCACGCCCCATTTCCACGGTCGTGGAACATCAGGAGACCGTGATTTAGGCAATCTTTTGACGAATCATTTATTGCCACATCATCTACGTATTTGGGCTGGAAGTTACCTCTTTCTCTACGGATAAAAAGGAGGGAGGAGAGAGTTTTCGGGGACCTCGCTTTGGAGAGTTCACCTTAGGGTTTTCGTGAGGAACTTTGCGGAAGCGCCGGCAGTTTGGATTCCCGAAGATTGTGTGTGGCGGAAGTTGCGCCCTTTTCTTAGGTTTTGATATTGAAGACGGATTGACATCCCGTTCTTCGTGTTTGCCTAAGATCATTGTGAGGTTTTTTATTATATTCTGAATCCATTGAGTATTCCATTTTGTGTTTTGGAGTTGAGATTAACTTTTAGTTATATTCGAGTTTTCGAGGGTTTTCATCTTTCATTCTTCTTAAATTGATTTTTGGTATCGTGACAATGGTTATTGGCTAAAACCCTTTAGCAATTCTAAGGTGAAGGGTTGATAGTTGTGGCTTAGATGATGATAGATTGATCGTAAACAGATTGGACCCTGAGAGTTAGAGAAACTTCGTCGACAACCAAGATCACGGCTTGTTCTTGGGATTCCACGGCCGTGGAACTCAAGATTTACCCGTAATTTTTCCTAGTTTACGAACCTTGCTTTTACTTTAATCCAAAGTTAAAGATTAGCTTTAACCTAGCCTTGACTTGTCTTTTCTAGGTAGTAGTGAGACTCAACATCCTCTATTTCGGTTTCGAGTGTCACAACCTTAACCGTTTGAGCCTATCTTGATCCTTGGGTTACAAGTTTGGGTATTTGAGATCAATTTTAGTCCTTAGATCCTTTCTATACTGAAGCCTCAACAACCTTTATAGAGAGTTCTTTGGGTTAGACATATAGGGTTTTGGAACTTCATCGTACATTACCTTACTTTAGTATACCTTTGCAATTCTTAACTCTGTCCTTATATGTATAGTATATCTTGAATCGATTGCCACAATTTGATACTTGGATCTTTAGGGTTGCTGTTTTCCCAATATTTGCAAAGCTTATTACATTTACTTGCTTGACGATTTGCGAACTGAATTTGTTCCCCCCAAATCCCTGAGTTCGACACTCTGGAATTCTTGCTTTACTACGCCGATCCGTACACTGCGGGTTCGCTTGCTTGATTCTAGTTTTATAAATTTAAAGCTTATTTGCACGCACGCTAAGTGACGAACAAGTTTTTGGCGCCGTTGCCAGGGAGTTGGTCTAGACCAAATTCGGTTATCGGTTGTCAAGCTTGGGAGCTTTGCTCTTGTTATTTGATATCTCTTTTGAGTGTTCTTGCAGGTTTGTGTTCTTAGGTACATATGAAGTTCTTGTTCCGGCAACGGAACAGAGTTTTGCCAAAGAAAAAGTTTTTGGCGTCGTTGCCGGGAATTTCGTTAGGCCGAATTCGGTTATCGGTTTTTAAGCTTGGGAGCTTTGCTCTTGTTATTTGATATCTCTTTTGAGTGATATTTGCAGGTTATCTTAGGTATATGCGTAGGTCTAGCACCAACAAAGACCTCTTACCTCTTGATCAAGAACTTGAGAAGACTTTGAGAAAGAAGCTCAAAGAAAGAAAGATGGCTGAAAGTAAAGAGAGGAATATCCAAGCAGAGTTGGATGATTCCGAAGCTCGACTTAGATGGAGCGAGAAGACTCGCATGGAAGAATCGGAGCGTCGTCAATTGCAAATTGATGAGCTCCAGGACATGATGCTGCAAATGAGGTTGGAGATGAGTGGTTCCAAGAAGAAGAAGAGAAGCAAACCGACAAGATCGGTTAGAACCGACTCATCCGATGAAGAGAGCGACTACTCCATGCCGTCGCTAGAGGACATTGATCCAACGATCAATGCGAACCGAAATAATCCAAGGTCAGCCGCCAATCATCGTATCTCGTCTGGGGTGCGAGAGTCGCTCGTGTAGACAAAGAGCCGCGAACGCTCGGTCAAAGAATGGATCCTACCCAAAAACCACGTCGCTCAGGCGTGAATTTTGAAGTTGAAGATATTCAGGGAATCAGCTTTAGTCCACAAGTGATCACTATGGTTCGCCAAAATCAGTTTGGCGGAACAAGTGCTGAATCTCCACATCAACACTTGCAGAATTTCGAAGTTCTCATGGAGACGATGAAGCCGAAAAACACCACTTCCAACAACTACAAGATTAAGCCGTTATTCTTCTCTTTAAAGGGCAAGGCTCTTGCATGGTATCAAGCTCTTCCAAATGGAAGACTTAATACTTGGGTAGATCTATCTTCGGAGTTTCTAACCAAATTATTTCCGCCATCCAAAACTGCGGAGTTGAGAGGTAATATTAATGCATTCCTTATGATGCCTAACGAAAGTTTGTTTCAATCTTGGGAAAGGTTTCAGGATTTGCTATTGGATTGCCCACGCCATGGCATTTCAAGACTTGGTCTATTGGAGGTATATTATAAGGGGCTAGATGTGGAAACACAATTCAAGCTCCAATCCCTTTCATGCGGTACATTCATGGACATGAGAGAAGATGACGCATGGGACTTCATTGAGAAGCAAGCCCAAGTCATTGAGAAGTATTCCCACCGAAAGACGGGATCGAACCAAGTGGAGCAAGGAGCGAAGCTAACACAAGCTGCTCAAACTCAAATCTTTTCTCTCAACACCGAGATTAAAGAATTGAAGGAAGTCATCAAGGCTAGCTTTCCAAAGCCTAAGGAGCAAGATGTTGGTTACGTAGGAAGCAACAATCATCAAGGAAATGAAGGAACCAACCAGAATAATAACCGCAACAACAACAACCGGAACAATTGGAATAACAATAATCGGAATAGCAATTGGAACAACAACAACAACAGGAATTCAAACGGCAATTGTTGTTCCAACCAACAACAAAACTCCGGTAATTCTTATTCCAATTTAGGAAATTCACTAACACCACCTTCCTCCTCTTCCATTCCTTTGAAAAGCCAAGGGCAAGGATCTATTAGCACAAGTAGTTCTTGAAAGGAGAAGCCCGATCCCATGTTAGAAACAATTTTAGGAAAACTTCAAGGATTGGAAAGTCACATTACTAAGGTTGATGATCATATCACCAAGGTTGATAAAGCTCAAAAGACTTTAGAGAACCAATTATTCAGAAAGGCCGAGGAAGTTCATAGAGATCAAGGAAAACTTCTCGGTAAAACGGAGGACAATCCGAAAGGAAGGGTAATGGCTATCACCACCAGAAGTGGAGTAACTACAACCGATCCACAACCTACATTTGTGGAAGTTCCAGCTGAGAAGGAGAAAGAAAAAGGGAAGGAGAAGGAAGACATCTACATTCCTCCTCCAGCTTACAAACCTCCCCTACCATTCCCACAATCTAGAGCAAGAGCGCGTCTAGACAAGCAATTCAATAAGATTATTGAACTCATGAGAAAACTACATATTAATATACCTTTCATTGATGCAATTGTAGGTATGCCCGCTTATGGGAAGTTCTTAAAAGAGATCCTCTCTAACAAGAGGAAGCTAGAAGACTTTGGAGAAGTCAAGATGCGTTCGGAATCTTCAGATCTCATCAAAACGATGAAAGAGAAAATGTCCCCAAAGCTGAAGGATCCGGGGTCATTTTACATTCCAATCGGAATGGGAGATGTCACATACGATGCTTTATGTGACTTGGGAGCAAGCGTTAGCATCATTCCGCTTGCTTTATGTAGGAAGATCGGTTTAGGTGAACCTAAACCGGTGAAGATGACGTTATATATGGTGGATCGATCCATAACTTGCCCCGTCGGTATAGTTGAAGACGTCCCGGTCAAGCTTGGTAAGTTCTATGTTCCAATAGATTTTGTTGTGCTTGACATTCCTGCTGATAGTCCGGTCCCGATCATACTCGGAAGACCGTTTCTTGCAACTTCCGGCTGCGTAGTGGATTGCAAGAATGCTAGACTTGCCTTCGACATAGGAGAGGAGAAAGTAGAGTTTGTCCTCTCTACTTTGGTGAAAGAGCCAGCTCTTGAAGAGGATATGTTTAACATCCATGACAAAGAGGCATCTAGAGAGGAAGTAAGTTCGATTCTCCTCAAAGATCCATTGCAAAGGGTTATTACTATGAGCATCACGGAGAAAGGAGAAGAAGAGGAGTATAATGAGGAGATTGAAGCTTTAGAAGAGCTACAAGAAGTGCATGAAGAAGATTTTGAAAAACTCTACGATGGGTCAGAAGATGTGAGGAATCACGGTCAGTCGTGCTATTCCACGGCCGTGGTTGCCACCAACATGACCGTAATCACCTATTCAGAGGACTCCAGTAAGTTACACGGCCAAAACCACGGCCGTGGAACTATCAGAGGTGCCGTAATTGACTTCCACGCCCAAAACCACGGCCGTGGAAGTAACAGTGGTGCCGTAATTTTGGGAGATTCCGAGAAAAATTACGTCCTCTCCACCAATGCTTTTGAGCCTTCTTCAATAACTTCTATACCCTTAGAGACTTCTAAGGAAGCATTGGGGACTCCAATAGTGATGGAATTAAAGCCGCTTCTCACACATCTAAGGTACGCATTTCTAGGATCTAATTCTACCTTTCCGGTAATTGTTAGTTCCGATCTAAGTGAAGATGAACATAGTAAGCTTATGGTTGTTCTAAGGAAACATAGGAAAGCCTTAGGTTACACTATAGAGGATCTTGTTGGAATTAAACCATCACTATGCATGCACAAGATTCTAATGGAGGAAGATTTTAAGCCTTCGCGACAACCTCAAAGGCGGTTAAATCCGACCATGAAGGAGGTTGTCAAGAATGAGATTCTTAAGCTACTTGATGCAGGTATTATCTACCCTATCTCCGATAGTAAGTGGGTAAGCCCCGTACAAGTTGTCCCAAAAAGGGAGGAATGACGGTCATCACAAACAAAAACAACGAGCTCATTCCTACAAGAACCGTGACGGGATGGAGGATGTGCATAGACTACCGCAAGCTAAACAACGCAACGAGGAAGGACCACTTCCCATTACCATTCATCGATCAAATGCTTGAGAGGTTAACACAACACTCACATTTTTGTTATCTTGACGGTTATAGTGGTTTCTTTCAGATTCCGATACATCTGGACGATCAAGAGAAGACCACGTTCACGTGCCCATGGGGTACGTTTGCTTATAGGAGAATGCCGTTCGGGCTTTGCAACGCCCCAACCACCTTCCAAAGGTGCATGATGGCTATCTTATCGGAGTACATGGAAAGATTATGGAGGTTTTCATGGACGATTTCTCTGTTTATGGTTCCTCTTTTGATAATTGTCTCTCTAACCTTTCTCTTGTGCTACAAAGGTGTGAAGACACTAACCTAGTTCTAAATTGGGTGAAGTGTCAATTCATGGTGAGGGAAAGCATTATACTCGGACATTTAATCTCTAGTAGAGGGATTGAGGTAGATAAGGCTAAGATTGAGACCATAGAGAAGCTACCTCCACCATCTTCGGTGAAGGAGATAAGAAGCTTTCTAGGACATGCCGGATTCTATAGACGTTTTATCAAAGACTTTTCTAAGATATCAAAACCGCTTACTAATCTATTGATGAAGGATGCAGTTTTTGATTTTTTGCAGGATTGTTTAGATGCATTTAACAAGATCCGGGAGGCTCTAATCTCAGCCCCAATCATACAACCTCCGGAATAGAGTCTTCCTTTCGAGGTCATGTGTGATGCTAGTGATGTAGCCGTTGGGGCTGTGTTGGGACAAAAAAAGGAAGGACGCACATATGCCATCTATTACGCTAGCAAGACGCTAGATGAAGCGCAACTCAACTACGCCACTACGGAAAAAGAATTTTTGGCCGTTGTATATGCATTTGAAAATTTTCGTTCTTATCTTGTAGGATCGAAGGTGATTGTATACACGGATCACTCGGCAATCCGGTATTTGCTTGCCAAGAAAGACGCAAAACCGAGACTGATTAGATGGATTCTTCTCCTACAAGAATTCGATCTTGAGATCCGCGACAAGAAAGGTTCGGAAAATTCTGTTGCGGATCATTTGAGTCGTCTACCACACCTAGAAGATGAAGACCTACCTATAGATGACTCCTTCCCTGACGAGCACTTACACATCATAGAGGAGTGCATCGACAAGATAACAAAAGGTAACGAACCATGGTTTGCTGATTTTGTTAACTATTTGGTTTGTCAGGAAATACCGCCCGGACTATCCTATGCACAAAGAAAGAAGTTCTTTAAGGATGTCCGGCAATACTTTTGGAACGAACCTCTACTCTTCAAGAGAGGTCCTGACGGCATCATTCGAAGGTGTATGCCGGAAGACGAGATGCAAAGTGTCATCCGTCATTGTCATTCACTACCTTGTGGAGGACACGCTAGTTCCAACAAAACTAGCGCTAAGGTATTGCAATCCGGTTTCTTTTGGCCTACTTTATTTAAGAATGTGCAAACCTTTGTTTCCTGCTGTGATGCTTGTTAAAGAACAGGAAATATATCAAGAAGAAACGAGATGCCTCTTAACAACATTCAAGAGGTAGAGATCTTCGACGTTGGGGAGTCGATTTTATGGGTCCTTTCCCATCATCTTGCGGGAATCAATACATACTTCTAGTTGTGGATTATGTCTCGAGGTGGGTTGAAGCCATAGCCTCTCCAACTAATGATGCCGCAGTTGTCATAAAGTTCTTTAATAGAACCATTTTCCCTCGATTTGGGACACCGCGGACCATTATTAGTGACGGAGGTTCACATTTCATAGCCCGACGATTCGAAGCTCTACTAGCTAAGTATGGGGTGACTCACAGATCGCCACCCTTATCTTCCACAAACGAGTGGACAAGTGGAGATTTCAAATAGAGAAATTAAAGGATCTTAGAGAAAACAGTTTCGAAGACAATGAAGGATTGGTCTTTGAAACTAGATGATGCATTATGGGCATATCGGACTACGTATAAGACTCCCATAGGAACGACACCATACAACCTTGTGTATGGGAAGTCTTGTCACTTGCTGGTAGAACTGGAACACAAGGCGTATTGGGCGGTAAAGTGGTTGAACTTCAGCATGAAGGAAGCGGGCGAGAAGCGCCTCTTGGACCTTAACGAGCTTGAAGAACTTCGCTTAAACGCCTACGAGAACGCCAAAATCTACAAGGAGAGAGCGAAGCGTTGGCATGATAAGCATATCATTCCAAAGGACCTCAAAGAAGGAGATCAAGTTCTCCTCTTCAATTCAAGACTTCGCCTCTTTCCAGGTAAGCTTAAATCTCGTTGGACCGGACCTTATCTAATCAAACATGTTTTTTGTTCGCCACTTAGCGTGCGTGCAAATAAGTCTTAAATTTATAAAACTAGAATCAAGCAAGCGAACCCGCAGTGTACGGATCGATATAGTTGAGCAAGAATTCCAAAGTATCGAACACAGGGATTTGGGGGGTTAAATCCAGTTATAGATTATCAAGCAAGTAAATGTATGAAGCTTTTCAAATTATTGGGAAAAAAACAATCCTAAAGATCCAGGAATCCAGCTGTGGCAATCGATTCAAGATATAATAAAGATATAAGGACAGAGTTGAGGTTTGCAAAGATATACGAATGTAAGGTAATCGTACGGTGAAGTTCCAAAAACCTTATATGACCTACCTAAAAGACACTCTTTATAAAGGTTGTTGAGGCTTCAGTATAGAAAGGATCTAAAGGTAAGAATTAACGTCAAATACCCAAACTTGTAATCCAAGGATCAAGACTAACTAAACCGATTAAGGTTGTGACACTCATAATCGAGGTAGAGGTTGTTGAGGCTTCACTACAACCTAGAAAAGGCAAGCCAAGGCTAAGTTAAAGCAAATCTTTAACTTTGGATTAAAGTGAAAGCAAGTTCGTAAACTGACATAAAATTACGGGTAGTTCTTGAGTTCTACGGCCGTGGAAGCTCAAGAACAAACCGTGGATTAGGTTCGTCGGCGATTCTCTCTAACTCTCAGGGTCCAATCTGTTTACGATCGATCTATCATCACCTAAGCCACAACTATCAACCCTTCACCTTAGAATTGCCAAAGGGTTTTAGCCAACAACAGTCATATTGATATCAAATTCAAGATTTAAAAGAATGAAAGATGAAAACTTCCGAAAACCTTGAATAAATCTCAAGTCAATCTCAAATCCACAAATCAAGAACAATAATGTCAATAGATTTGGAATAACACAAACAATCACAAATCTTAGATAAGAAGGAAAAACGGGATGTCAATCCGTCTTCTAATCAAACCTAAATATGAAGCGAAATCTCCTTACGAACAATCTTCCAAATCCTCTCTCTTTCCGTCAATCCGGAAATCGCAATAGGCAAAGTGCAAATCTCTCAATGATGATCTTCGCAAAAGCGTAGAACTAGGGTAAGACAAAGTGTAAGCCTAAGCAGAGGTGACGGAATCTCTCTTCTTCCGTCCTTTTATAGGGTAAGATAAAATATTGGCCCGGCCCAATTGCGTAGAAGATCGTGGCTTCAAAGTGTGCGTAAAAGATCGCCAAGATCACGGTCGTGGAAGGGTTCCACGCCCGTAATTTAGAGCGTGAAATTTGGTCACGGTTTGTCACAACCCTCCACGGCCGTGTAACCCTCTGGAGTGCACCACGCTTCTCTTGCCAATGTTCCACGGCCGTGGACTTGAACGTGGAATGTAGTACGGCCGTATTTTAGAGCGTGGTTTAGAGGTAGTTCGTGATTTTCCTTAGCCTTGTGCTATTCTTCAAGTTAGCACCATCCTTAGCTCCTAGAGATGTCCTCAATCCTTGGACATGCTCAATCAAACTCCATTCTTTCTCAATCCATTCGGAATTAGCTCCAAATCGCCTACAATCAACACAAAGCTTATGTAGACCTCTATATCGACAAAATAGACAAACTAACTCACAAATGCTTCAATGCTTTATCAATGACTATCAATATGGATGAAATACACTTAGAAAACGTGCCTAAAATATCACAATATTTCATGCTAACATTTTTCCCCATGGCGCAGTTGAAGTATGGGGTGAGAAGAGCGGAAGTTTTAAGGTGACGGTCAACGACTCAAGAAGTATTCACCGGAGCTCCAAGCTGAGGATTTCGCACCTACTGCACTCGAATAAACGTAGGTACGGTCTAGCTACGGACCTTAAACAAGCGCTACTTGGGAGGCAACCCAAGCTATTGCATTTTCGTTTTTCATTCTTAGATTAGATTAGTTTAGACGTTTTTGTTTTGTTTTGCCCTTGATACCTTCCGGTATGTTGTGTTTTTGGATGTAGGAGCAATGGAATAGGCAATGGAAGAAGGAAAAGTTGGAAAGAATTGACGAAACTTAGATTTTGGCACATTACAGAGAGTTCCACGCCCTAAACCACGGTCGTGGAAGCTTTAGTGACCGTAATTCTTCCAAAATTTAAGAAAAAGTACCAAAACCACGGGACCGTACAGTTCCACAGCCGTGGAACACCCCGAGTGACCGTGATTTTCCAAAAACTTTACGGCCACTATATAAACCACCTTCCTTCACAAAAACACCCCTATCCCCATACCCACGCCCCTCTTCCACGACCTAAAACCCAAAAAATCTCCCCATCTCGCAATTCTTCATTCGGAAACCGTTTCGAGCGATTCTTGGTGCTAAAGTGAATCACTTCCGATCATCTACAAGATCCAATCAACAAATCAAGTGGACAATCCCTGCAAAGACGGAATTTGGATTCAAAGATCCAAAAACCTAGGTTATTCTTCTACTTCTCTACCTTGTCAATTCGGGTCTATTTTTCGCAAGAACTTAGGCACATTGCATAAGATTGAGATTGAAATTAGTCTAGGACAGGCTTTGCTGAGTTTGGTGATTGATTTGTTAAGATTTGAGCAAAACTGTGCCGAACCACGGTCTTTGTAGGTTCCACGGCCGTGGTTTGTAAGAACAGACCGTAATTTTCTCTCTGAGATGGATTTGATAAGGAGGATGTCTACTAGAAGCAAGAAGAGGAAAGGTGATGCTTCCTCTTCCTCCCAAGTACCCCCTAGTGAGCCACCATCACCCCCACCTCCTAAAATTCCAAAAATCCATGAGGATTACCTCGAGACCTTAGAAAGGATCGAGAAGAGGACGGTCATAGGACCACGCTACTTAGTTCTTGAAGAATTAGAGCCGTTGAATGTGGTAAATGACCTGACTTGGCTTTTAGATAGAGCCGGTTTGATCATCTTCTCCGCTATTAGGGAAGACGCATATGAGGAGATCACTAGGGAGTTTGTGATTTCTTTCGAGCATAGTGTTGTGGACAGGACTGTTTCCTTTAGGCTGATGGAGGAGAACTACGAGTTCTCGATCTTGGAGTTTGGAGCCTTCTTTGGGTTCCATGAGATCTTTAACGGTCATTTTCCTAGCGGTGTATACGCTAAGGACTTCTGGGAGGACATAGCCATGATTTATGCTAGCGAGGACCGCTGGCAACCAGCTGACACCAAGGCTAAGCTCATCTACCACTTAGCCTTGAAGATAGCTCATAGGGTCCTTTCCGAGTGCCTATTCTCTAGGACCGAGACCCCCCAAAAGATAAAGACCGATGAGCTATTCCTTCTCTATTGCATGCTCCACGGTAGACCCGCTGATTGTGCCACCCTCTTAGCCTCTACCATGAGTAAGCTCAAAGAATAAGAGAGCCGGGAACATTGGATATGGTGGTATGGTTACCCACATTGCTAGGCAGCTGGGGATTGATTTTTCTGCTTGTACTAGGATCGCAGCGAGACCTTTGGGTCTTAATAGTTTGATGACGAGGGGTATCATCTTCCCTAGGCACCGCGGTCCACGTACCGCCGGTATGCCATGGGAAGAGAGAGAGGAGATAGAGGTATTCCATGGCTTCCTGAGTATTCCATTATGGTTGGACGCCATAATTGGAAGCAGACTTTCGCTGCTATGCATGCGAATAGGTTAGTAGCACCTCCCTACGTCCCCGATGAGATTCCAGCTGTTGATGTTGATGAGGATATAGGAGGAGGTGATCACTATGAGGGAGGAGGTGATGAGCAGACATTTGGCACATTCCCGGATCAGCCGGACACCTTCCCAGACCTACCTAGACAGTCTACCCGCCCTTCTAGACCCTCCGGTGCTTCCTCCTC
The DNA here is from genome assembly GCA_033239045.1 of Fagopyrum esculentum. NCBI lineage: Eukaryota > Viridiplantae > Streptophyta > Magnoliopsida > Caryophyllales > Polygonaceae > Fagopyrum > Fagopyrum esculentum. The sequence continues at coordinate 138,719,335 of BSUD01000001.1, read as the reverse complement.
TCGCCGTGCTAGTGTGAGCGAGAGACCGACATGGATGGAGGCTCCTCCTGCTTGGTATGGAGCATAGCCGGAGTGGATGGGAGCTCCGCCACCATGGTATGCACTACCACCAACAGCACCGGCCCCACAGGATGCGCTAGCATGGTATGAGCAACTACCAGAGTGGGCCACCGACCTTTCTAGGAGAGTCGGAGATCTAGAGATTCACCGAGACCAGCGGGATGCACGGGTTGAGGAGCATGACCGGATGATGAGGGATATATACCGCCAGCAGTTTGGGCGGAACTTCAGCCCCGAGTTTCGCCCGTTTCCACCACCGCCTCCACCGCAGTGACGAGATTTCATGACAGCCAGTTTCAGCCGCCCCACCGCCGTCTAGTGAGTTCACTTTTCTTTTCTTTCTTTTCCTTATTTCTTTTTGAACATTGAGGACAATGTTTGTCTTAAGTATGGGGTGGGGTGTGACTATGTGTTGTAATAACTCTACTACATTTGCTTGCCTTGATCGATGACACTTTGCATGTTTCATTTCATAGTCACACGTTTCATTATTGCATTGCATGAAAAAGTTTTTGAAAAACCCATAAAAATGCGAAAAATTTTGAAAAATTCTAAAAAGGTTTTGTGCTTCTAAGATTTGAGATGATTTCTATGATAGTTCCTACTTGCGGATTGATTTTTTGATGACAATTGTATGCCTAAACGAAATCATGAATTGAAAAGAAATTGAATGTGTTGTTTATCCTTCTTGCAAGTCTCATAATGTGAAGAGTTCTATCTAAATCATATTGAGAAATCGAAGTTGAAATTGCAAGATGAGTTCTTATACCTTTTTGAAATGATTAAGGCAATTCGATTTTCTTCTTTCTTTCTTTGATCACTTAGCCACTCAATAAAAGTAATTGCCTCCCTTACCTATCCAGGAATTAGGAGGAGTTGATATTTGGCATGTTTGATGTGGAAGGGCCATGAAAGCAAAATTTTGCATTCAAAGAATAGAAATTCTAGATTTGGGGAAGTCAATCATGATGATGAGTAACTCGGCACCATTCACATAGCCGGGTGTTTGTGTCTTGCCAAAGTCGGATTGAGCGATATTCCTAACGGATTATGGTATGTGCATCAAGGGTTTGAGGTATCTCGAAATTGAGAAACGCCAATCTCCTAGGCTTCGGTTTTTGTGCACCGCTGTCCATACTTCCAAAAGTAAAGTCGAAAAATAATGTAAAAGAGAAAAGAGCAAAGCTCTAAGTCGATGGTGTTACAAAATCAAAGTAAAGAGTAAAAGAGTTGGGTTATTCCTTTTCCCGGATTCATGCATCACATCCCTTATAAGTTTCCCTCCTTTCCGCTTCTAGACGTTACATGGAAGTCCTTAAGATCAAAAGAGTTTTATTTGACTTGGTGATCTAAATTGAAGTTTCTTAAGATTGATTTTGATAATACTTGAAGGGTTATGATATTTGTCTTGATGTTTGAGCAGCTTGTGATGTTTCTTTCCTCTACATTCTTTTGTTTATGCATATGAGTGTTTTTGAAGATGAATGAAGCAAGGTTTGAGAATGATCTATTGACTAGAAGCACACTTACCTAAAAGATGTTTTGTTTTTGAGTTTACATGCATACTTCATCCTAACTTGTGTTCTAAGCTTTCGAAAACCTTGCTTGGGGACAAGCAAGTGCAAGTATGGGGTATTTTGTTAGCATGAAATATTGCGATATTCTAAGCACTTATTCTAGTTGTTTTTCATTCATTATTGTGTTCATGGATAAGGCATTGAAGCATTTGTTAGCTTGTTCACCTATATTTTCGATATGGAGGTCTACATTAGTTTTGTGATTGATTATAGGTGAATAAGAGCTTAAACCGGACCATTTGAGAGAGAAAAGAGAGGATTCGATCATATCCAAGGATTAGGAACACATCAAGGAAGCTAAGGAAGGAGCTAGGATGAAGAATGTCACGACACAAAGGAAACCACAAGCAATCTACACTTCCACGCCCTAAATTACGGTCGTAGAAGAGTCCACGCTCTAAACCACGGCCGTGGATCTTGGCATCATGAGCGTGGAGCATTCCAGTAAGTTACACGGCCTAAAGTACGGTCGTGGAAGATGAGAGACACCGTAATCCTTTCCACGCTCCATTTCCACGGTTCTGGAACATCAGGAGACCGTGATTTAGGCAATCTTTTGACGAATCATTTATTGCCACATCATCTACGTATTTGGGCTGGAAGTTACCTCTTTCTCTAAGGATAAAAAGGAGGGAGGAGAGAGTTTTCGGGGACCTCGCTTTGGAGAGTTCACCTTAGGGTTTTCGCGAGGAACTTTGCGGAAGCACCGGCAGTTTGGATTCCCGAAGATTGTGTGTGGCAGAAGTTGCGCCCTTTTCTTAGGTTTTGATATTGAAGACGGATTGGCATCCCGTTCTTCGTGTTTGCCTAAGATCATTGTGAGGTTTTGTGTTATATTCTGAATCCATTGAGTATTCCATTTTGTGTTTTGGAGTTGAGATTGACTTTGAGTTATATTCGAGTTTTCGAGGGTTTTCATCTTTCATTCTTCTTGAATTGATTTTTGATATCATGACAATGGTTATTGGCTAAAACCATTTAGCAATTCTAAGGTGAAGGGTTGATAGTTGTGGCTTAGATGATGATAGATTGATCGTAAACAGATTGGACCTTGAGAGTTAGAGAAACTTCATCGACAACCAAGATCACGGCCTGTTCTTGGGATTCCACGGCCGTGGAACTCAAGATCTGCCCGTAATTTATCCTAGTTTACGAACCTTGCTTTTACTTTAATCCAAAGTTAAAGATTAGTTTTAACCTAGCCTTGACTTGTCTTTTCTAGGTAGTAGTGAGACTCAACATCCTCTATTTCGGTTTCGAGTGTCACAACCTTGACCGTTTGAGCCTATCTTGATCCTTGGATTACAAGTTTGGGTATTTGAGATCAATTCTAGTCCGTAGATCCTTTCTATACTGAAGCCTCAACTCTGTCCTTACTTTAGTATACCTTTGCAATTCTTAACTCTGTCCTTATATGTATAATATATCTTGAATCGATTGCCACAATTTAATACTTGGATCTTTAGGGTTGCTATTTTCCCAATATTTGCAAAGCTTATTACATTTACTTGCTTGACGATTTGCGAATTGAATTTGTTCCCCCCAAATCCCTGAGTTCGACACTCTGGAATTCTTGCTTTACTACGCCAATCCGTACACTGTGGGTTCGCTTGCTTGATTCTAGTTTTATAAATTTAAAGCTTATTTGCACGCACGCTAAGTAGCGAACAGCATGCCCCCGTAAGATGGGCTGGTCTTGAGACAAGTCCAATCTTGGAGACCAACATTTGGAGTCTAGCGCAAGGGAGAGCTTTTGTAGAGGCATCAGCTAGCTGGTCATCGTTGGCGACATGGGCAACACGAAAAGAGCCTGCTTGAACCTTTTCTCTGATGAAGTGGTAGTCCAAGGCTAAGTGCTTCATACGTGAATGAAAGACCGGATTTGCACAGAGTTTGGTGGCACCCACGTTATCGCAGTAGATGACTGGGGAGGATGGAGAGGAAAAACCTAATTTTGTAAGCAGGGACATGATCCACTGTAACTCAGCTGCCGTGTTTGCGATGGATCTGTACTCAGCCTCAGTGGATGAGCGAGCAACAATTCGTTGCTTCTTTGAGCTTTAGGATATTGGATTGCATCCAAGATAGACCATATAAGCGCTAGTGGAAAGATAGTCTGACCGATCACCTGCCCAATCGGCATCTGAGTATGCATGGAGGTTAAATGGTGAGTAATGTTTAAGCATGAGGCCTTAGGATGAGGTGCCAGCAAGGTAACAAAGGATGCGCTTCACTGTTGCCCAGTGAATGGTTGTGGGTTTGTGCATGAACTGGGAAAGTTTGTTGATGGCAAAGGCAGTGTCAGGTCGAGTGAGAGAGAGGTATTTAAGACTCCCAAGGGCTTGCCGATACTAAAGGGGATCAGGTAGAGGAGAATCGGTTTGAAGGTGGAGTGGAGTGTTTGGACAGAGTGGAGTTATCAATGGTTTGGCATTGCTAAGATCAAACCGAATCAGTAAGTCTTGGATGTATTTGTGCTGAGTTAGGAAGACACCGGATTGACAGTGAAGCACTTCGACACCAAGAAAATAGTGAAGGTTCCCAAGATCCTTGAGGGAGAACTTGGAAGTTAGTTGAGCAATTATGTCTTCAACAAGTGGCAGGGAGGAGACGGTGACAATAATGTCATCCACATAAACCAAAAAAACAACCTTGGCGCCAGATTTGTTGAGGTGAAATAGGGATGTATCGGAGGTGGAGTTGTGGAAGCCCATGAGAAGCAAATGGGAGCGTAGAGTTGTGTACCACGCTCTAGGAGCCTGCTTGAGGCTGTAAATGTCTTTGTGGAGATGACAGACATGATTTGGGTTGGCATGATCGATGAAACCTGGGGGTTGTGACATGAAGACTCGATCAGTGAGTTTACCTTGCAGAAAAGCATCATTGACATCGAGTGACGGAGAGGCCAGTGGTGGGTGACAGCAAGACTGAGCACGAGTCTGACAGTGGCGGGCTTAACGACTGGACTGAATGTATCGCCATAGTCTAGGCCAGGGCGTTGGTGGAAGCCCTTGGCAACAAGACGGGCTTTATGTTTGTCGATGGAGCCATCAGCTTTGTACTTGGTTCGGAACACCCACTTGCACCCGATTACATTGTTAGCTTGGGACGGAGGGACAAGAGTTCATGTTTTGTTTTACTGAAGTGCATCAAACTGAGTACTCATTGCTTGGTGCCAAGCAGGAATGGAGAGTGCTTGCTTGTTGGAGCGAGGTTCATAAATGGTATGAAGTTGAGCATTGAGGTTGAGTTTGTTGATGGGTTTGTATATGTTATTTTGGGAGCGGGTGGTAATGGATCGTGGAGGGTGTGGTGGCAACATAGTGGTGCTAGAGGAGTCTAGGGTAGGTGAGTGTGGTGAGTCATGTAGAGGGTGAGAGGATGTAGACGTGGGTGGTGAGAACGAGGAAGAAGAGGGTTGGTCTGAGGTCGATGGGCTGGCAGGAGTAAAGGGTAAAATAAGGGAGAGCCAAGAGTTGGTCTCATCAGGTGTATTCTGGGCCGGTGTTGAGCTCATCAGTGAGGAGAAGGGAAATTGGGTTTCAAAAAATCGAACATGACGGGAGACAAAGATCTTGTTTGTGGTATAGTCAAGACAATAATATGCAGATTGCATGGGAGAATACCCAACAAATACACAAGGGAGGGACTTGGGTTCTAGTTTGTGTTTGGTATAAGTACGTAACCATGGATAGCATAGGTACCTAATGCTACGTAGGTTTGTGTAGGATGGAGGTTTGTGGAAGAGTTTCTAAAATGGTGTGAGATTTGCAAGTGTTGGGGTTGGAAGGTGGTTGATAAGGTAAGCTGCAGTGGCAAGGGCGTGAGGCCAATATGTAAGAGGCATGAAGGCATGGGAGAGGAGGGCAAGACCAGTTTCAACAAGGTGTGTATGTCTGCGCTCAGCATAACCATTATGCTCGAGAGTATGAGGTGGACTTGTCTTATGTTCAATACCGTGAAGGGAAAGGTAGGGTTTCAGACCAACATATTCACCTCCATTGTCCGAGTAGAGTGTGAGAATGTTGGTGTTGAAATGTTTTTCAACCAAGCGTTTGAAGCGTATGAAAACTTTAGCTGTATCAGACTTCCTTTGGAGAGGGTAGAGCCAAATGTACTTGGTGAAGTGATCGAAAAAGATAATGTAGTATTTATAGTTGTCATGAGAATGAATAGGGGAAGTCCACACATCAGAGTAGACAACTTCGAGCACTTTAGATGTAACAAGAGTAGATAGAGAAAATGAAAGCTTGTGACTCTTATTCACTTGGCATGAGTTACATGGATCCTTTGATAAAGGTATATTTAATTGTGATGAAAGAAAATGAAAAGCTTTGGCCAATGGGTGACCAAGCTTGTGGTGCCAAGTTGCGGATGATAATATGGAGGTGAGCATGTTAGCATGAAATATTGTGATATTCTAGGCACGTTTTCTAAGTGTATTTGATTCATATTGATAGTCTTTGATTGAACATTGTTGCATTCGTGAGCTAGTTTGCCTATATTGTCGATATGGATGTCTACACTAGCTTTATGTTGATTATAGGTGATTGAGAGCCATTTCCGAACGAAATCGAGCAAAGATGAGTTGATTGAGTATGTCCATGGATTGAGGGCGTTCTTAGGAGCAAAATGGATGTCAACTTCAGGAATGCACGAGGCTAGGGAAGAATCACGTTCTTGCCCTAAACCACGCTCTAAAATACGGCCGTACTATGAACCACGTTCAGTTCCACGGCCGTGGAACCCTGCAGGAGAAGCGTGGTTCATTCCAGAAGCTTTTACGGTCGTGGAATCCATGGTTCAAACCGTGTTGATTTCCACGCTCTAAATTACGGTCGTGGAACCTTCCACGACCGTGATCTTGGCGATTTTTTTCGCCACATTTTAAGCCACGATCTTTCAGAAGATTGGGCCGGGCCGATATTTTATCTTGCCCTATAAAAAGACGGACGGAGGGAGATTCCCTCATCTCCGCTTAGACCTTCGCTTAGACACACTTTGCAATTTCGCTTAGAGACTTTCGCCTACGCCGCGATTTGGAGATTTCGGCGATTCTTGCAAAAGACATAATTTGCGCTCATCCTTGGAGCTGCCCTAATCTCGCACTTTTGGTGGAGATTGCTGTTGAGTTTTCCGGATCGACGGAAGATCGAAGATTCGGAAGGTTATTCGCAAGAAGATTTCTCTTCTTGTTTAGGTTTGATTTAGAAGACGGATTGACATCCCGTTCTTCCTTCTTATCTACGATTGTGTTTGTTTATTCTATTCCGAATCTTGTGACGATATTAGTTCTTGATTGTGACATTAAGATTGGTTTGAAGTTTATTGAAAGTTTTCGGAAGTTTTCATCTTTCAACCTTCTAATTCTTGAATTTGATATCAACATGACGGTTATTGGCTAAAAACCCTTAACAATTCTAAGGTGAAGGGTTGATAGTTGTGGCTTAGATAATGATAGATCGATTGTAAACAGATTAGACCCTGAGAGTTAGAGAGAATCGTCGACGAACCCTAAATCACGGTTTGTTCTTGAGTTCCACGACCGTGGAATCTCAAAATCTACCCGTAATTTCCCTTAAGTTTACGAACCTGCTTTTATCTTAATCCAAGGTTATAGATTAGCTTTAACTTAGTCTTGGCTTGCCTTTTCTAGGTGGTAGTGAAGCCTCAACAACCTCTACCTCGATTGTGAGTGTCACAACCTCAATCGGTTAAGTTAGTCTTGATCCTTGGATTACAAGTTTGGGTATTTGACATTAATTCTTGCCTTTAGAACCTTTCTATATTGAAGCCTCAACAACCTGTATAGAGAGTGTCTTGTAGGTGAGTTATATAAGGTTTTTGGAACTTCATCGTACGATTACCTTACATTAGCATACCTTGGCATATCTTAACTCTGTCTTTATATCAATAGTAAATCTTGAATCGATTGCCACAGCTGGATACTTGGATCTTTAGGATTGTTGTTTTCCCGATATTTGCAAAAACTCTCATATTTACTCGCTTGATAATCTGCAATTGAGTTTGTTCCCACCCAAATCCCTGTGTTCGATACTTTGGAATTCTTGCTTAACTATATCGATCCGTACACTGCGGGTTCGCTTGCTTGATTCTAGTTTTATAATTAAAGATTATTTGCACACACGTTTAGGGGCGAACAAGTTTTTGGCGCCGTTGCCGGGGATTTGGTTTCGGCCGAATTCGGTTGCCGGCTGTCAAGCTTGGGAGCTTGCTCTCGTTATTTGATATTACTTTGAGTGCATGCGCAGGTCTAGAAACACCGAAGACCTCTTACCTCTTGATCAAGAGCTAGAGAAAACTTTAAGACAAAAGCGCAAGGAAAAGAAGATGGCTGAAGAACACGAACGCGATCTTCAGGCGGAGTTAGCGGAGAAAGAAGCTCAACTCCAATGGAATGAGAACATCCGCCGGGATGAAATGGATCGTCATCAATCTGAAGTTAACGATCTAAAAGATATGATGTTCCAAATGAGGATAGAGCTAAGCGACCTTAAGAATAAGGGAAGCAAAAAATCCTCAAGAAGGGCATCAAGGTCTAGAAGAAGAAGTCATTCATCCGCTGATGATAGTGACTCTTCCATGCCACCGCTAGAAGAAATTGATCCCACGATCAATGTGAATCCTTTCCATCCACGGGGAGCTGCTAATCGCCGTGTTCCACCTAGGAACGCAAGGATCGAACGTGTGGATGATGAGCCAAGAACTCTTGGCCAAAGGATGGATCCAACACAACAACCACGCCGCTTGGGCGTGAATTTTGATGCTGAAGATGTACAAGGGTTTAGCTTCAACCCTCAAGTTATTACTCTTGTTCGCCAAAACCAATTTGGCGGGACAAGCGCTGAATCTCCACACCAACACTTGCAAAACTTTGAGTGTATGATGGAGACAATGAGACCGAAGAATGCTACTACCAACAACTATAAGCTCAAGCCTTTCTTCTTCTCCTTGAAGGGGAAAGCATTGTCTTGGTACCAAGCTCTTCCTAGTGGGAAACTAGACACGTGGGAAGACCTTTCCGCGGAGTTCCTCACAAAATTCTTTCCGCCATCCAAAACGGCGGAACTTAGAGGTAAGATCAATGCATTTTCCATGAGATCTAACGAAAGTTTGTTTCAATCTTGGGAAAGGTTTCAGGATTTGCTCTTATATTGCCCTCATCATGGCATATCCAAACTTGCCTTGCTGGAGATTTACTATAAGGGGCTGGATGCGGGAACGCAATTCAACCTCCAATCCCTCTCATGTGGAACATTCATGGACATGAGAGAAGATGACGCTTTTGACTTTATTGAGAAGCAAGCAAGGGTCATAGAGAAGTATTCCCACCGGAAAGTGGAGGGAAATCGTGTGGAGCAAGGAGCAAAGCTCACACATGAAGTTCAAAATCAGATTTTCTCCCTCAACAATGGGATCAAAGAGTTAAAGGAGGCTATCAAGACCAACTTTCCAAAGCAACAAGGAAAGGATGTTGGCTATTTGGGCAACAACAATGGCGGTGATAACACAAACCGCAACAACAACAACAATAACCGGAACAATAACCGGAACAATTGGAATGGAAACAACAACAACCGGAACAACAATTGGAACAACAATAGGGGTTCAAACAACAACAATTGGCACTCCAATCAACAAAATTCTGGTAACTCTTATCCTTCCAATTCTAATTCACTAACTCCACCCTCCTCTTCCTCTACTCCTTTGAAAAGCCAGGGGCAATCATCTAATGAAGGAAAAACTTCGGGGAAGGAGAAGCCCGATCCCATGTTGGAAACGATCTTGGGAAAGCTTCAAGGGTTAGAGAACCGCATCATTAAGGTTGATGATCAAATTTCTAAGGTTGATAAAGCTCAAAAGGTTTTAGAAAACCAAATGTTCAACCATGCGGAGGAAGTTCCTAGGAATCAAGGGAAACTTCCAAGAAAGACGGAGGACAACCCTAAGGGAAGGGTGATGGCAATTACAACTAGGAGCGGAGTGACTACCACCGATCCGCATCCTAAGTTCGTTGAAGTCCCCGTAGAGAAAGACAAGGAGAAAGGGAAGGAGAAGGAAGATGTCTACGTTCCTCCTCCAGCTTACAAACCTCCCCTACCATTTCCTCAATCTAGTGCGAGAGCGCGCCTAGATAAACAATTTGGTAAGTTCATAGAACTCATGAGCAAGCTACATATTAATATACCCTTTATTGATGCTATTGTAGGTATGCCGGCTTATGGCAAGTTCTTGAAGGAGCTCCTCTCTAACAAGAGGAAGCTAGAAGATTTCGGTGAGGTTAAGATGAGTTCGGATTCTTCGGATCTCATCAAAACCATGAAGGAGAAAATGCCACCAAAGCTGAAGGATCCGGGGTCATTTTGTATTCCCATAGGAGTGGGAGATGTCACATACGACGCTTTATGTGACTTAGGAGCAAGTGTGAGCATCATACCACTTGCATTGTGCAGGAAGATCGGTTTAGGTGACCCTAAACCGGTGAAGATGACGTTGTACATGGCGGATCAATCCATCACTCGCCCCGTCGGTATTGTAGAAGACGTCCCGGTCAAGCTAGGTAAGTTCTTTGTTCCCATTGATTTTGTCGTGCTTGACATTCCTGCAGATAGTCCGGTCCCGATCATACTCGGAAGACCGTTTCTTGCAACTTCCGGCTGCATAGTCGATTGCAAGAATGGGAGACTCGCTTTTGATATAGGGGAAGAGAAAGTAGAGTTCGTTCTTTCCACTCTAGTGAAGGAGCCAATCTTTGATGAGGATATATTCGATATCCAAGATGAAGAAGGGTTGTCTAGGGAGGAGGTAAGTGCGATTCTCTTTAACGATCCTTTACAAAATGTAATCACTATGAGTCTAACCAATGTAGGGGAATGAGAAGAGTGCAATGAGGCAATTGAAGCCTTAGAAGCACAAGAAGAGATGCATGAAGTGGAGTTTGAGAAACTCCACGATGAGGCTGAAAACGTGAGAATCCACGGCCACACATTATATTCCACGGTCGTGGATTTCACAACCAAAACCGTGTCCCACTCCAGAGAGTTATACGGTCGTGGAGAAGATGTGACAACCGTATTTCTTTTCCACGCCCTAAACCACGGCCGTGGAGGACATAGGGAACCCGTAATTCTGGCCGTGGAAAGGGGTGATCGAGACACTTCTTCAACTTCTTCTGATTCTTCTCCCACACACTCAATACCCTTAGAAACTTCTAAGGAGACATCGGATGCTCCTCAAGGATCGTTGGAAGCTCCGAAAGCGATGGAACTAAAACCACTTCCTACTCATCTAAGGTACGCTTTTCTAGGACCTAATTCTACCTTTCCGGTTATCGTTAGTTCCGAACTAAGCATAGATGAACACAACCAACTCATGATTGTCCTTAGGAAATATAGGAAAGCTTTAGGCTACACTATAGAGGACTTAGTAGGGATTAAACCCTCCCTATGCATGCATAAGATACTAATGGAGGAAGATTTTAGAACTTCAAGACAACCTCAAAGGCGGTTGAATCCGACCATGAAGGAGGTTGTCAAGAAGGAAATTCTTAAGCTTCTTGATGCAGGTATCATCTACCCTATCTCCGATAGTAAGTGGGTGAGTCCAGTTCAAGTAGTTCCGAAGAAGGGAAGAATGACGGTCATCACCAACAAGAACAACGAACTCATTCCTACCCAAACCGTGACAGGATGGCGGATGTGCATCGACTACCGCAAGCTCAACAATACAACGAGGAAGGATCACTTCCCATTACCATTCATTGATCAAATGCTTGAAAGGCTAGCACAACATTCACATTTTTGCTATCTTGACGGTTATAGTGGCTTCTTTCAGATTCCGATACACCCGGATGATCAAGAGAAGACCACATTCACGTGCCCGTGGGGTACGTTTGCTTATAGGAGAATGCTGTTCGGGCTTTGCAACGCCCCAGCCACCTTTCAACGGTGCATGATGGCCATCTTCTCCGAATACATAGAGGAAATAATGGAGATCTTCATGGACGACTTCACCGTATACGGTTCCTCTTTTAACGATTGTCTTTCTAACCTTTCTCTTGTTTTGCAAAGGTGTGAAGACACTAACCTAGTTCTTAATTGGGAGAAGTGTCAATTCATGGTTAAGGAAGGAATCGTATTAGGTCACTTAATCTCTAGTAGAGGGATAGAAGTAGATAAAGCTAAGATAGAGACCATAGAGAAACTTCCTCCCCCAACTTCGGTGAAAGGGATAAGAAGTTTCCTCGGACATGCTGGATTTTATAGACGTTTCATTAAGGACTTTTCTAAGATATCAAAACCGCTCACTAATCTATTGATGAAGGATGCAGTTTTTGAGTTTTCGCAGGAATGTTTGGATGCGTTTAACACAATTCGGCAAGCTCTAATTTCAGCACCTATTATCCAACCTCCGGATTGGACTCTTCCCTTTGAGGTTATGTGCGATGCTAGTGACGTAGCTATAGGAGCTGTTCTTGGACAACGAAAGGAAGGGCGAACCCATGCCATATACTATGCTAGCAAGACGCTAGATGAAGCGCAGCTCAACTATGCCACTACCGAGAAAGAGTTTTTAGCCATTGTCTATGCTATTGACAAGTTTTGCTCTTATCTTGTAGGTGCAAAGGTGATTGTCTACACGGATCATGCTGCGATCAGGTACCTCCTTGCGAAGAAAGATGCGAAGCCAAGGCTAATTAGATGGATTCTTCTCCTAAAAGAATTCGATCTTGAGATCCGCGATAAGAAAGGTTCAGAAAATTCTGTTGCGGATCATTTGAGTCGCCTAACACATCTAGAGGACGACCACTTACCCATCGATGACTCCTTCCCGGATGAACACCTACACCTTATTGAGGAGTGCATCGATGTGATCTCCAAAGGTAACGAACCATGGTTTGCTGATTTTGTTAACTATTTGGTTTGTCAGGAGATACCACCCGGACTATCCTACGCACAAAGGAAGAAGTTCTTTAAGGACGTCCGGGAATACTTTTGGAACGAGCCTCTCCTCTTTAAGAGAGGTAACGAACCATCGATGACTCCTTCCCGGACGAACACCTACACCTTATTGAGAAGTGCATCGATGTGATCTCCAAAGGTAACGAACCATGGTTTGCTGATTTTGTTAACTATTTGGTTTGTCAGGAGATACCACCCGGACTATCCTACGCACAAAGGAAGAAGTTCTTTAAGGACGTCCGGGAATACTTTTGGAACGAGCCTCTCATCTTTAAGAGAGGTCCGGATGGCATCATTCGGCGATGGGTGCCGGAAGATGAGATGCAAAGTGTCATCCGCCATTGTCATTCACTACCTTGTGGAGGACACGCTAGTTCGAACAAGACTAGCGCAAAGGTATTGCAATCTGGATTCTTTTGGCCTACTTTGTTTAGAGATGTGCAATCCTTTGTTTCTTGCTGCGATGCTTGTCAAAGAACATGCAATATCTCTAGAAGGAATGAGATGCCCCTCAACAACATCCAAGAGGTGGAGATTTTCGACGTTTGGGGAGTTGATTTCATGGGACCATTCCCATCCTCTTGTGGAAACCAATACATACTATTGGCGGTGGATTACGTTTCTAGATGGGTGGAAGCAATTGTCTCTCCCACAAATGATGCCATGGTGGTGGTCAAGTTCTTTAACAAGACCATCTTCCCGCGATTTGGGACACCAAGGACTATCATTAGTGATGGAGGTTCTCACTTCATAGCCCGTCGCTTTGAAGCTCTTCTAGCTAAGTATGGGGTTACTCACAAGGTCGCTACCCCTTATCATCCACAAACAAGTGGACAAGTTGAGATCTCAAATAGGGAGATCAAAGGAATTCTGGAGAAGACGGTTTCAAGGACTAGGAAGGATTGGTCCTTGAAGCTTGACGATGCATTATGGGCGTACCGGACTGCGTACAAGACTCCCATAGGAACCACACCATACAACCTTGTGTATGGGAAGTCTTGTCACTTGCCGGTGGAGTTGGAGCACAAGGCGTTTTGGGCTATCAAGTGGCTGAACTTCAGCATGAAGGAAGCGGGAGAGAAGCGTCTCCTAGACCTTAACGAGTTGGACGAACTCCGCTTGAACGCTTATGAAAACGCTAAGATCTATAAGGAGAAAGCGAAGCGTTGGCATCATAAGCATATCATTCCAAAGGACTTCAAAGAAGGAGATCAAGTTCTCCTCTTCAATTCAAGGCTCCGTCTCTTTCCAGGTAAGCTTAAATCTCGTTGGACGGTACCTTTTCTAATTAAGCGTATTTTCCCCCATGGTGCAGTTGAAGTATGGGGTGAAACGGGCGGAAGCTTTAAGGTGAACGGCCAACGACTCAAGAAGTATACGCCGGAACTCCAAACCGAAGAGTTCGCGCCTACCGCACTCGAATAAGTGCGAGATTGGTCTAGCTACAGACCTTAAACAAAGCGCTTCTTGGGAGGCAACCCAAGGTATTGCATTTTTGTTTTTGTTTTCGATTCATAGTTTAGCTTAGTTTAAACGTTTTTCGCTTTGTTTTGCCTTCGATTCCTTCCGGTATGTTCGTGTTTTTGGATGTAGGAACGATGGAAAAGGAAAAGGGAAGGATAATGTTGAAGAAAAGTGACGAAATTTGGACTTTGGAGCTTTACAGAGAGTTCCACGGCCTAAACCACGGTCGTGACAGCTACAGTGACCGTAATTTCCAAAAGCCTTTGAAAAATCACCAAAACCACGGTTCCGTACAAAACCACGGCCGTGGAACACCCCGACAGACCGTGATTTTCAAAATTTTGCCTGTGACTATATAAACCACGTTCTTCACCAAAACACTCCACAAAATCCCCCTTCCACGACCTAAACGCCGAAATCCACGACCCTCTCTCAAATCCTCGTTTCTTAATCGTTTTTAACGATTCTTCTTCCCAAACTGAAGCAAATTCGACCACCAACAAGGTCCAAGCGACGAATCGAGCGGAAATTCACCAAGGAACGCGCAATTCGGATTTTTAAATCCGAAAAATAGGTTTTTCCACTCTTCTTGATCTTTGTCGATTTGGTTCGTTTTTGTTAGAGATTTTAGGAAGAACTGATTGAAATTGGAAGAAATTAGACTAGGGCTGCCTGATTGTTGAGTTTGAGAGTTGAATTCTGAGATTTGCAAAAAACTGAGACAAACCACGGTTCTTGGAAGAACCACGGCCGTGGAACCTCTAGAACAACCCGTAATTTTGAACAGAAATGGACTTCGTGAGGAGAGTTTCTGGGAGGATAAAAGAGAAGAAGAATTACCAAAACAAGAAGAGGAAGGGTAATCCCTCTTCTTCCTCATCCTCTAGAGCACCACCACCCTCTTCCCCTTCACCTCCATCATCACCTTCATCACCCTCACCTCCTAGCCCTAGGGTACCGACTATACATGAGGATCACCTAGCCGCATTCGAGAGGATCGAGGAGAGGGCTGTGATTGGTCCTAGATACTTGTTGTTGGAGGATCTAGCTCCTCTCAACATTATAGATGACCTTACTTGGCTCTTGGATAGAGCCGGATTAGTTGTCTTCTCGGCTATCCGAGAAGACGCCTACGAGGAGATTACGAGGGAAGTAGTGACGTCCTTTCAGCATAGCCATGTAGATAGGACCGTTTCTTTTCATCTTATGGAAAGGAACTATGACTTTTCCATCCGTGAGTTCGGGACTTTCTTCGGGTTTCATGAGACCTTTAACGGTCGATTTCCTAGTGGCGTTTACGCCAAGGACTTTTGGGAGAAGGTAGCGATGATTTACGCCAACGAGGACCGTTGGCAACCTGCTGACACCAAGGCTAGGTTGATGTACCACCTAGCCTTGAAGATTGCTCACCGTGTTCTTTCGGAGTGTCTCTTTCCTCGGACGGAGACGCCCCAAAAGATCAAGACGGATGAGCTCTTTTTGCTGTATTCTATGCTGTACGGGCGCCGAGCTGACTGTGCCACCCTCTTGGCTGCTACTATGAGCAAGCTCAAGAACAAGAGGAAGGGCAACATTGGATATGGTGGGATAGTTACCCACCTTGCTAGGAGCTTGGGTGTTGACTTTTTTGCATGTACCCGTATACCGGCCGTTCCCTTAGGACTCCATGCCTTCATGACTAGGGGTCTCATCTTCCCCACACATAGAGGTCCGCCTTATGCGGCCATGCCTTGGGAGAGCAGGACGGGTAGGGGTATAGAGTGGCTACCGGAGTACTCCATTATGGCGGGACGCCATAATTGGAAGGAGACGTTCGCTGCTATGCATGCGAACAGGATTGCAGCTCCCCCATATGTCCCACCACCAGTTGTTGAGGAGAAGGAGATGGGAGATCAGTTTGAGGGTGGAGGAGGAGCAGAGCAGGAGTTTGGCACGTTTCCGGATCAGCCGGATGCGGCCCCCGATGCACCTAGACGTTCTCCACGTCCAGCTAGAGCTTCAGGCTCGTCTTCTCGCCGCGCTAGCGTGAGTGAGAGACCTACGTGGATGACCACACCTCCTGCATGGTATGGAGTTCCACCTCCATGGTCCACAGAGCAAACATCAGCACCAGCACCAGCAACAGCACCATCCGACGCTCCAGCATGGTACAGCCAGGCTCCGGGATGGTATGAGCAGATGCCGGATTGGGCTACTGGTCTTTCGGAGAGAGTAGGGGCATTGGAGATCCGAGCCGATGCTAGAGATGGACGCTTGGATGACCCCGATCACATGATGAGAGACGTCTACCGCCAACAGTTTGGGCGGTTTTATGATCCTAGCTTCTCTCCATTCCCGCCTCCACCAGCGCCGCAGTGATTGATTGCATGACAGTTTCGCTTTAGCCGCTCCACCGCCACTTTGTGAGTTTCTTTTTCTTTTCTTTCTTTTCTTTCTTTCTTTTGAACATTAGGGACAATGTTCGTCCTAAGTATGGGGTGGGGTGTACTAAAAGTTTGTAATAACTCTTACTCACTATGTTTGCTTCTATTGAGACTATCATTGCATGTTCATTATATTGTTGCACGTTTCATTATTGCATTGCATGAAAAAGAACTTGAAAAACCAATAAAAATTGAAAAATTTTGAAAAATTTGTGCTTCTAATGAATTGAGATGATTTCCATGATAATCGCTACTTGCGAATTGAGTTTGATGACAATTGCATGCTTAAACGATTAGTGAATTCAAAAGAAATTGAATGTGTTGATTGTGCCTCTTTTGTAAGTTTCATAATGTGATGAATATTACCTAAATCATGTTGAGAAATTGAAGTTGAAATCACACTATAAGTTCTTATACTTCTTGTTGAGATGATTAAGGCAATTCGATATTTTCTTTCTTCTTTATTTGACCATTTAGCTCCTCATTGAAATATTGACCTCCTTTACCTATCCGGGAATTTGGAGAAGTGAATGAAAAAAGGCATGTTTGATGTGGGAGGGCCATGAGAGCAATTATTTGCAATCAAAAGAATAGAAAGAAATTGTAGGTTTGGGGAAGTCAATCATGATGATAAGTAACTCGGCACCATTCACATAGCCGGGTGTTTGTATCTTGCCAAAGTCAGATTGAGCGATATTCCTAGCGGATTATGGTATGTGCGCTAAGGGTTTGAGGCATCTCATGAAAATTGAGAAACGCCAATCTCCTAGGCTTCGGTTTTTGTGCACCTCTATCCATAACTCCAAAAGTAAAGTCGAAAAATGAAAGGAAGAGAGCGAAGCTCTAAGTTGAAAGTGTGCGGAAACCGCAAGAGAAGAAAAGAAAAGAGTAGTTGTCCATTTTCCCGGATTCATGCACCACATTCCCTAAAAGCTTCCTTCCCTTCCACATTCTAGACCTTTTCTTTGAAAGTCCTTAAGATCAAAAGAATGTTATATGACTTGGTGGTCTAAATTGAAGTTTCTTATGATTGATTTTGATAATGTTTGAAGGTTATGATGCTTGTATAGAAGTTTAATTGATTCATGAGTTTTCTTTGCTTTTTACTCTTTGATTAAGTGTATGAAAGTCTTATAAACGATTGAAGCAAGATTTGAGAATGATCTATTCTTTAGAAGGCACATTCATCCAAAAGAAGTATTGCTTTGAGAAAACACATATTTCATCCTAACTCTTGTTTTAAAAGCTTTTGAAAGACCTTGCTTAGGGACAAGCAAGTTGCAAGTATGGGGTTATTTGTTAGCATGAAATATTGTGATATTCTAGGCACGTTTTCTAAGTGTATTTGATTCATATTGATAGTCTTTGATTGAACATTGTTGCATTCGTGAGCTAGTTTGCCTATATTGTCGATATGGATGTCTACACTAGCTTGCTTTATGTTGATTATAGGTGATTGAGAGCCATTTCCGAACGGAATCGAGCAAAGATGAGTTGATTGAGTATGTCCATGGATTGAGGGCGTTCTTAGGAGCAAAATGGATGTCAACTTCAGGAATGCACGAGGCTAGGGAAGAATCACGTTCTTGCCCTAAACCACACTCTAAAATACGGCCGTACTATGAACCACGTTCAGTTCCACGGCCGTGGAACCCTGCAGGAGAAGCGTGGTTCATTCCAGAAGCTTTTACGGTCGTGGAATCCATGGTTCAAACCGTGTTGATTTCCACGCTCTAAATTACGGTCGTGGAACCTTCCACGACCGTGATCTTGGCGATTCTTTTCGCCACATTTTAAGCCACGATCTTTCAGAAGATTGGGCCGGGCCGATATTTTATCTTGCCCTATAAAAAGACGGACGGAGGGAGATTCCGTCATCTCCGCTTAGACCTTCGCTTAGACACACTTTGCAATTTCGCTTAGAGACTTTCGCGTACGCCGCGATTTGGAGATTTCGGCGATTCTTGCAAAAGACATAATTTGCGCTCATCCTTGGAGCTGCCCTAATCTCGCACTTTTGGTGGAGATTGTTGTTGAGTTTTCCGGATCGACGAAAGATCGAAGATTCGGAAGGTTATTCGCAAGAAGATTTCTCTTCTTGTTTAGGTTTGATTTAGAAGACGGATTGACATCCCGTTCTTCCTTCTTATCTACGATTGTGTTTGTTTATTCTATTCCGAATCTTGTGACGATATTAGTTCTTGATTGTGACATTGAGATTGGTTTGATGTTTATTGAAAGTTTTTGGAAGTTTTCATCTTTCAACCTTCTAATTCTTGAATTTGATATCAACATGACGGTTATTGGCTAAAAACCCTTAACAATTCTAAGGTGAAGGGTTGATAGTTGTGGCTTAGATAATGATAGATCGATCGTAAATAGATTAGACCCTGAGAGTTAGAGAGAATCGTCGACGAACCCTAAATCACGGTTTGTTCTTGAGTTCCACGACCGTGGAATCTCAAGATCTACCCGTAATTTCTCTTAAGTTTACGAACCTGCTTTTACTTTAATCCAAGGTTAAGGATTAGCTTTAACTTAGTCTTGGCTTGCCTTTTCTAGGTGGTAGTGAAGCCTCAACAACCTCTACCTCGATTGTGAGTGTCACAACCTCAATCGGTTAAGTTAGTCTTGATCCTTGGATTACAAGTTTGGGTATTTGACATTAATTCTTGCCTTTAGAACCTTTCTATATTGAAGCCTCAACAACCTGTATAGAGAGTGTCTTGTAGGTGAGTTATATAAGGTTTTTGGAACTTCATCGTACGATTACCTTACATTAGCATACCTTTGCATATCTTAACTCTGTCTTTATATCAATAGTAAATCTTGAATCGATTGCCACAGCTGGATACTTGGATCTTTAGGATTGTTGTTTTCCCGATATTTGCAAAAACTCTCATATTTACTCGCTTGATAATCTGCAATTGAGTTTGTTCCTACCCAAATCCCTGTGTTCGATACTCTGGAATTCTTGCTTAACTATATTGATCCGTACACTGCGGGTTCGCTTGCTTAATTCTAGTTTTATAATTAAAGCTTATTTGCACACACGTTTAGGGGCGAACAGAGCACAAGAGGGGGCCTTGATGGTGAGAGAGGCACTTCATAGAGGCCGTTCCTGACCGTCCCTTCCATCAGAAGATGCTTGGTTCGAAGATCCTTAATAAAGAAGGAAGATGGTGAGAATTCAATGTAGGCATTGTTATCAACACAAAGTTTATGTATGGAGATGATGTGTTTGTGCATTTTTAGAACATGAAGAACGTTAGAGAAGAAGAGATTGATGGAAACAGAAGGAAGAGAAGTAGAGCCAAGATTGGCTATTTGTAAACCTGAGCCATCTCCGATGACTATTTCATATGAGACGTCATAGGGATAGTGGAGAGAGAGAGGTTCTGAAGATCAGATGTGACATGGTGAGTTGCACCGGTGTCTAGAAGCCAGTTGGATCCATTGGAGTGTGGTGTGGGTAGGAGGGCTGCAGTGTTGACTTGGGCAGTGTTTGAAGCATTAGCTTGTGGTTTGAGTTGTCTTGTTGTAGGTGTTGTTGGGTGTAGTTTGAGATTGAAGGAAGTTGGTTTGCACTGTAGGATTGGCAACAACAGGAAACGTTGGTGGTGGGTTGCGGTGACGGAGTGAAAGCTCCTTGTTGATTAGCTTCTCCATGAGTTCATCAAAGGATATGGGAGAGTCACGAGCATGGACAATGTCTATCACTGATTGATAGTCAGAGTCTAGCCCGTCTAGGACTCGATTAGTGATGTCTTCAGGGTCCATTTGTTTTTGCCAGCCTTGCGAGATCATTGACTACTCGTTGCACAAATTGCATGTAGATAATGATGGATGAGGATCCTTTCACCAGATGGCGTAGTTGATCCTTCAATTGTTTGATGTATCCACGACTTGGATTGGCAAACGTCTTGGCAAGAACATCCCACGCAGCTTTGGATGTTGTTGCATTGTTGACAAGGTGAGTGAGGGAGGAAGTGATGGTGCCAACAATGGCACCAAAAATTAACCTGTCTTGACGAAGCCATGACAAATATGTTGGGTTGGTAGTGATTTCTTCACCCACTGTGATTGTATCACTTGGGGCAGTGTAGGAGCCATCAATAAATTTGAACAGTCCATAGCCTACAAGAATAGCTTCTAGTTGGAGCTTCCATGAGAGATAGTTTGTGGTGGTTAGTTTCGCAACATTAGGAAAAGAAACAACCACAAAGGGTCTAGTTGCATCATTTTCATTTGGTATGGTGATGGTTGGTGAAGCCATGGAGTTGGGTTGAGTTTTGAGAGCAGGAAAAAAAAATTTTGGATCGATTACTGCTCTGATACCATGAGAGAGCGTATGCTTGAATGAATAATTGTATTGATCGATAGGTATACACATATATACACAACAGAGATCCTAGAATAAGGAATTGAGATCAAGGAACAAAGAAAGAGAATAATGCAAGTATGGAAGCTATCACATAAGATCATATGAGTATCATATGAGAAGGAATGTGTGATTATTTCCTTAACAGTTTATTGTTACAACGGATAACCGGAACAAGATTGAGTTTTTATACCTTAATTGGCCCAAGTTTATTATAATAGGGCAGTGACCGCTTGTCCGGTTCAAAATGGGGAAACTGGAAGACGCTCTTGCGACCAGTCCAGTAGGTAACGGAGGGATGCATCTGCTCTATTCCTGTTGGTGAAAGGGGACAAAGGCGAGATCATCATGATTCTCGTGTGACAACATAACTTAAACTAGTAAAAGGGATTAACTTAATGAAAGATAATAACCGGTTGAGTATGACATGCTCTATGTTTATATTACCTTATGTGTGTTTGTGCCTTTACTGTCTTTCTGATATCTAGAATGTCAGCTAACTGTTTATACCGATGTTGTAGATATCCCGCAGGTTAGAGATGTTATTGAGTGATCCGGATGGTGTGGTCAGCCGGGGTTCCCGTACATTATAGGACGGGATCGTATTTATATTTCATTTATCGTTCTTTCAGTTGTTTTGAACTCGGCTGCGAGTCTTATGTTTTTCCCTTTTGTTGAATCTTCGGTTTTTATATAAGTTTTGGTTTTCATTTATTTGTGTGTTTTTGTAAGATCCGATGTTATTGTTGCTACTCTGATGCTCGGGACCCATTGTGAGGTCCTAGCCCGTAACGCTTCAAGTTCCTAGAACTTGGGGGTGTTACAGGAGGTAACATCCCTTTATCCCTACCTTATAAACCGTTTTGTGATTAAGTCCGTAATTGAATTTGTTATTGTATCAAATCCGTTATTCCATGGTTGAGTTAAATGGGTTTGTTTTGCTATTAGAATGGCAACAAAACCAATGAAGTTCATATCCAACATTTTACCGATCGGTAAATAACTAAAAAAGGTTAAGATAGACACGCAACTCATTAAAGTTTTATTGCTTTCCTCTTGTGTTACATTAGTAGAATGGACCTTGGGATTATAACATGAATAAATTTATTAGCAATCTTTTTTGTGTTTTATAGACTGCTCTTGTTGTATTGAATAGTCTCCTCATATGAAATATTTTTATTCGACAAGATGTGGTTATGTTTACAATAAATTGTAAACCATGATTAGGCCAAAAGAAGAAAGCATTCATATAGGTCGCAAATTTTGTTCAGGATTAATTTGTAATAACCGAATTTGGTTACCACATAGAGTTTGGTTTTTATGTCCTAGCTTGATTCCGATATTGGGACACAAAACAATTTATGGATGAATTTTGTAACTTATAAGATACGCGTTTGCTCATTGGTACACAATTTAGCCTAGAAATAGTGAAACAAATACTCTCATTATTACAGTTTATTCTCATAATGAAGATAATGCTGATATTTATTACAGTAGCAACTGCTTTCATAGTAATATTCAAAACCCAAACATTGACACCCATATGATGTTATTGTGGTGCATGTTGAGTTATTCTCATCGAATTCAAGCAACTCCTTGTCTTAGTTGTTACCATAGTTCTTTCATACATTATATGATTGTTCTTTTCTACCTTATGAGCAAGTCTCCCAGTTTTTGTGTTGTGCCAGTTTCCTTGCCCGAAATTTCCCCTTAGTGAGTGAAGCAAGAATGGTCCATTTTTCACCATTGAATCTACATCTCAAATAACAACTAAACCAATACATTATACATGTTCTAAGAAGATCCCAATTTAGAAGCGGGTAAATTATCATAGTATGACAACAATTGGATAAATAAAAAATAAGAATCAAACTGACTTTAGTCATATTTTCATCAACATTTTCACTAGACAATTAGGAGGATTGGTAACTTACTATATTGGAAGTATTTTTCTTTCATCGCATGACTCACATTTTTAATGAAAAAAACGAAGACGATCATAGGTTCAATGGAATTGTAACTCCCATAATTCGAATTAATAACAACAACCATCACCTTTATTCTAAGTGTGGACCTACATAATAACAAAGAAGGTACCAATAGACTTGAAATACAGATGAATTCGAAAGCACAAGTAAAAACAACACCCATATTTCTTTCCAAGATAAGACCACGTAAAATAAATCCACCCACTAAAGGTTCTTTGATTTTGAAAATTTGAAGCTTAAGTTTCCTTATACATTTAGCGAGCATTTCATAGGATCTTGATTCAAAAATAGGCAATAACTCTAACAACAACATAAAAGATCTACTAATCCTAAAGTTAAACACAAACTTATTACAAATACATTTTTGCCAAAAGAGAAAAATAACAGCAGACAACTAGAGTTAAATAGAGTAGTTAAGCACATAACTCTATTTGAATTTTTTGCTTCTTAATTCCCTTTGGCATAGAGGGATCCGTATCTTCAAATACCTCTGCATCTGATTGAGTTAGATTTAGCAGATTCTTGATTAACCTCCATAACATTCATTTTGTTAATAATGTTATTTGTTTGGGTCGAGTGAAAGGAATTATCCGATCCTACAACTCTCAATTTTTCCGGAAAGTTACCATCTTTTAAAAGCAAAGGCATTGAATTCTTCAACAGTCATGTCAATGTGAGGAACATCGAGGTTCACATCATCCTCGATTAGATTGTCCTCGATTTCTTCATTTTTAGGATTGATTTCCTCATCCTCAAGCATATGTAAAATAAGGGGGCATTGACTATCAACTTTGTTTTCAGTGTTTGCATCATTAGAGGAGTAACCCTCATGTTAATCATCATCGGGCACAAATAGTTTGGACTTGGTCTCGGTGCCCAAAACTTGGGTATCCTCATGCCTATTTTCACCCTACATTTTCCTCTGCTTTTTCCTTTGCATCAACTTTCAAACCAACCTTTGGTTGTTGGGTGCTTTCTTTGGATCTCAATGAAAAGTCATAAATCTTTAAAACCATATTTATCCAACTTGTATGGCTAAAACTATAATAATTCTCAACTTATTTCTCTTTTTTTCATATCACTCCTTCCCACCCTTTTCCATTCATTTTATTCATTGTTTTAGGAGCTTTGTCAAATCCATAAATAGTAATTTTAGTATATCTAAACATTTTAGTTCTAAGTCCTCTAATGGGTAATTATCATAATTACGGCCTTTGTGAGCACATAAGCCACAACCTCTAGAAAATCCTCATACCAAATAGGAAACAACTTAAGTTTCTCCTCTTCACTAGGGATTGATACCTCTTTAACCCTCTTTTCAACAACATCAAAATTGATACAAATTCTATTGAAATTAACTCATATACCTTTTTTAGAAAAGAGTCAAGTTTAATGAAATTTCCTCCCCCATTCTTTTCAGTATTTAGTCTAAGTGATGGTGTTACTCTTAATGAAAGTATTGAAATTGGGTTTCCATGGTTTAAAAAATGACTAATTGACCAAAAATATGGTAAAGTCTAGCATCCTGAATAATTTTCTGGTCAAGAGGATTTGAGAAATTCACTTTGAACCAAAAATTAGGTTTTGCAATGATTCTCAACTCACCCTTAATGTGTTTTCATTCATACATAAGTTTAGTTTTAAGTTTAAACATTTTCATTGATTCACCTAGTAAGCAAACCATGAGAGAATGTTGTTTATGTTTTCGGAAATTGTTCTTAACCTTAGCTAGGCACGACAGATACTCATCAAGATTAGTTTGTTCAGTGTAATTACCTTTGTTCACTTCATCATTGTTGTTCTTGTTTTGTTGTTGTTAAGACGAAGCCTCTTCTTTGTTTATTTGAGTTTGATTTTTTTTGGTGCACATCACTTCTTCAAAATAAGCTTTGTGTTCTATAAGTTTTTCGAAACTAAATATGATGGAGATATGAGTAGCAATATTCAGGACATAGGAGAGAACACGTGATGAGTAGTGGAGTGTTCTAATGCTTATGTTATATAGACAAATTATTATAGCCACTAGGCTCGATATAACTACCAACAACAAAACAACTAGAGGCTGACTCAAAAGATTTTATAAGATATTTCAAAAATTTTATCAACATTAGAAAAGAGAAATGAATGACGATTCTGTCAAGTCTAGTATAGTCTAGGGATTTACCTTAAAGGCTCCTCGGACTTAATGATCTATGACCATAGATTGTAAATCCTCTTCATACGCTACTTTAACCCCTCGATACCAAGGACCAACGAAGAAACACCATTACAGATCTAAGTTGACCCTCCTTCTTTAGGGTTTTCCATATCGTCTTCTTTTCCCCATTCTCAATATAGTATGCTTCATTTTAAGTGCTCCAGATCTTCTTCTTGGCAGATTTTCCGAAGTAAATCTCATTTTGTTTGAGGGGATCTTGTAT
Organism: Fagopyrum esculentum; assembly: GCA_033239045.1. NCBI lineage: Eukaryota > Viridiplantae > Streptophyta > Magnoliopsida > Caryophyllales > Polygonaceae > Fagopyrum > Fagopyrum esculentum. Next base: position 138,694,040 of record BSUD01000001.1, on the reverse strand, counting down.
TCTTGTTCCCGTTAATCAGATTGGTGGGAGCTAGTTAACTTTGGAAGATATTAGGGACTAGGCTCAACACTGGGTTGAGAAGGGAGAAAGCCGGACATCAAGTCTAGTGATGACTCTAACTTTATAGATGCCGGAGTTATGAGTTTGAAATCGGATTTGGGGATCAAGAAATTGGGTAGAATTTTGCTTGGGTTAATAGTGATTAAGCGAACATGAAGGAATAAAATTTTTCGATCGGTTTTTAGAGAACGCTTCTAGGTATCTTTGTTGTTTTTAGGGAGCTGAAAGAACAAAGCTAAGCGCATTCTTGTTTTTTTTTAAATTTCGGTTCTCTATTCTAACATGTCTAAAATTAGTAAACACGAAATAAACTATTAATTCTAAAATTTCGGTTCTATATTCTAACATGTCTAAAACTAGTAAAAAACAAAATAAAGCATTAATTTTAAAAAGAGAGAACTACATTTAACCACCCATTATTTTCCTTTGTTATCATTAAACCACCCATTAAATAATTTTTAACACAAAACCACCCTATATCATAATAAGGTTGCAAAGCACCACCCATGGCCCATTTCTGTTAAACGTTCTATTAGATTCTCTGGTTCTTCTTACTCCCACCAATTAACCAGAAAAAAAAAAAGTCAAATCTCCATTTTAGAACTATACATTGCGCGCACTTTAATCAACTCTAGTGAAGAGGATCGGTTAACGAATCACCCACAACCTATGCAATCTTGCAACCCCACATTCATGTGTCTTTTAATTTACACTGATTAGAAAAAGATCTGTAGAACAACATCACTACTTACCCACAAATTATTATAGTTTATTTTATAAGATTAACTTAATAGGTAGTACTAATAAGATCAAAATTGAATTCTGACGGGTTGGTACGAAGTGAGATTGGGATGGCTACGACTGGAGGTCTTTTCCGGGATATGCATGGTCAATGGCTGTGCGGATTTGTTATGAATATAGGGCCTTGTTCGGTTCCTATGGCGGAGTTATGAGGTCTTACTATGGGCCTTTACCAAGCATGGAAAAGGGCTTCCGCAAAATTATGGTCGAAATCAATTCTGAGCTGATTGTTAATCTGGTACAACGGTCCGTCCCAAACTATCATCCTCTTCATAGTCTGGTGTCTCGATGTCAAGGCTTCCTTCGTAGGAATTGGCAAGTCCAAGTCCGTCACATTTACCGTGAAGCTAACTGTGCTGCTGATCACTTGGCATCAATTGCTTCATCCTATCCTCTCGGTTATATTTATATTCAAAACCCACCAGTTTCGTTAATTTCTTGTTTGAAAAACGATGCCCGCGGGGTGGCAACCCGTAGGCTCATCACATGTTAGCCTATTTTTGTGTTTGAATAATATTACAGTATGACCTCCGGTCACCGTAGTCATTACCAAAAAAAAAAAATCAAAAGCCTAATATAATTTTCTAGAGTTCCTAAATGTTCAACTACCCCATCATTTCGGTGATATGGTTAATCCACAAAGAAATGAGTCCCGTGTTGTCGAACTTCTTGCCGCTGAATCTTAACCACCAAAGTACTTCTTCTATAATCACATATTATAATAGCTTTCGCATTTCGATTCCGAACTTACAGATTCTCCGTACACAATGACGTCTTTAAGAAATTAAGGTAATGGACCGACATCCTCTAAAAAAGTTAATGGACCGAGATTCATTTGGGTTCTCCATTGTGTATAGCTAGGGAAGCTCTAGTAAGTTTTTTACATTCACCAAGGGTCCAGGACGGTGTTGGTGACTCCGGTCAATTGTAATTACGCCGAAGATGGTGAACCAAGGGCGAGGTCGGTGACGAAAATCGTGTAAGGGATGTTGTAGCTATAGTTTAGCCTAACGATGACGGTTCATAAGTGATTTGGGGTTAGAGAAGATGAATAGGGGTTAAAATAATATTACCTGAAATAGGCTTGGGTGAGACTTTGCAAACCTTTTATGATATAGGGTGGTTATGTGCTAAATAATATATAAAGGGTGGTTTAATGTTAATAGATGAAAATAAGAGGTGGTTTGATGTAGTTTCCTCTTTTAAAAATTCAAGATTTTCTATTCTAACATGTCTAAAACTTATAAAAATAAAAAAAAAGTATTAATTAGACGATTTCGGTTGTCAATTCTACCATGCCTAAAACTAGTAATTAAATGACAAAAAAGAAGATAGATGACAATCCCGTTAAATGAAATAGTATAGTTATTTCTATATGTGTATGCTCATTTGTATTGTTATACTTCTTTTCATCGAACGGAAGATTAACGCTTTCACCATTGAATTCATCTTAGATCTTTTCGAAAAATGGCGACATATTTTACGAGGTTTTTTGGAATAAGATGTAAATTGTGATTTGAATATACTTAATATATATAGTGAGGCAACAAATAGAGTAAACGAGACGAGTGAGTTCGAAAGAACAGGCCCGAGCACAGTGGAAGAGAGACAACGGACCACAATTGAAGTGCGTTCGTACCGCCTCCCGGGTCCGACCAAATAGCAACCCTTTTAATTCTTAAATAAATGGAGATTTTTACCAAATTAGATATACAAACGTAATCGGAAAAGCGAATACAGAAAAATATATTGTTCAACAGTCTGCTTTGTCCCCGTCAAATTGTCACTTCTTTGTCATCGTCTCTCTTCCTGCCCCCCACAGAAGAGCCATCTTCTACTTTGTCGGAGCCTCCTCTCCTCAACCGGGTAACGCTCTCTCCCTCCCTCTTTTTCTGTTTGTGTGTGCGCGTCTTTATTTCAACCCTCCGCTTCCCCTCGTCCGCCACCTAACCAAAAACGTGCGTGGTGCCTAATTGCATATATCTGCACCACCGAATACTCCTCATCTTCACTTGAAGTTTTCTTTTCTTTGCCGGTCTTCGATTTGATAGATTTGGAAACGGTAGACGAAGATATCGCCCAAGTGAGCTCTAAAAGGTTGGATTTTTGGACGAAACTGTGAGATTTCGATATACTGGTCAATTTTGGATTTTTGGTTATCCGATCTGATGCGATCTTTCTCGGGTGTTGCAGGTTGTAGTGCAATATGTCGAGAATTATGATGCAAAAGCTTAAGCATGGAGGAGTTTTGTCTTCGGTATGGTATCCGCTTTCTCATTTTTATCATTCATTTGATATGAATTATTCTGGGAGTCTCGGTGGTCTTTTATTATAATTGGGTTTATTGATATGCAATTAGAAACTGGGTTGGAATAGAAATTTCACAATGAGTTTTTTTTTGTTGTTTGGTTAATTTTGGAATTGGGATTGGTTGGACTAGAAACTGGTAATCAACTGAAGCCTAAGTAGTGATATGATTCTGAAATGCTGATTTGAGGAATGGGTTCAGGGAAACATGTGTGTAGTAGGAAATCAAACACTATTTGAATCCTACATTTTTACCAAATTCATCAACCAATGGCTATTACTCAGGCAGAACTTGTAAGTGTAGAGGAAGGATTAAGTACTCGAATAGAACTTGTAAGTGTAAGGGTAGAGGAAGGATTACACACTTGTTGTAAATTCTCTCACAATCTCATCTTCTTCTTTCTTGTTTTGGCTTGATTTTACAGAGATGTTTGTATCAACAACAGGCTGCTAGAGCTTTCTCATCAGGTGGAAAAGAGGTGCTTGATTTTATTTTTATTGTTGGTGTTTATGATGAATTCCTTTTCTATTGGGTAAAACCAGCTTATTTTGAGTACATCTTTATGTTGAGCTGTAAATGACTTAGTTTTAGTTGTTTGTAAGTGCAAAATGGTAAATAGTTTTCGGTGGAATGGTTATATCCTCTAGTTCTGCATGCCTCCACTTTCTTGGTTTAGTCTTATCTCCTTTGAATGTGTTTGAAGCACGAGGCCCATAGATATGCTAGCATGCTACTATGTGAAAAAGACATCAGTGCATTCAGATGTTATAAATACTCCTACTCGTATATTGTCTTCAGGTGTATACTGTATTTAAGGACTCATTCCAATATAGTAGAAATCGCAGAACGTTTTTGTAGGATGAAGTGCATCATTAGGAATTGTTAGATACTATCAATGCTTTTCAATTTGTACCATTGTTGGGAAACACATGTAAATGTTCAGTTAACTCATGGCTTAGGGTATTCTTTATAGCAGTTTAATGTGGCTAGCGTTCACTGAACCTAATGTCCTCAACTTTCATCATGTGCAAGTTTGGTGTGGCATGATATTTCTGTCATCATGAATGAAGCCTTAGGTCTCGATGAAGAAATGGGTTATGTTTTGGACCTGTAACAAGTGAAATATTTGGCTGTTTTCTGCAGATGAATGTGAGAGATGCATTAAATTCTGCTCTCGATGAAGAAATGGCTGCAGATTCCAAAGTGTTCGTGATGGGTGAGGAGGTATTGAAGAATGGGCACATGCAGATGATTTCATTATTTTAGGTATGATTTTATCATTTGGCATCCCATAAGTATTTCTAACTTTTCCTTATTTCCAAACCGCAGGTTGGTGAATATCAAGGTGCTTACAAGGTTAGACAGGATGTGGTTTACCCTTTTATCATCTCGTACGTGTCCTTGTATTGTCAGCAGCAATCTTGTTCTTTTGTATAAGCAAAATCTTTTTTCCCGTTAACAGATTACCAAAGGGCTTTTGGATAAGTATGGTCCTGAGAGAGTTATTGATACTCCAATCACAGAGGTGCTCACTGTTCTTACCTTAATTTTTTCCATGTTTTTCCTTTGTAACTTGACATCTTTGATGATATTGAATGTAGGTTAGGGCTAATGTTTTTAGTGATGTTGCAGGCTGGTTTTGCTGGTATTGGAGTTGGGGCTGCATACAAGGGTTTAAGACCTGTCATAGAATTTATGACATTTAACTTCTCAATGCAGGTTTGATTTTAACTTCTAGCGTTGTTTCTTCCTCCCGATATTATCTTAGTATCATTGTTTTTAAACATTCGATCTTTTTTTAGGCGATGGTCTTTTTATAATTTTTGTATATGATGTTAAGCTTAAAAGTGTTGATGGTTTTGCAAAGTTGATTTCCTTCTTATATATTTCATATTTAATTAGGAGGTATTGTTGGGTTGAGTTTTGCATGATGGGCTTTCTGGTATTGGGTTGACCATGATTTTTACCTATTCCTTGGCTTTTGATGGTATGATGTCTTTACACATTCATTTTTGTGATTGTAGGCGATTGACCACATCATTAATTCAGCAGCTAAATCAAATTATATGTCTGCGGGTCAGCTGTCAGTGCCTATTGTTTTCAGAGGGCCCAATGGTGCTGCTGCTGGAGTTGGTGCTCAACATTCCCAGGTGCAATTTTAATGGCTTACTTGAGGTTGTCAAGTGTTAGGAGGATCCATCTAGGATTCTAGGTCATATTTTATACATTTATGTGCTTTTTAACTGATGTAGGATTCTAGGTCTCATGGCAGATTAAGTTTTATTATTTGTAATATTACTATTTTCAAGTATTTTACTCCTTAGCTACATTAGTTGTAGTGTTGAAGAAGAAAATGGTCCAAGTGTGCTATTAATCAATTTTCTGTAGTATTTAAGACGGACACTGATACTCACCTAGATACAAGTGGCTGGAATAATGAAGATTAGGCTAGGGTAGTCTAGAACTAGTTTGTCGTGACTGTGAGGGAGGTTATTTATGTCACCTGTGGTGACATAAGTAGTGAATATCCCGTAAATAAGGGAATACGCCCAAATTAGCATATCATCCAGAAAATATGTTGTTGTAAGAGGCATTTTCTCTCCTTGGCCAGAGAGTTAAAATCTTGATGGCTTATGGAATTATAACCTTAGAATCCAAGGGTTCCCTAAAATTTGTGTTCTTGTGCTGTCCACTGTGAATTGTGTGTAATTCCTATTGTATGCTGTATCAGACATAGACTTCAATGTCATGAGAATCGTATTCCATAACTCGTGGCTTCCTCAATGATGACAAAGGAATTCTCATCAACGACCTCTCTTTTTATCTTGTTATTTTTATGGTATTGGTGTTGATTTAACAGTTTGCTTGGTCAACCTCTGCACATGCTCAAAAAAAGTCAAACATTTAATATTATGCTGAAGTCTCATAAGCATTTATTCTATGATTGTAATTTATTTTAAATACTCTCAAGTCATATGATACATCAAAAGCCTCACTTGAGCATTTATGCAGTGTTATGCAGCATGGTACGGTTCATGTCCTGGGTTGAAGGTGTTGGCCCCATACTCCTCAGAGGATGCTCGGGGCCTTCTAAAAGCAGCTATCAGAGACCCCGACCCTGTTGTTTTTCTTGAAAATGAGTTGCTGTAAGTGATAAAAGCCAAATTTGTCAATATTTACTAATTTCAGCATGTTTCACCTATATGAACTCTATTTGATTGACTCTTAATACTAATCTTGTGGCAGATATGGTGAATCGTTCCCTGTTTCAGCAGAAGCTCTTGACTCCAATTTCTGCCTTCCTATAGGAAAAGCTAAGGTGCTTATTGTTCTGCTCTATGGGTTTCAACTTCTGTTTTGTATCTTTCTCGTGGTGTAAAAAATGAAATTGAAATTCTTATCTAAAAGAGTTTTTCATTCTTTATAGATAGAACGATCCGGGAAGGATGTAACAATTATTGCTTTCTCCAAGATGGTTGGTTATTCCCTTAAGGTTCGTGTTACCATGAAGTATTTGCTATCTTCCATCCCACCCTCTTACCATTTGTGCGCTGTATGTATTGTATAACAAAGCTGTTTTCTTGCAGGCAGCTGATATTTTGGCCAAGGAAGGAATTAACGCTGAGGTGCTTTTCTTATATCTAAAGTCGTAACTTCTTTTTTTTTTTTCCTTCCAGAAATTAGATTGTTACTACTCTCCCAGTTTCAAAAGAAATTTCACTTGCCAATTTTTACTTGGGCAGGTCATAAACCTTCGCACAATTCGTCCTCTTGATAGAGCCACAATTAATGAGTCTGTTAGGAAGACCAACAGGCTAGTAACGGTTGAAGAGGGTTTCCCTCAGCATGGAGTTGGTGCTGAAATATGGTAAAATATCTTACTGTTGGATTCATAATTCCTATTAAGATCAATAACCTTGTCATTGGCCTGACTTCTAGTATGCTTTTGTTGTATATTTGTGAGAAAATATATTAATTATTTTCTTCATACCAGTGCAACCGTTGTGGAGGATAGCTTTGAGTACCTTGATGCTCCAGTTGAAAGGATAAGCGGTGCTGATATTCCTATGCCTTACGCTGCTAATCTGGAGCGATTGGCTGTTCCACAGGTTTGTTTTCCTGTAAATCTTTTCGGTAAGCTGGAGATTTTGGCTGTTCACTGTTCCATCAAATGTATTATCTACTTCTCTATACAATTGGGCTTGATACACTTGATTTTTAATGGCACAAGATTTAAGTCACTGTTAACTTGGAGCACTTCACTCAAAATTCTGAATGACTTGTTGCTGTGTTTGAACACCAACCTGGTAAAGGTTAGTGTTTTTGTGGATTGATTTTGTCAAGTCGCTGATATTGTTGAATTTATTGGTTGTAGATTGAAGACATTGTCCGGGCAGCAAAGAGGGCATGCTACAGATCGGTTCCCATGGCTGCCTCTGCTTAGTTCCTTTCAGATTACAACACAACTGAACTTGACTTCTGGTGTTTTCTTGTTCATCGCCCCCGTCGATCATAGCATTGCTGTTGATAATTCTTTTGATTAACCACATTCAGAGCGTGTGGATTTTTATACTATTTGGAATTTGATACTATTGAACAACATCCAAGACTTTTGAAATAATAAATGTGTTCACATATCTGCCTAGGAGGAGTATTCAAAGTTGGTATTGCAAATTATGCTTTCTTCAGTATTTATCTTGTATGCGGGTCTGTCGCTTGTTTGACGAGATAAGGGATTTAAGTGCATCTATATACGTGACGCGTTGTAGAAATAATATTTCGAAATGAAATTCTCACATCTATATACGTGACATCTATATAGGTGACGCGTCCTGGAAATAACATTTCATTGTAACAATTTTTTTTAGTTAAAATAAATTCTTAGTTTACTTTCATTTTTTATTTTGTTTATCAAAATTAAATAATTAATTTTTTTATAAAATATATATTATCTTTTAAGTAATTGTGTACTTTGAATGAGTTTCTTTAATTTTTTGTTATCCCACAACGGGTATCAATTAAGGATGATAGTTTTGAAACTTCTAAAAATAGAGGAATTTTTTTATCTTTTGGCTAAGTTAAGTATAGTTATTTATATCGGATTAATATCTGTAATGTAATTGTTGATGTAATTTGTATGTGGGTCGTTGATCTAATGTATGTGGGTTGTTGACTAAATCTGGGTCGTTGACCTACAATTATTGACCTTATGTATGTGGATCGTTGACCATACATCTTATATATGTTTGTTAAAAAACTGTTAGATGAATATAAAGGATAAAGATACTCTAGAATCCCTCGTGCTCACATCACACTCAACAGAAGCTAGAAGTCCTAAGACTTCTAAACCTTCGGATCTCGCAAGATCATAACTCACACCACCACTAGGATACTCTCTTTCAAGTCCACAACCTCAACAAGATAATATCAACACCTCAAGCAGTCAAGCCTAATGATTCTCACAAGATCAAACCATATACTCGAATCCTTATAACAACCTCACTAGACCGCAATACCACCTCAAGCTTAGAATCCACATCAATCCATCAAACAATATCAAATCCTCAAAACTCACCTAAGGTTCAAAGTCACTACTTGGCAATCACTCTAAGTTATGCTAGATTCATCCTAGCATGATACTAATACTAGACATAACTAAATCGAGTAAGATCATAAGCTCGGGGGAGAGGGCACTCACGTGACGTCAAAAGACGGAAGACGTTCTATGGATGTCGATATGGATTTGTTGGGCCTTTATCGGGGCAATTTCAAACCTAACACCAAAACTAAACAAATTTAGCTTATACGCTAAATTTGAACGGAGTAATTAACATATACAAATCTAAGGAAAACTCGTTTTCAAAGTCAACGTGAAAAATCCGGGATTAAGTCTTCGAACAATAACCATTTTAATCCAACAAAGACATAATGTACCATGTATAAAAATATAAGAATATCCCGTAATTGAAATCCGAGTTTAAAATCGACAAATACATTTTTAGAGCAAAATTGAGCAATTTCTTAAACTTGGGTCATTTCCGTAATCAAATCTTCGGGCCATAAATCCAAAATAAATCCAACAAGGGCATAATTGTCGCATTCCAAAAATCTGGGTTCAAACAGCAATATCAAAATATTGGGCACATTCTGTAATTAAATATGTGCAGCGGTATAAATTCAATTTTTCCATAAAAGATGGGTCAAAACTGAGATATAAATAGATGAGGGTACAAACTGCAATATGCTACAATTGGTGGGGCCCAATTTACAAATTAAGGAAAAAGAGGTCTTCTTCAACCTTATGCCAAACGCAGCATAGGAGGGGACGCAGGGCGGCGGCTGTCGGCCTCCTGTCTCCGGCGAGGGCGAGGCGGAAAGGGTGAGGGCGAGGCGGCAAGGGTGAGGCGCTGCTGTTTCCGGCGGCACAGCGCGAAGGCAAGTGACGCTCCCATTCCGGCGAGTTCACTGGAGCGAGGGGAACTGTGTGGAGGCTCTGGCGGCAGCCTCAGGTGGCGACGGCAACGGGTAGGAGCAGCCTCTCTTCGAGTTTTCGAGCGGGAAGGGGAGAAGGGAGGTGCAGTAGGCTACTCTGGCCCTCTCTCAGTTCCGGCGGTGTGGACGAGCTCCGGTGGCGAAAGGAACAGAGGAGAAGAGAGGGTGGTTCTCCTGTGGGAGAGAAGGAGAATCAAGTGAGGCAGCGAGGTATGTAGGCGCGAGAGTAGAAAGGGGGTGCGAGGCAAGGAAACGAAAGAGGGAAGGTGAGGGAACCAAAGGGTCGGGGTTGCAGGTTCACAGAGGTAGATAGTAGCCTGGCGGAGTGTAACTGGGCTCTCCTAGCGCCAGCAGAAGGGAAGGAAAAAAATTAAAAGAAAAGAAGGGAAAAAATTGTAATAATAAGATAATCCCATTTAAAACATACTTAACGGGATTTCCGAATCGATAAACTTTTTCGAACTATTCCGAAAATAAGGTACGGGAATATATGTGAACGTATTAAAATATAACTATATACTCGGAAATAACGTATGTTGATCGAATAAATAAAGGGCAAATTTGGTTAGTAGGCTATTTAAAGAAATAGTGATAGTAAGTAGGCTTTTTTGTTTTTCAATTAAGTAAATATACCCCTCTTATTTTTTTTTTACCATCAAACCTTCTCCATCCTCTTGTTTTATTCTTTCTTCCAAATGCTTTTTAAAAACTGAATTTCTTTTTTATTTTCTTTTATTAATTTTTTTCGTCTTTTTTATTTTCTTTATTTTTTATTTATTTTCTAGAATGAAGAATTTTTTCACACACCGGAATTATCACATACCGGAATTATCACATACCGGAATTTCCACATACCGGAATTTCACATACCGGAATTTTCACATACCGGACCGGAATGTTACATACCGGAATTATCACATACCGGAATTATCACATACCGGATTTTCACATACCATAAGTTTCACATACCGGAATTTCACATACCGGATTTTTACATACCGGAATTATCACATACCGGACATTTACATACCGGAATGAATTTTTAATTGTCTAATATTTAATTTTGCAAATTTTAGGGGGCTCGTTGTAATTTTGCAATTTTTTTTATTGTAATTTGCGTATATGATGACGGTTTGCAAAAATGGGTCCATCACCGTCTCTTTTGGTTTCCAAAAGACTTGTTCTTTTTCCCAGTTGACAATGACAAATTGACAAGACGTGGAGGAGTTGAACATTATTTGAGTGGAGAATTATATGTTAAAATTGTCTCAAAATAAAAGTATTATGTAAACAAAAATAAATAGCGGACGGAAAGCACGAGTGCTGATTGTGCCGCTAGTTTTAATTCAGAAATTTCTGGAATGAAATTTCTGGTATGAACTTTTCGTATAAAATTTCTGGTATGAAAAATTCTGATATGAAAAAATTTTAGTATGAAAAAAATTCTGGTATGAAAAAAATTCTAGTATAAAATTTCTGGTATGAACTTTTCGTATGATAATTTTTGGTATGAAATTTCTGGTATGAGAATTTCCGGTATGAGAAATTCAGTCCAGAAAATAAAAAAGAAAATAAAAAATAAATAAAAAAAGCAAGAAAAATAATAAAAGAAAACAAATTCAGTAATTAAAAATTAAAAATTATACTTATATAACAAATAACAAACATCATTTATTCTTTCTTTCTAATAGAAGGGTTAATAATTTTTACCTACTATTAAATGAAAGTGGTAAAAAATTTGGGGTACATTTTCTTAAACAAAAACTAAAAAAAGCCTAGTATGTCAAATTCTCCCATAAATAATTAATCTCACAAAAATATACTTTGCGACGTATAAATTGATCCCGTAACTAAATTACGAGATTTAAATAATAATAAAATGTTGTTAACATACTAATATAAACATGTACCCATAAAATTAAATTTACGACTAAAACGCTCGTAAAACATACTTATCGATTTTTTTTAACTATATATTCATAAAATATAGTTTTCCATATAGAAATTTTTCCCATAAAATATTTAGGCTATTTAAATAGCGATAAAATCCGGAAAATTAAATATCGAAAACGCGCCAAAATTTTTGACGTCACATCAAGCGAAATTGTTGAACTCATAGGAGTCTTTGCGACCTTAGATTGATCCATCTTGTACTTCTTAAGCAAATCCTTAGTATACTTGCTTTGATTGAAAAAAATTCCTTTCTTTGCTTGTGTAACTTGAAGTCCAAGAAAGAAATTTAGCTCACCCATTAAGCTCATTTTAAATGCCCTACACATAATATCTTAAAATTCCTTGCAAAAGGAATCATTAGTAGCACCAAATAATATATGAATTCTTCCCTAATATAAACAAGATTATGGAACTTTTTCCGAATGTAGCTTCGGATGAAAGTTTATTTCGAGAATGCACAAAACTGTCAGGCTCGGAATTAAAACGCGGTGGCTCACAGCGTTTCTTCGGTAAAGAAACGCGGTAAATAGCCCCCGCATTAAAAATAAGTCGGAAATTAAAAAAAAAAGAATAGAAAGAAACGCGGTGAGTAACCGCGTTTCTTTCATTAAAATAAAAAAACAAGAAACGCGGTGAGTCACCACGTTTCTTGTATTTATTTTTTTTTAAATGTAGCTTCAAGTATTTTCCTCTTTATTTCCTTCACCTTCCAATTTTTTAAATATAATAATTATCATATTTCATTTTATAGATGTTTATATTTGGTATAATATTACTAATATTTATGTTCGTGTATAAAATAAAATTTTCTATAATTGTGTAAAAAACTTTTTCTTACCAAAGTATTGTAAGATATTTATGAAAATAAAATATTTTTCATAATATAAGCTAAATTTTATTATAGTTAATAGATTGAAAGCTTTCAAATGAAAACAAATTCAAACTTGAAAAGGATCTTTTGAATTCTCGAAGTCATATCGACATTTTTAACTAAAATGAAAAAAAATTGCAATAATTATTTTAATGATGAAATATTTTTTTAAAAATTCCGTGCAAGGCAAGGGTATTACACTAGTTTTTCATTTGTTTTCGAAACTTTTTTTTCTGTTTTACTAGTTATTTTTATTTAAATAAAAATAATTGTTCTCTCCACTGATATTTTTTAATAGTGAAACAATAAATGAAAATAAAAAACATAATTATTAAAACAAGTACAATCAACAAATGCATCATTCATTAGTTTATCAAAAATATAAATAAATGTATCATTCATTAATTTATCAAAAAAAAAAAACAAATGAATCATTCATCTTCTTCATCTTCATCACTTTCATTGATAACTGACATGTTTTCGCCTTGATAATCTGTAGACGGACCAATGTGCCTGATAGGGTCTATATATGAAGACCGACGAGGAAGAGGGGGATATACGAAAGGCTGTGGGATCGTCCCAAACTGCGACATGCTCTCAGATGGATATGAATATGGCATGCTCTCCATAAGGCTAACAAATCCTGAGCCGGTGAAGTATCCCGACGACCCTTGCATAGCACCCGAACCCGAAGCACCTCCATATGATGTAAAATCTGGTTAGGTCTGGGGCTGAGCATGGGGAGGTGTAGCTGGTGGATAATGTGTCGTCTGTGGAGGTGTCCCCTGTGACGTACCAGCGCCATGTGAACTCGGATGCTGGTAGTAAGACGGATGAAAGGGTAGGTGACTAAGTATATATACGCCTTGTGAACTCACGTAGTCATAGTACCCTGAAACTCCACTCATCATGTCCCCATATTGTTGTTGTGAGTGCAGCTGTGAAGCTTGGTCAACAATTTCTCTTCCTCTGCTTGTTACGTCAGAAATATATTGACCTTGGAAAAAAAATCATTATACCTAGAACTAATTGATTAACTATATGTTTATTAGTAAAATACTCACACTAACATAAAGATCAGGAGCGAGAGGCTGATAATGAGCAAGTGATGTCTGTCCTGAAGGGCTGATCAAAATACGTGTCCTACTCGTGTACCAAGTCATATAGTCATGTAAGAAGTTTGGCACACTTTCAGGTAGGTGAGAATGTGTTATAGTCTCTGCGCGCCTCTCCCACTCAGCGATGTAGGTGCTATGAAAAATTGCCCAGTCAGTATGATGTTGGCCCCTTCTATCAATAGCGTGCAACTCCTTGATGTAAGCACATGAGATAGGTGGGATTTGCACTTGCTCAAACTGTCTCAAAACACGCTCAGGTCGATGATGCTCCACTATATCAAAACATATCATGGGTGTCTCACTCCTCCAAATATGTCGACCCTGACAACAAATAGGAGCAAGGGCATCCAAAATGTTGTCTGTATATGGCTCCCATACAAACTACAAAAATATTTTGGTGAGAAAAACATGTATAATTTACAAGATTATGCCGTTAAAGAATATTAGATCTAACCTCATCACACCTCTGACTATCTAGGGCATCCCGATAATACGCCAGATTTCTAGGGGCGTGCTCATATGAGAATACGTGGCCTACCCATCTATAATATTTAAAAAAATTTTTATCATTGATATAAACGTATATATACAACCGAAAAATTATCAATTTATATACCTCATAGCCAACGCATCTACTCTGCGAAGAAAGTGATCACCACGTGGAGGTGGGTGTAGATCTGCTACTGGATGCCTCTGTCTCCTATGCCTTCTCGCAGCATTCCAGCGATCTGCTTTAGTACCCTGAGTCGGGTAAAACGAGCATTGGGGTCTTCCTATGGGGCTCCTCTCCCACAACCATAACTACAATTGCTTAATGAATATTAGAATGTGAAATAAGTTAATTTATTTACAGAAAGATGTTCAATATTTAGGGTTTACCTGCAATAAGATCAATTGTAACGCCCCGTTTATTCGGGTGCGCTCCGATTGTGCTTTCCCCCTCCACCCGTTTCATTCTAGCTCGAATTCTTTTTTTTAGAAATATATCTTTAATGAATTAAATAATTTTTCCGAGTATTATATTAAATTGGGATACATGAATGTACTTCCGTATTTTTTATTTTTTTTTTTCGGAAAGTCGAGATTTATCGATCCGGAAAATCTCGTTCCGATCATTTAATCGAGTTGCCCTAATTCCTTTTTCTCTATTCTTTTTCTTTTCCTTTTCTTTCCTTTCCTTTTCTTTTTTTCTTTTTCCTGTTGTGCGTGCGTGCTGATGCCTGGGCAGAAGCGTCTCCTCGCTCCTCTCGCTGCTGAGGCACGCCATTGCAGCCTACCCGCCTAGGCTGGCGGCCGACCCTTCGCCCCCTGTGACGACCTCCTAGACTACCCTCCCTCTCCTCTTTCATTCACTCCTCTCCCCTCTCATTCACACCTCACCTTTCCTCTCTTCGTCCCTGGCCAACAGATCAAGCAAAGAAGGTCTTCACCTTTGCAGATCGGGATCGACGGAGAGGCCACATCCACCGGAGGCCGGACCTGGAGCCGCCGTCCCGCCGCCCCTAACCACTTGTGCCGCCGAAGTGAGTAGCCGAGTATCTCTTCTTCTTCCCTCTTCTCTCCTGTCTCGTTATTTTGCTTCTTCTT
This sequence comes from Fagopyrum esculentum, assembly GCA_033239045.1. NCBI lineage: Eukaryota > Viridiplantae > Streptophyta > Magnoliopsida > Caryophyllales > Polygonaceae > Fagopyrum > Fagopyrum esculentum. The sequence goes on along the minus strand of BSUD01000001.1, from coordinate 138,678,850 downwards.
TGTGTGTGACTTTCGGCCGGTTGTGACAGCCGCGACCACGCGTCGTCGGAGGCGACGCCTCGCCGGAAGCCTGCCGCCGGACCTCGTCCTCCCCTGCGCCACGCCGCCACGCCGTACGCCGCCACGCCGTAAGCCGCCACCAGCCCTCTTCTCCCTCTCCACTGCAGCGTGCGGCTAGGGTTACAGGAGCTGCTGCTGTTTCTTTTGCTTTCTGTAAAATACAGATTTTGCCCCCAGTTTCTGTATAATTGCAATAATAACCCTATTTTCTGGATAACTGCAGTTTGCACCCAAAATTTATTAATAACCACCATTCTAGCCATGTGAAGTTTATTACGAGATTTAACCAACTATGGATCTTTAAAAAAATAAAATAAATAACCAAGTTGTTGGGTTTTTCATCCGAACGGAAAGAAATAATGAAGTGGGGAGTTTTGGTTTAATCATGTTACTCACCTTGAAGATGTTTTACGGGTTTGACCGTGTTTTGAAAACGAGTTTCTCGAATTATGTCTAAACCGTTATGCAATCAATGTAGCCTATAAGCTAAATTCTTGTAGCTTTGTTGTATAGGTCCGGAAGCACCCGTTAAGTCCACCCAATCCGTTCTCGACATCCATAACCCCCGCACCCCTTTGGAACACGCGTGAGTACCCTCTCCGTCTCTTTATGTTAATGGCGGTAGTGTATCATACTAGGTGAATCTAGTATAACGTAGAGCAAATGCCATATAGTGGCCGTGACCTTAGGTATTAAGAATAGTTTATAGTTTTTGGTGTGCTTCGGCAAGCTTACTTAGAGAATCAAAATATGGGAACTAGCATGCTAATGATTATCTTACAAGTTGGACATATAGAAATACGGGGGTGGTTACCTTGACGGATAGTTGATGATAGTATGCCTCGTTGTGTTCAGGCCTTGAGTGTTTTCTGCAAGAAGCCTAGAGGATTTATTCGTGTACCTTGAGTGAGGTAAGTCTACGGACTTACTTAACTAGCTTTTCGCATATGAGTTGTGACGTGTGGGTGGTGTGTGTTATTCTTATTAATTGCTATGAAATAACTTATAAATCGGACTAGGATGTGGACGTGTTATTATTTATTCGGCCCAAGTGTATGACAACGGGCGGTGACCACTATGTCCGGCCCAAAATGGGGATGGCCGGGAGGTGCCTTGCGACCAGTCCAACAGGTGATGCTGATCCGCATCTGGCCCAAACCTGTTTGGTGAAAGGGGACAAGGGCGGGATCCTTGTGATTTCCGTGCCACAACTAAATGGAACTTAGTAATGGAATAACCTAAATTAAAGATAATAACCGGACTTCTTTGCAAGCATGATTGTGTGTTTACTTTATCCTTATATGTGTTTGTGCCTTATCGTTCTTCTTATATTCGAATTGCTAGCTAACGGTTTAAAAACCGGTTGTATAGATGCCTTGCAGGTTAGGGATACCGCCGAGTGAGGTGGAGGAGTGGACAGCCGGGGGTCTCCGTACATTATAGGACGGGGGCGTTTTTGAGTTTATTCTTGTTATGTTTGACTCATGGTTTTCGGATATATGTTTTGAGTTGTGACGTTTTGAGGACTCGGCTGAGTTTCCACTTTGTACTTTTACTTTCCGTTCTCGCATACATTATAAACGATTTGAGTTTTGCCTTTATTTGTGCCATGTTGGAAAGGTCCGGTGAAATTGTTGTCAAGCTAAGGGTCGGGACCCATTGTGAGGTCTCGCCCGTAGCATCCCGATATCCCGCGGATTTGGGATGTTACAAAAGTGGTATCAGAGCCCTAGGTTAACAACAATGGCACTCGCAATCTTCTAAAGGCCGAATGAGGTATAAACAGGACCCCACAGGTTCTGACTTTTCGTTTTCAAAATTCATATGCATGAGTCGGGATTGGGTTAGAATGTACGGGACCACCACTCCTCTCGCAAACCTCGGCGGCGTAGATTTCTGGATTTGATGTATGTAATACCTATATATTGACATAGTTATAAGTATTTATATATGACTTTAGGATGTTTCGGACTTGAATGTACCTAGCTAAGCATGTGACCTTAGGATGATTGAGCTTCTATGCCTCGGTTGAATCTTAGATTGTTGCTTCTTTCTTTTTATGCTTTTACAAGTTTCCTTTATATGCTAAATATTGCAATTATTACGTATATATAGATATATATATATATATATATATATATATATATACACTCATATATAAATAAATACGGAACGATATCAGATGGCACGTACGAGAGCTACCGCATACGTAGGACCCGCCAGGGGTAGACCCCCTCTTCCTCCTACCGTTCAAAGACGGGGACGAGTAGGAAGACCTCCAGGCACGAGAGGTCGGGGACGTATTCCCATTGCGGACCCACCAGTTGTGGATCCGCCAGCACCTGAGGATCCCGTAGAGGACGTCGCTGAGAGCATCATTCCCGAGGTTAGGGATAGGACCGTCGCGAGGTCCGGGGCTCAGAGTTCTCCATCCGCTAGGACTGGGGGAGCATCTATTGGAGCTAGCGTGTTTGCAGACTATGTACGACGAGTTGAGGAGGCATTTAGGACAGGAGTACCACCACCCGCACCCCCAGGGCCAGCACCTGCACCGGCACCTGCGAGATCAGCAGAGGTCACGCAGAGAGTTACTCCGATTAGGGTTGCGCCAGAGGTAGTTGCACCAGCAGTAGCTGC
>BSUD01000001.1:138636694-138669853 GCA_033239045.1 Fagopyrum esculentum | reverse complement strand
TTAGTAATGGAATAACCTAAATTAAAGATAATAACCGGACTTCTTTGCAAGCATGATTGTGTGTTTACTTTATCCTTATATGTGTTTGTGCCTTATCGTTCTTCTTATATTCGAATTGCTAGCTAACGGTTTAAAAACCGGTTGTATAGATGCCTTGCAGGTTAGGGATGCCGCCGAGTGAGGTGGAGGAGTGGACAGCCGGGGGTCTCCGTACATTATAGGACGGGGGCGTTTTTGAGTTTATTCTTGTTATGTTTGACTCATGGTTTTCGGATATATGTTTTGAGTTGTGACGTTTTGAGGACTCGGCTGAGTTTCCACTTTGTACTTTTACTTTCCGTTCTCGCATACATTATAAACGATTTGAGTTTTGCCTTTATTTGTGCCATGTTGGAAAGGTCCGGTGAAATTGTTGTCAAGCTAAGGGTCGGGACCCATTGTGAGGTCTCGCCCGTAGCATCCCGATATCCCGCGGATTTGGGATGTTACATCAATGGTCCTGTAATCTCGTATTTTTCTTTATGGGCTGCTTTACATAGTTGTCTGTACAGAAAAGCCAACGTCGTAGAACCCCAACTGTATCGACCAACTGCCTCTAGATCCCCCAGCAATGGGAGGTACAAAAGCTGTATAGAGCCACCACTGGTATCTGCAAACATCACTGCGCCCATGAGCAACAGTATATATGCTCGAGCATGACGCTGCACTATATCCTCATCAGCATCCTCTGGGAGACCTCGTGCAATGAACCTCCGTAGCCACGAAAATTTTAAAGATGAACCCTTAATTTCACTCGGCTCCGGACGCTCTCCAAGGAGCAACTCAACAACTCTCCTCCACTGGTAGTCTGCACTACGAGTCACAGCAGGTCCATCTATGGTAAGACCCAACAATATTGCGACGTCCTGAAGTGTGATCGTCGCCTCACCGACAGCTAGGTGAAAAGTATGTGTCTTAGGTCTCCATCTCTCAACTAATGTTGTGATCAACTCAACATCTAACTGAAATGAAGATCCAAGAAGATATATCCCATAAAATCCAGCCAGCTTAAGATAATGAATTACCCTCTCATCTGGTGGGAGACATGAAACAATGTTTCTAAGATGCATTCTAGCAGTCAATGGCTGTTGAGTCTGCAAATGATTAAGCATATTGTTAAGATTAAGAAATCAACACCAAATTATAAAAATTATCAATTTTAGTTTAGAGTTGTTCTTACATAAGGTACTCACGACCACACATCATCACTACGATGCTCAGCTTGACGCCTAAGCAAATCTGGTACACGTGGGCCAGGATCCATCTACATGTGGTAAAGAACTTTAAGTTTGATTGACTAAACAATATCACAACAAACAAACACAACTTCATATTTCATTGATAAAACAACTTAATATAAAAACAAACAACTTCATATTTCATAGACAGCTAAACTTAATACAACAAACAAACAACTTCTAATCTCTACTTGATGACCCAACTTGAGAACGACAACTCCTTCTATTATGACCAAGTTGTCCACAACTTCCGCAATGACTTTTTCCTCTTTCACTTTGATCCATTTCATTTATGATTCTCGAGTTTCTTTGTCTTCCACTTGGGCGCTTAGAACTTGGATCCGGGACTATTAACGGCCCATGTACTATTGGCCATTCTGTTTGATCACCAACATGTTGGAAGTATGGATTGTACGTCTCAAGATATGAATGTGTGGTGAAAAATCCATCAACAAAGAGCTCAAAGGACCACTTGTGATAATAACAAACCGCAAGTACGTGGGGGCATGGAAACTTCAGCAACTGCCAGGTATGACAACTACATTGATGTTGCTGTAAATGAACGGTAAAGTTGCGGCGACCGCCCCGGTCTACTCTAGGGACTTGTACTTGATGTATTCCTTGCTCAATGTTAAATGGACTCACTGTTGCTGCCATGGCTACCTCCTTAAAGTTTTCAATTTTTTGATATATATGTTGAGATAAAGTTAAGCCGTCTTGTATGCGTTTAATAGCTCGACCACGCCTTGTAACAAAATAACTGTTCAAACGGGCGAACGTTGCTTGCACAATGCCAGTGACTGGAAGAGATCTTGTGCCTTTCATTACCCCGTTGAAACACTCAGACATGTTTGTGGTCATGCATCCATATCGTAAACCACCGTCATGATGTAGAGACCATTTCTCGAGGCCAATTTCTTGGAGAAACTCACGACATTCACGGTTTTTTTCACCAATTTGGTCAAACCCGGCGAAAAAAAGGACGTCCCTCAGGGACGTATGCAGTCACACCCACTAGGAATTTGAGTTGCAAATCTTTATAACGAGTTTGAACATTAGACTTAAGATGACGGATGCAAAACCTATGATATGCATTTGGTGGACTCCATCTTGGATCCGTCATTGACCTACTTATCCCTGCGTGTTTATCAGAAATTACACACAAGCCGACTCTATCTGTCACATGTTCGCGAATGCAACTCATAAACCATGGCCAACTTTCTATATTCTCCGCTTCCACAAGGGCAAATGCAAGAGGGAAAAGTTGTTCATTTGCATCAACAACCATAGCAATTAGTAGGACGTGCTTGTACTTTCCGTATAAGTGGGTTCCATCAATTGAGATCACAGGACGTCAATGATTGAAACCAGCAATAGAAGGCCCAAATGCCCAAAAGACGCGTTGAAACATCCTCACTGACTGATCACTTGTTTCTGTTGTGACCCAGTCAACCACTGTACCCGGGTTTGATTGCTGTAGGGCTTCCATATATCGCGGTAAATCAGCGTACTACTACTTCCAATCTCCATAGATATCAACAATTGCTTTTTGTTTGCCCTCCCAAGCTTTCTTGTAACTTGGAATCACTTTGTATTTCATGTTTATAACTTCTATAATGGTTCGCGGTTTGATTGTCAAGTCTTGGCGAACAAGGTTATGAATCTCATTGCTGATGAATCTAGAAGTTGCATTATGGTTATCGAGTTCTCATGAATGAGAGACACAAGCAGGGATATGAGACCCGTTATGCCGGTGCACAGACCACAAATTTAGCGCTTGATCAACCCGATGAACAGAAACTAGCCATGTGCATCCGGTTTCGCTTTTTCTTGCACAATAGACGGTGTAATAATGTGCATCTGCTCTACCTGTCTTGTAAGGGTATCCACTTCTAAGGGGATAACTTTCAAGCTGCATTTTCAAATCGGTTAATGAGTTGAAACATTGACCTATATAAAATCCATCAACGTCGTGCATTTGAATGGAAGCATAATGATCCTCCCATGAATTCATCTGTGTTGATACTAGTTCAACGACGTTGTTCCAGTTTGGGTTGATGACTTGAGCTCTTATTATTCGATCCGCTTCTGCTACGAATTGGTCATAATCTGGTGCAGCAGGGCCATCGTCAACGTAACGATCTTCTTCAGTTTCAAGAATCTCATCATCAGTCTCAACACCATTCTGATCAACATGTATATCATCGTCATCAACTTCATTTCCATTTCCATGGCTTGAGGACGCATGTGATGTCGATGGTGCCATGGTGGGATGAGTTGTATGCATGAGAATATTTTCATATCCGGCCATCACAGTTTGCGCGTACTCATTATCCGTCAGCAATCTCGCGTACGTTTACATGTTTTGCCATAGGGGTAGTTATTGTTGTCATCCATCTATTTTACATTACGTTAAATTATGGACAACAATGTTTCATATTCAATATTTTTCGTTAAACTAATGATTAACAATTTTTTAGTCATGAACTATTATACTAATGAAAAAATCATAGATTAATACTAATCTATTTAGACATTTCTAAAACAATATATTTAGACTAACATTTTTAACCTATTCTAAAAAAATATTTTATTTAATCTAAATAAAATATTTCCTACTCAATATTCATAGTAAATCTATAAAATTTATATAGTAATCTAAATAAAATGTTTCATATTCAATATTTTTCGTTTAACTAATGATTAACAATTTTTTAGTCATAAACTATTATACTAATGACAAAATCATATATTAATACTAATCTATTTAGACATTTCTAAAATAATATATTTAGACTAACATTTTTTACCTCTTCTAAAAAAATATTTATTTAATCTAAATAAAATATTTCCTACTCAATATTCATAGTAAATCTATAAAGTTTATTTAGTAATCTTAATAAAATGTTTCATATTGAATATTTTTCGTTAAACTAATGATTAACAATTTTTTAGTCATAAACTATTATAATAATGAAAAAATCATATATTAATACTAATCTATTTAGACATTTCTAAAATAATATATTTAGACTAACATTTTTTACCTATTCTAAAAAAATATTTTATTTAATCTAAATAAAATATTTCCTACTCAATATTCATAGTAAATCTATAAAACTTATATAGTAATCTTAATAAAATATTTCATATTCAATATTTTTCGTTTAACTAATGATTAATAATTTTTTAGTGATAAACTATTTTACTAATGACAAAATCATATATTAATACTAATCTATTTAGACACCTCTACAAAAATATATTTAGACTAACATTTTTTACCTATTCTAAAAAAATATTTTACTTAAATCTATTTACAAATTTCATATTGATATTTTAAAAAAAATATAATAATATTTTTTTACTATTCTTTTAACTTATCTATTTACACTAATTTGTTTATACAATTTCTATTGACTACTAATCTCATCTAAGTTAAGATAAACTAATCTAACTAAACTAATAACATATCTTAACCCTAAACTAACATTTTTATACTAACAAAATCTTTCATATTATTAAATTTTTAACATTAAATTTTATATTACACAAAATTACATGACTAATTACAATGATCTAATCTAAGTATATAACTAACAAAATATGTAAACTTAAACTAATCTAACTAAACTACTAACATATCTTAACCCTAAACTAAACTACTAACATATATTTAATACTAACAAAATATATAACAAAATATGTAACCATAAATAATTTGTCTAATTACTAACAAAACCCTAACCCTAAATATGCTAATACAAAACTAACAAATATTAAGAAGGAATCACTTACTTAGAGAAAAGGTTGTGGGGTGGTCCGTTTGCGGTGTAGGGTGGTCCGGCGGTGGTCCACAACGAGGTGAGCTTTACAATTTTAATGGAGAAAATAACAAGAGAGAAAGAAGAATAGTTGGAGTTTGATGTAGAAATACAAGTAGAGGAGTGAAGATTTATAGAACAAAATAGCAACAACAGCCTTCTATGTCTTCGTCGTCTTCCCTTCGTCTCGTCTTCAATTTTGCAGAATATCGTTCAACGTTCAAAGCCATAATAATGGTGAGTTAGTGCGGTTGCAAAGAAGGTCTAAACACGCGGTGACTCACCGCGTTTTTACTGGTTAAAAACGCGGCGAGTCACCGCCTTTTCTGCCACGCGCAGAAAAAGGCAAGAAATGCGGTGAGTCACCGCGTTTCTTGTATTTTAAAAAAAAAAATTAAGAGAAACGCGGTGGCTGACCGCGTTTCTTGCATTTAATTTTTTTTTCAAATTTCCGTATTGTTTTTTAGGGACATGGTTATTCTTGGCGTTTATTAACAATAGAAACGCGGTCAGCCACCGCGTTTTAATTCCATGCCTGACTACTTCGTGCATTTTCGGAATAAACTTTACTCCGAACCTAGATTCGGAATAAGTTTCAAAAATTCGTTTATACTAGCGAAGAATTCATAATATATCATCAACATAGATTTGTACTACTAATATATCGTTGCCTTTGGTTTTGATAAATAAAGTTTTACATCCATTTGAAAAAGTCTTATACTCATAAAAGATGCAAATGCAAGTAGCATACGTATGACTTTTAACCTAGCAACCGGAGCAAAGGTCTCCTCATAATCAATACATTCTTCTTGGTTATAGTCTTGTGCTACAAGTCGTGCTTTATTTCGTATGACTTTTCCACTTTCATCCAACTTATTTCGAACGACCCATTTTGTGCCGATGACAGATTAATGCTTTGATCTTGAAGTAAGAGTCCATACATTATTTCTCTCAAATTCATTTAGTTCATTTTGCATGAAAATGATCCAATTGGATTCTTGAAGAGCTTGAACATAATTCTTTGGCTCGATAAGAGACACGAACGCTGAGAAAGCACATAGATTATTCACTTTGGATCTATTTTGAACTCCAGCGTTTGGATCTGAGATCACATTCTCTTGTGGATGGTATGAAGAATGTTGAAAATTTTTTCGTTTATACGATGAAGAAATTCTTGAAGGCCGAGCCTCATATGCTTGACTAGATTCGGGTACCGTTGATATATTGCCTCTGGATCCTATCTCAAGGCCTTGAAGTTGAGTTTCAAGCCCTTGAACCGGAGTTCTGACATCACTTTTCTGTTTCAAGGTCTTGAAGGTGAGATTCAAATCTATGAGGGTTTTCTTAGGTATCTTAAATCTTTTCTTGCATATTCTTTTCTTGATCTTTAAGATCTTCATCTTCATCCGAATTGTGATCTTCTCGTTGATTCAGATTTAGATTTGCAAAACTTTCACTCAAAGTACCATCATTGCTTTCATAAAATATAACATGGATACTTTCCTCAACACTTTTGGTACGTTTGTTATAAACACGATAAGTTTTGCTACTTGAAGCGTATCCAATGAATATTGCTTCATCACTACGTGCATCAAATTTTCCAAGATGATCTTTGTCATTGTTATGAACAAAGCAAGTACATCCAAAGGGTTTGAAATATGAAATATTTGGTTTCCTCCCTTTAAAGAGTTCATAAAGAGTCTTTTTTAAAGTAGGGCGAATCAAACATCTATTCAAAATATAATTTGCAGTCAGCTTCAACCCAAAAACTTTTTGGCAAACTATTTTCTAAAAGCATTGTCCTAGACATATCCTCAAGAGTGCGGTTCTTTCGTTTCACAACTCCATTCTGTTGAGGCGTTCTAGGAGCAGAAAATTTATGTGAAATACCATATTTTGCACAAAACAAATCAAACTTTAGTTGATCAAATTCTCTACCATGATCACTTCTTATAGAAACGATTGGTAGGTTTTTGAAAGTTTGTAACTCCTCACATAATTTTGAAAACTCAAATAATGCTTCAGATTTTTCTCGTAGAAAAGAAATCCATGTGAAACGAGAGAAATCATCCACAATAACAAGGATGTACTGCTTGCCTCCGGGAGATTTGACACGCATAGGTCCACAAAGATCCATATGTAAGAGTTCGATGGGTCGAGAAGAACTTACAACTTTCTTAGGTTTGAATGAACCTCTTGTTTGTTTACCTTGTGTACAAGCCTTACATAATTCATCTACCTTGAAATTTAGGTTTGGCAAACATACCAAATCCTTTGTAAGTAGCTTCTGCATAGTGTGCATGCTTACGTGACCAAGTCTTCTATGTCAAAGTCTTGGATCATCAGTCAAGGTCTTTAGACATTTTAACTTGGTTCTTGAAACTTGGTTAGTACTTATAGAATAAACATTGTTACATCTAGGAGCAGTAAGCACAACTTCACCCGTCTTTTTGTCTTGAACTTCACACTTTTCTGAATCAAACAAAACTTTGTTGCCTTCATCACATATTTGAGAGATACTGAGCAGATTATACTTCAAACCGTCAACCAAATATACATCATCAATGAAGTTAGATGAATTTTGATAACGTGATTTATGACGTTAGTATAGGCATACAATTAGATATTTTTTCCCATTATTCATGCACGGTTTTGGCATTAGCTCACGGTGTTTACACTCATTTCATGCATAATTCTAGAAAAGACGTCTACACGAGCTTTTGTCGGTGTTGTAGGTATTTCGGGGATCTTTTGGACATTAACCGATGCATTCGAGGGTCAAGCCTCATGGTGGTACACGTCCAAAGCTTTGAAGGAACATAATTGGAGCAACAAAGGACACAAGGACCCTTATTGGTGCAAGCAATGGAGCAACTCATGGCTAGACGATCATAACATGCCTCTGTTGAAGAAAATCGACCTATACTCAGGAAAATCGGCCGATTTATTTGACTGGGTCGATTTTCCTGCCTTTGACAACTTAAGCCACGTGTCCCACGATCTCTTGATCCGGCCTTGCTCTTGGTGGAGAATATAAGTGGGCCTGCAAGCTGTTGTTGAGCATCTCCCCTCTCCCACATTCTCTCATACACAGCTCATTCCATTGGGGATAGACTTGAAGAAGAGGAAAACTCTCTCAAATTGAAGGAAGAAGAAGAACACCAATCTAAAAGTGATAGTGAGGTTTTGAGTGATTTTGAGTAATTTTTGGAGTCTTGGATTGAAGAACTATTGCAAGGATTGTTAGGAACGTTTTGGAATTTCATTTGAAGGGTTGTAAGTCTTACTAAAACTTAGATTCAGTTGAGATTTATTGTTTTTACTTGCTTATCTTTCATCATCCATCTATGAAAACCATGTATGCTTGTGTGATGATTTTGGATCTTGATATGCATATTATTGGCTATTTATTGTGATTCTAGAGTGATGGATTGATGGTTATGGCTTGGGTGATGATAGGATGGACTTATATGTTAGTTTAGGATAATTTGTATGCATGAAACCTAACCCAGGGAGAAAAATCGGCCTGTTCTTCAGGTAAATCGGCCGATTTTTCCATGATCCACCCGATTTTCTTCTCTGTTGATCTTTAATTGATGAATCTGTATGTTAGGGTGTTAGGTTGTTGAAATCCTAGTGTTTATTAAGCTTAATTTAGCTTAGGATCACCTAATGCTATCAACCTAAGTGAGGGAAGAGATCTACCCGATGATTTCCGATCTTAGATACCTAAGATGATGAATTCTAGGTAGTAGTGAGCCTCATAAGCCGCTATTGGATCGAGTGTGCTAGGATTATTGCTTGAGACTTCCCTTTTCCGAGACTTACCCGGTAAGGAGAGGGTTGCCCCTTAAGTAGTGTCCGGTTTGTGTAGAATTCCCTACTTTAACCCCTTGAGACCTACCCGGTAATAGGAGTTTGATGCGGGACTAGTGAAGTGAGAGACCTACCCGGTAATTGCTTCCATTAGTGAAACACCCTTTCCCAACACCGCAACTTTGTCCTTAGAATCCTTAGAACCTTGAGTCCAATGCCATAACCGGAAATCTTGACCTCTAGAATCCACTTTTCTCTCTTGATCATATACTTTGTGTTTGTGTTACTTGTTTGTTTGCTATCTTGAGTTGTTAGTTTGATTTTATCTTGATTAATTTGTGATCTTGCTTGATCATCCCAAAACCCAACCAAAAATATCATAATCTTCATTTCTTTGTTCCTTGATCTTTTCTTAGACTAGATCCACACTATCTATGACCATTGTTTGACTTGATCTCACCTTAGTCTTTGTGTTCGACCTCGGAATACTATCCCTACTACATAACGATCCGTACACTGCGGGTTTCACTAGGTAGTTTAGGAGATTAGATCGAGTTTATAAATGTAAAGCTTTTTGCGTGTCACATCCTAGCGTAACAAGTTTTTGGCGCCGTTGCCGGGGACTAGGTCTAGATCGAGTCATTTTTGTGATTGTTTATAGTGTAGATCTTTCTTGTTGCTTTTGATCTCTTTTGGTTTGTGTCTTTGCTTTTCAGGACATCTCTTACTCTTTAGGTGTATGCGAAGATCTCGTGGCAAGGATTTAGCTCCATTCGATCCCGAACCGGAGAAAACCCTTAGATCTAGATCCAAGAGCATTAGAAAGGGAAAAGAGATGGCCGGAAGAGATCTCCAAGCTGAGTTGGATGAGGCTTTAGAGTAAATTAGGATAAGGGATGAAGCCTTGGAGAATGAAAGGAGACTTGACAATGAGAGGCAAGAGGCAACTAGGAGGGAGATTGAAGAGATTAGGCAAGCTCTTGTGCAAAGAGAGCTTAATCGTCAACAACCTCCACCTCCACCACAACCACAGCCGGCTGTCAATATTCGGGTTGTGCCCATTGCTATGGAAGAGCCACAAACGTTAGGGCAACGTATGGATCCGGCACAAAGAGCACACCTTCCGGGGGTGAACTTAGGAGATCCCGCAACCCATGATTACGAGCTCCGTCCTCAAGTTCTACAAATGATCCGTCATAATCAATTTGGAGGGATGGAAGGAGAGTCTCCTCATCAACACTTGATGAATTATGAGATCTTGATGGAGACTCTTAGACCGCCTAGATTGGAGAGCAACAACTATAAGCTTAGGGATTTCTCCTTCTCTCTTAAGGACAAGGCCTTAGCTTGGTATCAATCTATTCCACAAGGGCGAGTTGGTACTTTGGAGGAGATGAAAACCGAGTTTTTGACTAAGTTCTTCCCACCTTCCAAGACTACCGAATTAAGAGGGAAGATCAATGCCTTCGTGATGAAGGATAGAGAGAGTTTGTTCAAGTCTTGGGAGAAATTCAAGGACCTTCTCCTAGATTGTCCACACCATGGTATACCAAAAATTGAGCTATTGGAAATCTACTTCAAGGGACTTGATGAAGATAGCCAATTCAAGCTTCAATCTCTTTCCGGTGGGACTTTCATGGAGAAGCATGTGGATGAAGCTTGGGAGTTTGTAGAGAAACAAGCTCTAGTGATTGAGAAGTACTCCCATAGGAAGAGTGAAGGGAGAAAGGCGGGAGCATATGAGGTGAGTGAAGTCATCATGAGCAATTTCAAGCTTGACGCCATCAACAACGAGCTAAAGTCTTTGAGGGAGTTGTGTGCTACAACTTTAAAGAACCAAGCAACTCCTCAAGTGCAAGTGCAAGCTAATTTGTCTTCCAAGGAGGAAGATGTGAATTACATGGGAAGGGGAAACTACAATAACTATAAAGGCCCAAGGAACTTCAACAACAACCGGCAATTCAACAATTACCGGCCCAACCATAACCATCCCGGGTTTTCCTATTTTAACCCGGATGGAGCCTTGAACCCTCCCGCTTCCACAAGCACAACTCCACCACCAAAAGCTTCACAAGAACCTCCACCCGGATTTACTCAACCTCCAAAAGATAGAACCGAAATGATGTTTGAGCAATTGCTTGGAAGGTTGAGTGGTCTTGAGAGCACGGTGACTTCCATTTCCAAGGCTCAAAAAGTGTTGGAAGCACAAGTGTTCCAAAAAGCGGGTGAAGCACATAGAGATCCGGGAAAGCTTCCCGGAAGGACCGAAGACAACCCAAGAGGCCAAGTGTTGGCCATTACAACGAGGAGTGGGTTGAGTATGAAGGATCCTTTGCCCAAGGAGAATGCTAAGGTAAAGCAAGTAGTGGTAGAAGAAGAGATATTGCAAGAAGATGGAGGCAAGAGCAAGGATGTTGAGCCAACATATGTGGCACCGCCTTCCATACAAACCACCACTACCGTTCCCACAATCACGAGCGAGAGCTCGCTTGGACAATCACTTTGGTAAATTCCTTGAACTTATGTCTAAATTGCATATTAATATTCCGTTCATGGATGCTATCTTAGGTATGCCGGCATATGGCAAGTTCTTGAAGGAAATACTCTCCAACAAAAGGAAGTTGGAGGAGTATGGGGAAATAAGAATGACAAAGAGATCCTCGGAGTTGATTCAAACGATGAAGGAGGAGATGCCTCCTAAGCTAAGAGATCCGGGATCCTTTTGTGTGCCAATCGGAGTAGGAGAAGTGAAGTATGACGCCCTATGTGATCTTGGGGCAAGTGTAAGCATCATTCCGCTTGCACTTTGCAACAAGGTTGGGCTAGGAGAGCCAAAGCCGGTCAAGATGACCCTTTACATGGCGGACCACTCAATCACTCATCCGGTTGGAATCTTGGAAGACATTCCGGTGCAACTAGGGAAGTTCTATGTGCCCATAGACTTCGTTGTTTTGGACATCCCGGCGGACTATCCGGTTCCTATCATCTTGGGGAGACCTTTCCTAGCTACTTCCGGATGTCTAGTAGATTGCAAGAATGGGACTCTCTCCTTCAACATTGGAGAAGAGATCATCAAGTTCAAGCTGTCCACAATGATGAAAGGGCCAACCTTTGATGAAGATGTATTCAACATAGTTGAGGAAGAGGAGTCTAGAGAGGTTGTGAGCTCAATCTTGCTCAAGGATCCACTTGAGAAGGTTCTTAGCTCAAGCTTGATGGAGGAAGGAGTTGAGGAGAGTAGCAATGAAGTAATCAAGGCCTTGAATGCATTGGACGAGCTACCAAGTGTTGGATTTGAAGTCCTAAAGGAAGAGAAAATCAGCTAGAAAAATCGGACTGGGGGGGCCAGATCGGCCGATTTATGGACTTATGCTGAAGTTTCGTCCAGTTCTGCAAATACAAAAACTCAGATCGACCTACCCTCAGGAAAATCGGCCGATTTTCCTGAGTCTTTTCAGCATCAACCAATTGATTGTGAGCAATCATCAAGGGACTTAGGGGAGGCTTCCATGGCTT
The DNA here is from genome assembly GCA_033239045.1 of Fagopyrum esculentum. Lineage (NCBI taxonomy): Eukaryota > Viridiplantae > Streptophyta > Magnoliopsida > Caryophyllales > Polygonaceae > Fagopyrum > Fagopyrum esculentum. Next base: position 138,657,420 of record BSUD01000001.1, on the reverse strand, counting down.
TGCAATCATCTCAACTTACATTGTATGGATCGTCTCCAACCGAAAAAGGTCCTCCTCAACTTGACCTTAAACCTCTTCCTTCTCATTTAAAGTATGCTTTCCTTGGTTCAAATTCTACTTATCCGGTGATTGTGAATGCATCTTTGAATGATGATGAACTTAATAGATTGTTGAATGAATTGAAACTGCATAGAAAGGCAATAGGATACACCATTGATGACCTTGTTGGCATTAAGCCCTCTTTGTGCATGCATAAGATAATGATGGAAGATAACCATAAACCCTCTATTGAACATCAAAGAAGATTGAATCCTATAATGAAAGAGGTAGTCAAGAAAGAGATCATTAAGTTGCTAGATGCGGGAATTATCTACCCTATCTCGGATAGTAAGTGGGTTAGTCCCATTCATGTAGTACCTAAGAAGGGTGGGATGACCGTAGTGACCAATGAGAATAATGAACTAATCCCGACTAGGACGGTTACGGGGTGGAGGATGTGTATTGACTATAGAAAGCTTAACATGGCCTCTAGGAAAGATCACTTCCCTCTCCCTTTCATTGACCAAATGCTAGAGAGATTAGCTCAACATTCTCATTTTTGCTATTTAGATGGCTATAGTGGATTCTTCCAAATCCCTATCCACCCCGATGACCAAGAGAAAACCACATTTACATGTCCATGGGGTACTTTTGCATATAGGAGAATGCCATTTGGGTTGTGTAATGCACCCGCCACCTTCCAAAGGTGTATGATGGCTATCTTTTCGGAATACATTGAAAATATCATGGAAGTGTTTATGGATGATTTTTCTGTTTATGGTTCTTCCTTTGATAATTGCTTGGCTAACTTGTCATTAGTACTTAAAAGATGTGAGGAGACAAATATTGTCTTAAATTGGGAAAAATGCCACTTCATGGTAAGTGAAGGTATTGTGTTAGGACACTTGGTGTCTAACCGTGGCATTGAGGTTGATAGGGCCAAGATTGAAACGATAGAGAAGTTGCCACCACCTACCTTGGTGAAAGGGGTAAGGAGTTTCTTAGGGCATGCCGGTTTTTACCGGAGGTTTATTAAAGATTTCTCTAAGATTTCAAAGCCTCTTACTAACCTACTAATGAAAGACGTTGAATTTGTTTTCTCCAAAGATTGCCTTGAAGCATTTTGTAGGTTGAAGAATGATTTGATCTCCGCACATATCATGCAACCTCCGGATTGGAGCTTACCATTTGAAGTAATGTGTGATGCAAGTGATGTGGCCGTTGGGGCTGTTTTGGGGCAAAGGAAAGATGGGCGCACTCATGCCATTTATTATGCTAGCAAGACGCTAGATGATGCCCAACTTAACTATGCCACAACCGAGAAAGAGTTGCTAGCGGTAGTTTATGCCTTTGAGAAGTTTCGGTCATACCTTGTTGGAGCGAAGGTCATTGTTTATACGGATCATGCTGCGATCCGTTATCTCCTTACAAAGAAGGATGCCAAGCCTAGGTTGATTCGGTGGATCCTTCTCCTTCAAGAATTTGATTTGGAGATCCGGGACAAGAAGGGGTCCGAAAATTCAGTGGCGGATCACCTTAGTAGACTCCCACCATTAGAGTTGGAGAGAGATGACATCCCGATTGATGACTCATTCCGGGATGAGCAATTGCAAATGGTAGAGGAGTGCTTGTTCCAAGTGTCTAGAGGAAGTGAGCCATGGTATGCCGACATTGTGAACTACCTTGTGTGTGAGGAAGTGCCTCCCGGTTTGTCATATGTCCAAAGGAAGAAGTTCTTCAAAGATGTGAGACACTACTATTGGAGTGAACCACTTTTGTTCAAGAGAGGGCCGGATGGAATGTTTAGAAGATGCATACCGGAGGATGAGGTGGAGAGTGTGATCCGCCATTGTCATTCCTTGCCATGTGGAGGGCATGCTAGCTCACACAAGACATATGCTAAGGTGTTGCAATCGGGCTTCTTTTGGCCAAGTTTGTTCAAGGATGTACAAAGCTTTGTGGTAGCTTGTGATGCTTGCCAAAGGACGGGCAACATCTCAAGGAGGAATGAGATGCCCTTGAACAACATACAAGAGGTAGAGATATTTGATGTGTGGGGTGTGGACTTCATAGGACCATTCCCTTCTTCATGTGGCAACCTCTGCGGTAGATTATATTTCGAGATGGGTGGAGGCAATCGCCTCTCCCACAAATGATGCCAAGGTGGTGGTGCGGTTCTTCAACCGAGTGATCTTTCCTAGGTTTGGGACACCAAGGGTGATCATAAGTGATGGAGGGAAGCATTTCACTAATAGGAACTTTGGGGCACTTTTGGCTAAGTATGGGGTGACCCATAAGGTGGCAACACCTTACCATCCCCAAACTAGTGGCCAAGTGGAGATCTCCAACCGGGAGATAAAAGGGATACTTGAGAAGACGGTCTCTAGGACGAGAAAAGATTGGGCTATGAAGCTCGATGATGCCTTGTGGGCTTATAGGACCGCTTTCAAGACACCAATTGGCACCACTCCCTACAAGCTAGTTTATGGCAAGTCTTGCCACCTTCCGGTGGAGATAGAGCATAGAGCATATTGGGCCATAAGGTGGCTGAATTTTGACCTCAAGGAGGCCGGTGAGAAGCGGTTGCTAGACATGAACGCCCTTGAAGAGATCCGGTTGGATGCTTATGAGAATGCCCGGATCTACAAGGAGAGGACCAAGCGTTGGCATGACAAGCGCCTCATCCCAAAGGAGTTGAATGAGGGTGAATTAGTGATTCTCTTCAACTCAAGGCTGCGGCTCTTCCCCGGAAAGCTCAAGTCAAGATGGACGGGTCCCTATGTTGTGAAGAAGGTCTTTCCTCATGGTGCGGTGGAAATAGGAGGAGATCATTGTGGTAATTTCAAGGTGAATGGGCACTGTTTGAAGAAGTACATCCCGGAAGCCCCGGTGGAAGTGATTGCCCCACTTCACCTTGAGTGAAACGCTCCTGAATTTGGTCAAGCTAATGGCGTTAAAGAAGCGCTTAATGGGAGGCAACCCATTGGTACATATTTTTCCCTTTTGTTTTTCTTGTTTTTGTTTGATCTTACTCTTGGTGTGCTTTGTTTTTCTTTTGTGTTTTTGAGTGCTAGATCTTGTTGATTGTCATGTGTGATGAGATATTGGAGGTCATGTGAAAACCTCATGGAACTGTTGAAGGTACAAGATCTAAGCACATGGACGAGGAAGAAAACACCCAGAAAAATCGGGCTGTTCATCAGCCAGATCGGCCGATTTCCTGGGCAACTGGTCCGATTTTTCCTTCTGTAAAGGAAAGTGATGATCTCCAATCAAGCATGGATGGAGCGGACGTGGAACTTGGACGGCTTGCGGTGCCAAGCGCGGGTTCCGACACCATAATGAGCATCAAGAGCTCTGTACCATCCTTGATCGATCATCCACCATCATCATTCAATGTGAACCGAAATACCAAAGCATCACCAATTTTACATTGTGAGGACCCTCTTTCACTTCTTTATTTAGTTTCCACATTGGGGACAATGTGTTTCTAAGTATGGGGTGGGGTTTTCATGATCACTTGCATGATTAGCATCTAGGATAGTTTAATTTTGTCACATGTTTCATTATGTCTTGCATTGTACATACATATTTCGAAAAATCCAAAAAAATCAGAAAATTTTAAAAAAATTTTAGTTCTTCTAAGCTTGGGAATGACCCTTATGATGAGATTGTTGTGTGAATTGGCTATGGATGGCCTTATGTGTTGAATAGATGAATGCATATGTGGACTTGAAGTACTTATCTTGAATCCCATGAATGATTTGTGATCATGAATGTTTGCCTTGATTGAATCGAGTATTGAAAGTCGAAATTACATGCTAGTTATTGCACATCATTTAGAAATTAATGAGGCAATTCATCTTTCTCTACTTCTCATCTTGATCATGTTGTTTGAGCACCTCAATTGATGAAAAATTTGACCTCTTTTGACCCATCCGGGAATAGGAGCATGCTAGTGTGTTGATGTGTGTGAAAAACAAGTGTGGGGTGAAGTTGTTGATGAAAGAATGTCATGAATAAAATGCTGAAATTGTTGTGAAAGTGTAGACAAAAATATAGGTTTGGGGACATTGGTTTAAATGACAAGTAACTCGGCACACTTCACATAATCGGGTGTTGGTGCCTTGCCAAAGTCAAATAAACCGATAGTCCTAATGAGCTTTGGTATGTGTGCCCGGTGTGGATGCACCTCGAAAAATAAAAATAAAAACCCGAGGACGGCTAATCACCAAGGTTTCGGCTTTTGTACACCAATGCCATTGTCTCAAAAATAAGTGAAAAAAAGAAAAGAAAACAAAAAAAAGATGGAGAAAATTATACACTTGTTGGGAAGTTGAGCAATTGTGGAGTTAGTTCCTTTCCCGGATTAGCATCACATGACCTAGAAATTCCCACCTAATCCCAACGTTTCTTAGCCTCTTCTTTCCTAAGTCCTCGTGACCTAATTGCATGTGTGTAAGACTTAGTGATCTAGATTGGAAATACTCATGATCATCTTGACTTCTTCATTTTCACCTCTCCTGCATGCTTTCTAGTTAAGTATAATTGTCTTTCCATGCCTTCATTCGTTTGATGCATGATTGATTGTCCATTGCCATGAAACGTGACTATGAAGGTGATCCAATGTTAGAAGCACAATTCCAAAAAGATTTTGTTGCTTTTCTGCATGCATAAATCATGTCATCTCCTAGTCTATAGTTGGATCTTGCTCGGGGACGAGCAAATCTTAAGTATGGGGTATTTTGATAACGTGATTTATGACGTTAGTATAGGCATACAATTAGATAGTTTTTCCTATTATTCATGCACGGTTTTGGCATTAGCTCACGGCGTTTACACTCATTTCATGCATAATTCTAGAAAAGACGTCTACACGAGCTTTTGTCGGTGTTGTAGGTATTTCGGGGGTCTTTTGGACATTAACCGATGCATTCGAGGGTCAAGCCTCATGGTGGTACACGTCTAAAGCTTTGAAGGAGCATAATTGGAGCAACAAAGGACACAAGGACCCTTATTGGTGCAAGCAATGGAGCAACTCATGGCTAGACGATCATAACATGCCTCTGTTGAAGAAAATCGACCTATACTCAGGAAAATCGGCCGATTTATTTGACTGGGTCGATTTTCCTGCCTTTGACAGCTTAAGCCACGTGTCCCACGATCTCTTGATCCGGCCTTGCTCTTGGTGGAGAATATAAGTGGGCCTGCAAGCTGTTGCTGAGCATCTCCCCTCTCCCACATTCTCTCATACACAGCTCATTCCATTGGGGATAGACTTGAAGAAGAGGAAAACTCTCTCAAATTGAAGGAAGAAGAAGAACACCAATCTAAGAGTGATAGTGAGGTTTTGAGTGATTTTGAGTGATTTTTGGAGTCTTGGATTGAAGAACTATTGCAAGGATTGTTAGGAACGTTTTGGAATTTCATTTGAAGGGTTGTAAGTCTTACTAAAACTTAGATTCAGCTGAGATTTATTGTTTTTACTTGCTTATCTTTCATCATCCATCTATGAAAACCATGTATGCTTGTGTGATGATTTTGGATCTTGATATGCATATTATTGGCTATTTATTGTGATTCTGGAGTGATGGATTGATGGTTATGGCTTGGGTGATGATAGGATGGACTTATATGTTAGTTTAGGATGATTTGTATGCATGAAACCTAACCCAGGGAGAAAAATCGGCCTGTTCTTCAGGTAAATCGGCCGATTTTTCCATGATCCACCCGATTTTCTTCTCTGTTGATCTTTAATTGATGAATCTGTATGTTAGGGTGTTAGGTTGTTGAAATCCTAGTGTTTATTAAGCTTAATTTAGCTTAGGATCACCTAATGCTATCAACCTAAGTGAGGGAAGAGATCTACCTGATGATTTCCAATCTTAGATACTTAAGATGATGAATTCTAGGTAGTAGTGAGCCTCATAAGCCGCTATTGGATCGAGTGTGCTAGGATTATTGCTTGAGACTTCCCTTTTCCGAGACTTACCCGGTAAGGAGAGGGTTGCCCCTTAAGTAGTGTCCGGTTTGTGTAGAATTCCCTACTTTAACCCCTTGAGACCTACCCGGTAATAGGAGTTTGATGCGGGACTAGTGAAGTGAGAGACCTACCCGGTAATTGCTTCCATTAGTGAAACACCCTTTCCCAACACCACAACTTTGTCCTTAGAATCCTTAGAACCTTGAGTCCAATGCCATAACCGGAAATCTTGACCTCTAGAATCCACTTTTCTCTCTTGATCATATACTTTGTGTTTGTGTTACTTGTTTGTTTGCTAGCTTGAGTTGTTAGTTTGATTTTATCTTGATTAATTTGTGATCTTGCTTGATCATCCCAAAACCCAACCAAAAATATCATGATCTTCATTTCTTTGTTCCTTGATCTTTTCTTAGACTAGATCCACACTATCTATGACCATTGTTTGACTTGATCTCACCTTAGTCTTTGTGTTCGACCTCGGAATACTATCCCTACTACATAACGATCCGTACACTGCGGCTTTCGCTAGGTAGTTTAGGAGATTAGATCGAGTTTATAAATGTAAAACTTTTTGCGTGTCACATCCTAGCGTAACAAATTATAATATATTTTACCAATGCCAATAATGTCACACTTTCCTTTATCACCAAACGTAATAGTTCCAAAGGATTGCTTCTTTAAATCTGAGAATAAAGAGTTTTTTTCATTCATGTGTCTTGAGCAACCACTATCTAATATCCATTTATGCTCCTTTACCTTGTTGATATCCTGCAAAACAACAAACATCAATCTATTCGGGTCGACCAAATGACATATTTTGGTCCATATTCAGGTTCGATCATGTTTGGTGGTCTAGTACCTTTAGGAACCCAGATTTGTTTGACCTGTTTCGTTAAATATAAAGGATAGGTGTTTCTAATAATATAAGGATCATTTCTTCTATATGGACATGTAGATTTAACATGACCCTTTTTACAACAGTAAAAGCAAGTAGGCATATGAATACTTCCTTTGGCTTTGATAAAAGTGGTAGTAGGTTTTCTAGGAAAGCTCCTATGATAACCTATACCATTTTTGTTAAGGGAGGACTGTTTTTCGACCATCATTCTCTCAAGATTAGCTTTTGAACGAGTAAACTTAACAAGTGCAGCCTTCTGGTCTTGACACATCAAAGTTAGATCAACTTTCTCTTTCTCTAGATCGATATAGTTTCGATAAAGAGAGGAGAGGTTGTCCTTCAGAATCATATTTTCTGATTCCAAGGCCCTGATATTTTCATCAAGGTCCACTTTTTCTGTGTTCAGATTTTCAATCTCCAGAGACATCTCATTTAGTTGGTTTTCTTGTTCAAGTAGTTTTTCTTTTAAAGAATTTATCCTTATTCTATGTTCCTTGTCACATATGATAATATCTTTAAGGAATTGTTTCACGTCAGATTCAGGTTGAGACATAATTGTACTTACCACATTGTCAACATATATATTTGAATCTTTTTCATGATCAGCCATGAGATACAAGTTTGCTTGTTCTTTTTCATCTTCTGATTCATTTGATGATTCTGAATCACTCCATGAAGTTACCATAGCTTTATTCTTTCGATCATTTTTCTTGAAGTTGGTCCTCTTCTTTTGTGGACAATTCTTCACAAGATGATCTGTTTTACCACATTCAAAACAAGTCAGCACTCTAGTTTTCTTGTTAGAGTTAGAAAACTTACCTCGGGGTTTTGAAGCTCGTGAATATTCTCTATTGTTAGCAGATTGTTTCTTTAACTTGACAATTCTCGCGAGACCCTTAGAAATCATGGAAATTGCATCATCATCGTCATCATCATCGTCATCGTCATCGTCATCGTCATCGTCATCGTCATCGTCATCAACATCATCATCATCATCATCTCGCGAGACCCTTGAGAATTCTCTATTGTTAGCAGATTGTTTTCTTGTTAGAGTTAGAAAACTTACCTTGGGGTTTTGATGTTCGTGGAAGCTCCCCATCTTCTTCAACAAGAACCATTTCATGTGTGATGAGTTTTCCAAGGAGGTCATCAAGAGGAAGAGTTAGGAGATTCTGAGCTTCTTTTATGGCAATCATCTTTGGTCCCCACTTAGCTTTAGATAAGCTCCTTAGAACCTTCCTAACTTTCTCTTCATTTGTGAAGATCTTTCCTAGTGAGTCCAAGTTGTTCACGATCTCAGTAAATCTTGTGAACATTACTTTGATTGTTTCATTTACATTCATCTTGAATAACTCGTATTGTCCGAGGAAGATGTTAATCTTTGTTTTCTTGACTTGACTTGTTCCTTCGTAAGTGACAACGAGTTTGTCCCATATTTCCTTTACACTCTTGCATGATGAGATGTGGTTGAATTCATTGGCATCTAATCCGCAGTAGAGTAGGTTCATTTCTTTGTAGTTCTTTGACACACTGTCCTGGTCAGCTTGTGTAAAGTCAGCTTCTTTCTTTGGGACTTGGGCACCTTGAACTGTTATAGTTGGGACTTTGGGGCCATTCTGAACAATGCTCCATAGTTCCATGTCCTGATCAATAATGAACATACGCATGAGTGCTCTTTAATGAGAAAAGTTGTTGCCACAGAAGAGTGGTGGTCGAGATGAAGATCTTCTTTGAGCAAATCCTCCATCACCTACAGGATTCATGATTAGTCTCACTGATGGTTAAATCAATATACGTGAGTCTAGATGTGATACCAATTAAAGAACCGTTAAGTGAATATAAAGGATAAAGATACTCTAGAAGGGGGTTGAATAGAGTATGAGAACTTTTCGCAAAACCAATCTCAAGGCCTTGAAACCAATTTCAAAGGCCTTGCTGTCGATCTTAGTTCTTTGTGAAACTTTGATTTCAAGGGCTTTGAAACAACTTTCAAGGGTCTTGACTTTGAACTCCTGCAAAACAAAGTTAGTCACAATAAACAAGATATAGTGTGAAATGTAAAAGATCGACACAAGAATATGTTTACGAAGTTCGGCTCTAAATAGCCTACTCTCCGTCCCAAGGTATAGCCTTAGGATCTAACTATCTATTATTAGCTTCAAAGAGTCCTAGATACAAACTAGAAGAAATCCCCTTCTTCTCTCATTGTAGCCAATGCTACGATCTAGCTCCAACTCTTCACCTTGCTATAATAGCCTAGTTACTTCGTAGAGTAACACACACTCGAGTATAACACTCTTTAGATATGCCAATGGTGCTCTCGAGTTTTATCTCTCTCTAGGGGATAAAGCTTTTTAGAAAAAAAGAGAAAGAAAAACTATTGATCAAATGAAGATGACTTTGGATCGCTTGAAGACTATGGATGTTTTTGTGCAGGCTTGTGTACTTGTTCTTCAATCACCATCTTCATTTATACCCTTCTATGGAGAAGTCTTCTAGTCGTTGGAAAGATGACCGTTTGTAGATCACTCTTCTTCTCCATGAAGATCGCTCTTTGGTTGAGATGAGATAGACGTTGTGGATCTTCATCTCCAGAGAACACGTTGATCTCTCGCTCCTTGATCTTCTCATTTTTGTTGTAACAATCTTCAAATCCAGAGTAGAGAATCTTCGTGCTTTTCGGTTAAGGATCTTTTTAAGATCTTCTTTGTTGGTCGGTTGAGATCTTCACTTGATCATATCTTCTCAAATCTTCTTGTTTGAGCAAATCTCTCGTGGAAGATCTTCTAAGTAATTTGAAATCTTTGAACGTGCGCCCTTGACTTCTTCGTTTCTTTGAAATTCATTTCAAGGTCTTTGAACTCCAATCTTCAAAGGTTTTTTGAAGTCCCTTGCAAAACCCACACTTTAAATATTCCAAACCAAATCAAGCAATACGATATAATAATTCATTGGTTAGTGTATCAAACTACTTCATTTGTGTTTAAGTCTTCCATCAGCAACACCTGTAAAACCTTTATAATCAAGGTGGAGTTTTCAAGTGTTGTTGACCTTGTGTATGTGGGTCGTTGACCTACTATTATGTGGAAGTTGATCTACTTTTATATAGATCATTGCCTATATAATTTAAAAAAAACGGTTGACCTACGGAATACATATTTGGATTTGTTATATAATTTAACAAAGTTAAATATGTATATTTTATAATAATATTTTTCTTTTTTTTTCCTCATAATTATTATAAAATCATTTATTATCCACGACTTTTTTTTTCATTCCACCATATTTTTCTATCCCATGTCAGTTTATCAAGTAAGAACGACATATTTTGAGAATTTGTATGAATAGAGAGTTTCATTATTTATTTATTTTATCTCACATTGGTTATCAAATAAAACGGATAGTTCGAAAACTTCTATAAATTGAGGGCTCGAATATTAAACAAATCATATATTTATAAACCTTTTAGCTAAGTTCAAGTGTAATTATTATTTATATCGAATTAATATTTGTTATCTAGGTCGTTGACCTAATGCTATCTGAGTCGTGACCTACAAAGAGCCAAGGACGCTCCGCCTTATCTATAGAAGTAGTCAGCTGAGTTCTTATGTGTGTCGCTGACCAACAATTATATGGGTCGTTGACCTACTAAGATGTTGAAAAACCGTTGACCTACATACACATATTTGACTTTGTTCAATTAAATGAGACCAACCTCTAACAAAAATTATTGTTGAAGCCAACTTATAAAGATTTATATCTTATAACGAAATCAACTTATAACAAAAAGATTTTTTTTTTGGTGGGAAGGAGATTCGGAGGTCTCCGGCGCTTCAAATGCGCTTCTTATTCATATAAAAAAGGCTAAGTAGTAATCACTCGGGGGATAGCCTGACCCCTTACATCGAAGCGTAAAAGATCAACTATACTCTCGGGAGGGTCAAGCAATACACTCAAGCCAATAGGAAAATTAAAAGCAAAATTAGCGAGAAAATCCGCAATAGAGTTCGCCTCGCGGTAGGCATGACGATACTGGATATCCCAGTCCCTTTTGATGAAGTAATGGCACTTACTGACCAGACTAGCGAGTGGGTGACAGCTCGGGATCGTTTTTCCCAATAAAGTGATTGCCAACTGAGAGTCGGTTTCGATAATCACTTTACGGTATCCACACTCCCAAGCGAGCTTTAGACCATGGCACATACCCCACAACTCTGCCATTGGTACAGTGTATATACCCAGGTTTACGACAAACCCTCGCTGCCACTCACCCACATTATTTCTAATAACGCCCGCTGCCGTGGCATACCCGTCTTCTCTAACCGAGCCATCGGTGTTAATCTTCACAACGTCTCTTGGAGGAGGCTCCCACTTAACTAGAGCAATACGTCTACTGGGTTTAGTGTTGCTAGAGGCCTTGCTTTTCCATGCACGCACGTACTCCATGGTTTGATCAATAACAAAGCTATGGGTATCACCAGTGGTATCCTTCGAGTTAAAGATTTTTTCGCTTCTCCACTTCTAGAGCCACCACATTCCTACAGCAAAAACAGAACTCCAAGTACAATCAACATTAAAATTAATCGTTGAAGAAATGTTACCTCGAATCCATGCGGCGAAAGAAAGGTCGAAGAAGCGCTCAATACGATGATGGGCCTGAAGTTTGCTCCACAACTGTCTGCTATGATTACATTCTCTGAACATATGAACCAGCGTATCATCCTGGAACAAAAAGGGCAACCGCCATGTTAGGTAAGGTGTTGGTTACGACGTTCTTCATTACCAAACACTCCCCCTCTCACGAGCTTCCAAAGAAACGTTCTTATCCTTTCCTGAACGTGCAACTTCTAGATATGACTGTAAATGATGGCATCGGTTTCATTTAGGTCAATCTCTCCTCTCAGCATACTATAGGCGGACGTCACCGTGAAGTTACCATCCCTGTTGTGCTTCTAACTCAATTCGTCCTTCCTGCAGATTTGTATGTCTTCCCCGATATCAGACAACTCTTCAGTCCAAGGAGCAACCGCCGCTAACTTCATGAGAGTCTGGGTGGGGAGGATTGTACTCAGTAAGTTCCAACTCCATCCTCCCTCTTGGCTCCAGAATTCACAAACCATGCGTCCTCTCAAACTGTCATCAATGGCTTGAGTTACTAGCTCTTTCACGGGCTTCTCTCCTAGCCACACATCTTCCCAAAAATCTATGCTTCTTCCATCTCCTAGACTCCACTTGTGTCCCGGTTGCACCACTTCTCTGATACCTCTTATGATGCTATTCCAGCTATGCGAAGGAGAGGTATGGGTATGCTCACTAGGCCGTATATATTTTTTCCTAAGCACTGTCACCCATAAACTGGTCTCGTTCTTGATGAACGCCATCCGAGCTTTCCAACGAGTGCGAGATTGAGCTCTTTCATGGATTTGATACCAAGTCTGCCACTCCTCTTCGGCATACACATTTTGCCCCAAGCAACAGTATGCATCTTGTTCCTTCCTTCATTGTGTCCCCAAATAAAGGCTCTACAAATCTTGTCCACTTCCTCACATAGACTCTTGGGTAAAATCATGGAGGACATGGAGTAGATCGGTAAAGACGCAAGGACTGACTTTGTGAGTGTTATCCTTCCTGCGAAGCTAAGTGTTCTACCTTTCCAGCCACTAAGTCTCCCATTAATCTTATCCAAGAGACTTGAAAAAGTACTCTTACATACTCTACCTTGAAGAAGAGGCATTCCGAGATAGTTACCCAAGTTCTTCGTTACTTTAATATTGCTCATACTCTGAAGCCTCTCCTGCACCTCCCTACTGACATTGGGGGAAAGATAGATTCTGGACTTTTGTGTGCTAATCTTAAGGCCCGAAGCTTTGCGGAAAATATCTAGGCACTTTAAGACAATTGCCATCTGACTCGTAGATGCTTCGGCAAACAATGTGAGGTCATCTGCAAAAAACAGGTGAGATAGTTTGGGGCCATCTCTAGACAATCTGATGGGTTTCCACCTCCCTTGTTCTACCTCATCCAGAATCGGGTGACTAAGTCTCTCTACACACAAAACAAAGAGATAAAGTGATATCGGATCTCCTTGTCGTAACCCTCTCTCTGGTTGAAACTGTCTCGTAAGTTCCCCATTCCAAATGACTTGCATCCGAACAGTAGAGATGCACTTCTGAATCATACTCCCCCATTCACTAGGGAACCCCGCTGACTCTATGGCCTCTAAAACAAAGTCCCACCTAATCCTGTCATAGGCTTTCTCTAGGTCAAGTTTGAGGATCATCCATTTCCTTCCCGTTTTCTTCTTCCGTGTAGAGTGGACAACTTCGTGCATAAGGACGATGCTGTCCTGTATGTACCATCCTGGGATGAAACTATCTTGTGTGGGGCCTATAAGATAACTGATCACTCCTTGTAACCTCTGGACCAACACTTTAGTAATAATCTTGTAAATTACATTACATAGAGCTATGGGCCGGAATTGAGTTATGTACTCCGGGGTGTCAGTCTTCGCGATAAGGCATAAGAGCGTATCATTGAAGCCCTCTGGAAGTCTATGTGCCTCAAAAAACCTGCTCACCTCACTCATGACAGAGTCTCCCACAATGCTCCAACATTTCCGGTAGAACACTGGTTGAAAACCATCTGCCCCTGGTGACTTGAAAGCTCCCATATCACTGATAGCCTTCCAAACTTCCTCCTTAGATACACTTTTAACCATTTCGGCCTTATGTGTATCTTCAATCAAAGGGAAACCATTGACAAAAGGATCTTCATTCTGGCGGGGCCAAACATCAGATGCATTATAGAGGTTATTAAAGAATTTAACCACAAGTTGTTCCAACCGTTGTGGTTCATCCTCCCATTCATCCTCCGCATTCTTCAACCCATCCACCCTGTTGTTTCTCCTTCTAATGATAGTGGACGTATGGTAGAAGGAAGTGTTTCTATCACCAAAGGCAAGCCATTGCTCCCTCGACTTTTGGAACCAAATGATCTTTTCCCGCTCGAGAATCCTATCCAGCTCAGCTTTAAGAACTGCTTCTTGATCCCTAGAATCAGAATGTGACGGTCTGTTGCTCTCACCCGTACTCTGAATGGCAATCAGCTCATTGGAAATGACTTTTTTCCTGCAAAAGACATCACCAAAGACCCGACGATTCCAAATGGTAAGCCAATTTTTAAGAGTAGAGAGAGGTATACTTGAGTCTGCGTGAAGGTTCCAACATCTTCTCACCATAGGAAAGAAGTCCTCGTGCGTCATCCATGCTGCTTCGAAACGGAACGGTCTCTTGTCCCGCCTAAAGTTGTGTTGAGCTTGTAATCTAAGAAGGATAGGTGCATGATCCGAGGAATATCTCTCCAAGTGACGAACCATGGCATCCGGCCAAGTAAGTCGCCCAATGTGATTCGTCAGAACCCTATCAAGTCTCTTCTGTATACCCCGGTTTCTTGATTTACTATCATCCCATGTAAACTCAGAACCGGAGAACCCTAGGTTGAGAAGGCCGTAATTGTGGATCAGATCACTAAAGGTACCAAAATCCTTATGTAGACCTCCTGAACCTCCTCTCCTTTCATGCTCAAAAAGGATGCAGTTGAAGTCTCCTCCAATCATACAAGGTTCCGTAATCTGCCAATTCCTTATCCAAAGCTTCCCAGAAAGGAACCCTTCTATTATCAGTAGGTGGTGCATACACAACAATCAGGTGAATAGTTTTCCCTGCTCTCACAGTTTGAGAATTTATGAAGAAATCACAAGCATTCACAATCAAAAGTTGAATATTACCAGCATTCCATAATAGCCAAACACCACCCTCAAAGCCATTGGCTTCCACTCTGTAGCGGTTTCCAAACTTTAACCTGTCACAAACCTTTTGGGCACGATCACCTGATATACGCGGTTCGAATATTGCTAGCACATCAACTTTGTGAGAGTTACAAAGGTATCTAACAGTGCGACGGAAGCTGCTCTTAGCCGCTCCATGAACATTCCACATCAAGCAATTCATAAGAAAACAACGAGAGGTGATGCTACACACCTAAAGAGACAGAGGAGGTTATCCTTAATAGGTTACCTCAACACTGGTGGTCCCTCCACCTATCGCCACATTATGTGTGAGTCCTTCACACTCCATATCTGCCTCTTCCAATGTTGGTGGGTGCCCTTCCGTAATAACAAAACCACTTGAGACTAACGTGGGTTTTTCACCATTTGCTTGGACAGTATACTGGTTGGCAGGTTCTATCATGGTTTCCTGATTGCCTTCTCCATTTGCTAGGTGATGGTTACTCATGGGGACCAGTTGGTTGAGAGTGTAACCTGTGGTACAGGTTCGATGCACTTCAACCGCTACTGCTTCTTGTGTTTCCATCTCCTTGTTACCATTGTCCACACCCTTAATGCCGCTACTGTTGTCATTTTTGTCTATGGCTCTCTTCTTCTCCTCAGAAGTTTCTCTACAATCGTCACCTTGGTCAGTTTGTAATGCGTATCTGTCGGTTTTCGGTCGTTGACGTTTCAATGTTATTTCTCCACCTTTCTGTTCTTCAATATACTTGGCTCTCCTAGTGAACTTCCTCCTCTCGTTCCTCTGTTTATTACGCTTCTTTCTCTTTTCTGCCTCTAACTCCTCCTTCGTTATAGCCTTTGCTGCGAAAACAACGCCATTGATCTTCTTTTTGCTTCTATCTGTGTCGGTATTTACTATGCTATTTCTGGCCTAGGTTGATGCACCGTTTTTTTAATTAGTTCATTTAAATGAAACCAACGTACTTCTAATAAAGGATTATTATTGATACTAACTTATAAAAATTTATATCTTGAAATGAGATCAACTTATTATAAAATATTATTATGAACATTTGTTCATTTAAATCATACCAACTTCTTATAAAAGATTATTATTGAGACCAACTTATAAAAATCTATAGCTTATAATGAGATAAACTTATAATAAAAAGACTATTATAAACATTTGTTCATTCAAATGAAACCAACTTCTAATAAAAGAATATTACTGAGACCAACTTATTAAAATCTATATCTTACAATGAGATCAACTTATGATAAAAGATTATTATGAACATTTTTTCATTTAAATGAGACAAACTTCTAATAAAATATTATGAAAGAATTTGGTCTACTAGACCTTTCTAAGTTTTGTGTTTAGTAAATGTACATATAATTTTTTTACCACTTTCATTTAATGGTAGATAAAACTAATTAATCCTTCTATTAATAAGAAAGAATATGTGATGTTTGTTATTTAAGTTTTGATTTTAATTACTGAATTTGTTTTTTATTTTATTTTATTTTATTTGTCTTTTTATTTTCTGTTTTCATACCGGATTTTCATACCGGACATTTACATACTGGACATTTACATACCAGACATTTACATACCGGACATTTTACATACCGGACATTTACATACCGCACATTTGACATACGGCACATTTGAAATACCGGACATTTTACATACCGGACATTTTACATAATCCCTATCCAATAACTCAAATTTTGAACTGGTGCACATTCTGACTATGGTTTGATTACACTTCTGGCCACAAATGATGTAATGGGCCTTCAAGTAAGGATGCATTGAAATATCTGGATGAAATAAATGTCTTACAGTTACGCATCACTAGCAGATCGATGAAGATGGCTTAACATTAATATTGCATACGCCTGTTCTAAACTTCCCGTACCGACTAATGTTATCAAATGTGGTTTGATCCGTTCATATACCTGAGCATTTCTATATAAAAACCATGACAGAAAACTCAGATCACTATTACTAATTTTTGTAACTCAGCTAAGATCACTAATTTATAGACCACAATTCAATAGATTTATAAAATAACCCCTCTCAAGTGCTTAGCATCAGGAAACAACTAATCATGTTTTAACTCACCAAAGAAGATCTATATGAATGGATATCAAATCAATAATACAAAAGTAAAGCCGAGTGTGGAATTCATCGGAAAATGTACCTCCATAGATGATTTCACCACCTTGCAATGGCAATAAAACATGGCTTTGGACTCCCTGGTATGTTGATGTATGAGATTCTAGATTTCCATATATAATCACAACTTTGGATTCTGATTAAACATGGCTTCTAGGTATGCAACTAAACTCTCTGTACAAAATCAATAAGGAGTTTTGTCAAAACCAAAACAGATGAAATTACCTTCTGGGAGATCCTTGTACATCATTGTTCTTGATTTCGACATATCGAAGGTGCATTGTTCATCCACTCGTCAACCTCGAAACCCTAACACCATCTTCATTTTACACTCTGTTTGTATATGATCAACAGGAGGAGGATGCTTTGCACATACCAAAAACAAACCAGTTTGAGGAGCTTAGAAGAGCATTGGAAGCAATTGACAGTGACTGGTATGTAAATGATATATCAAACTCCGCCGCAACTAACAATGACTGGTATATATATATGGGCATACACCATCCCTTCAACCAATTTGGAGACGATTCCCATTAGCTTGAACAGAGGAGCCAATTTGGAGACGATTGACTCATCTCAGCCGGCAAATATGGACAGAGAGGCGTTCCGGGCACCGTGATCTCTTCCGAAAACGGGGCATCGATTGAGTAGCAGCCTTTGGAGGAGGCAGCTTTGGAGACGGAGGTAGATAGAGAGGGATCAAAGGTCATGTCGATGAGAATTCCGCCGAGGGAGAGGGAGGAGAGGGTCGGTAGAATACATTTATAAATTTGAATATGCAAAGTACAAACGTGGATGTATTTATTTTAGGATCGGTACATATTTCCCTACAAATTATCAAAACTACAAAGTACTTTGTTAGTAGAGGGGAAGAAGAGCATGGAGGCTGCAAAGCAACAATTCCCTTATTTTCTCCTCCTGAAAAAAGATGAAAAACAATCACAATATCCAATATAGCATAAACCCATATCCACTGTCCATCTTCATTTCTCAGTAGGACTCCGGCCATTGCATTCCCTTCTCCGTTTACAACGTTGTCTGTATGTGTCCTGTTGATTTGTGTCCTCTTAATTTGTTGTTTTTGACTGAGCTATTTTGATGATGAATACTCACAAAGAGAAGGTATCAACCCCGATTTGTGTATTGGCATTAAATAAATAGGTGGAAGTGGCAAAACTACAATTGAGTTCGAATCTGCAAGCTAGAGAAATAACATTGTCAGTGAGATTCTTTGAAATTGTGGAAATCTACATAAATTCAAAGATAATCCAATCAAAACTAAACCATCTAATACAATGTAAAATGGTTTTTTGTAGTAATAGATACTGGATTCAGACACCAAACTCTGGCTAACTCTATGAATCAATTAAATAATTGAAGAAAATATGAGTAAGAGTGACAAATATAGATTAAACCATGAAAGCTAATTAAATGTGTGAATGTTTTTACTTGATAATTGCAGAAACCATAGCCGTTTGAATTGCTTCTGTCTATGTGTTTGAGAAGGTCAAATCCTTTCAGGGGCCTGTAACACAAAATTAGCCCATGAGAAAGTATCACAGAAAACACATATCATAAATAGGTGGATAAAACTGAAAAATTAAGTAGCATGAACTTGCTATTCTGTGCTTATTATGTATGAGTAAACTTCTGCCATGGGTATGCAAAGATTCAGTTTTCATGTACATTTGAAGGAGGCAGAAGCTGGTACAAATATTATATAGGTTGAATTATAATGATCTCTATGTTAATAGAATTAGGTATATAAAACTTTATACGTTAAATCATGAATATTCAAAACTCATACAATTGGAAGCTTCAAATAAAATGTAAGGAGAAAACATAAGTAGTTATAGAGATGTTATTCTGATAATATTTGACATAAGTATGCAGCTTAGTTGATCCTTTGTATATTGGCAAGACAATTGTTAATTGACCTTGAGATGGGCAAGTATCTCAAGCCTGTAACCAGGCACCTTGGATTCACTCTATCAAGCCTGGATTCACTATATCAAGCCTGTAACCATCACCATTATATCATGTTATATATTGATAAAAATAAAATATTGGAAAAAAGTATTTAATACCTGTAATTAAGAAGAAAATAATGGAGGAAAATTTAGATTTCAAGCCTTGCAAGATCCTTGCCTGGGCAGTCTGCTACCCGCTCCAAATGAATTGTAATTTGATCTTGTTTTTGGATCCTTTTACATTGTCATACAAATATAAAGCAGGCAGGGATCTTGAGAGTGAGACACAATATGCAGCAGATGAACCAAGTCCTGAACCAAGCGGAAGCTCTGATGACACTGTAACTGAAGTAGATGTACATCTAATTTAGAGAAAAAGTTTAATCACACAACAATATATAATCTAGGTAGGAATTTCTTTTAAGGAAACAGAAAATGTTTGAACCCAATGATCCTATGAGAACATACAACCTATCGTGAGCATACCAAGTAGCAACAATAACTTAGTACGACATTTGATGCTTGAATCTTATCCAAAATCAAGATGCAAATGCCAGAAGGCCTAGAACTTGACAGAAAAGCATGAAATAGTCCAACTAAAAACCAATTCTATATCTATAACAATTCCCAAGTCCTCTTGAAACCAAGCTCATTGACAAAGAACCCAATAACCCTAAACTTGTCGTCTCATCGACCAAAGAAGGAACCAACGGGCAGAATCGGGGCAACAAATTGAACAATTTGCAGAAGTTCGAACTCAAGATCCAACTAAAATCCAGGATAAACCATAATCAACCTAGATCTAAACTACAAACCTCAATCACAACAACAAACAACATAATGGAGAGGAAATTAAATTAGAAAAAAAACAAAGAACTGACCATCAAACGTGGAGTAGGAGAAAATTCCTCGACCAGCGAAGAAGAACAGGGGAAAGAGCAGAATAGTGAGAAAGAACAAAAGAAGGCATGTTGCCACGATCAGCCGCCGCTTTTTCCCCGACCAGGAACCCCTCTTCTCCCCGCCATTCTCACTCAACAAGAACCTGAGGAAAATCAAAGTAATCAAAAGGAAACAAAGTGATGATTAAATGCACAAACGTAAGAATAGCGATAAACAAAAAACAATGAATAGTTGGAGTTGGTAGCAAATAAAATAAAGCGTAATTGCGATGGAGAATGAAGAAGAATAATGTTGACGGTTTGTATCTTATTAGTAATTTTCAAAGTTTATATTATTTTCGATTCAATGTTGATAGTTGGTATTATTTTTGGTTATTTTTCCTTTTAAAAAAACTAGTTACCTAATTAGCCCAAATATTATTATTAAGACTATCTTATAATCATATTTATAAAAACATATATCTTACAATGAGATCAACTAATAATTAAAAAATTCTTATGATTATTTGTTCATTTAAATGAATCAAGCTTCTAATACAAGATTATTATTGTGACCAACTTATAAAAATCTATATCTTACAATGATATCAACTTATGATAAAAAAAATTATTATGAACATTTGTTCTTTTAAATGAGATCAACTTTAAATAAAAGATTATTATTGACACCATTTTATAATCATATTGATAAAAATATATATCTTTCAATTAGATCAACTTATAATAAAAGATTATCATGAACATTTGTTCATTTAAATGAGACCAACTTCTAATAAAAATTTATTATTGGGAACAACTTATAAAAATTTGTATCTTACAATGAGATTAACTTATAACAAAAAGATTATTATAATCATTTGTTTATATAAATGTAACCAACTTATAATAAAAGATTATTGTCGAGACCAACTTATAAATTATATATCTTAATATAAAATCAACTTATAATAAAAGGTTATTATGTAC
>BSUD01000001.1:138525080-138636435 GCA_033239045.1 Fagopyrum esculentum | reverse complement strand
GATCAACTTCTAATAAAAAAATATTATTAGAAATATCATTGAGACCAACTGATAAAAGTCTATATCTTGAAATGAGATAAACTTATAGTACAAAAATAATTATGAATATTTGTTCATTTAAATGAGATCAACTTCTAATAAAAGATTATTATTAGCACCAATTTCTAATAAAAAAGTTATTATTGAGACCAAATATTATAATCATATTTATAAAAATTATATCTTAAGATGAGACCAACTTATAATAAAAAGATTATGGACAATATCACTAACTAGAGCTTTTAATAATATTGTTCTATTAAGTAGGCTCATAGAATAATCTCATTTAGCAAATATATCTTTAATAGAGTAATATTAGTAAGTCAATTAGAGTGATAAAATTCGAGGGGTATACAAAACGAAAGGCTATAAAAACGAGCCTACTTCACCAAATTCTTTGAAAGATTATTATGAACATTTGTTCATTTAAATGATATCAACTTCTAATTAAATATTATTATCGAGATCAACTTATAATCATATTTGTAAAAGTCTATATCTTAAAATGAGACCAACTTATAATAAAAAACTATTATGAATACTTGTTCATTTAAATGAGACCAATTTCTAATATAATATTATATATGTGACCAACTTATAATCATATTTATAAAATATATATATCTTAAAAATGAGATCAACTTACAATAAAATATTATTATGAACATTTATTCCGAAAATTATGAATATGTGAGTATGTGTGAAGTTGTATATATTATGAATGCATATATGTTTAATTAAATCAAACGAGATCAATGTGACTATTTGAGTATGTATAAAGCTATAAACAAATAAAATGATGATTTCATTACTTTGCCTAACTAAAATATTTTATCATATAATATTTTAATATATTGTCAAATATTAATATTAGTACAAAACTGCACAATGATATACTATGTAAGTAACTGTAACACCCCGAATCCGCGGGACTCGGGATGCTACGGGTTGGGACCTCACAATGGGTCCCGACCCTTAGCCTGACAACAATTTCACCGGATCTTACAACAAGACACAAATAAAGGCAAAACCGAAATTCATTTTAATGCAATGTTATGAACCCCAAAAGAAAACATAACGAAGGACTCCAGCCGAGATACAACTCCAAAGGCAAACGCCATACAAGCGACATACATAACCATAAACAATACATAAATACAACCCCCAAAACCCATCCTAAAATGTACAGACCCCGGCTGCCCACTCTTCCGGATCTCTCGGCCGCGCCCCTAACCTGCAAGGCAACTACAACAATATCGGTATAAAACCGTTAGCTAGCATTCAAGGCATTAGAATCATGGTATTGGCACACACACACATAAGGTATCATAAACACACAACATGTTCCAAAACACACAATCCGGTTTATTATCTTTAATTTAAGTTATTCCATTACTAATTTCCATTTAGTTGTGACACGGAAATCACAAGGATCCCGCCCTTGTCCCCTTTCACCAAACAGGTTTGGGCCAGATGCGAATCAGCATCACCTGTTGGACTGGTCGCAAGGCACCTCCCGGCCATCCCCATTTTGGGCCGGACATAGTGGTCACCGCCCGTTATCATACACTTGGGCCAAATATAAACATATAAAGTTGGTGGTCCTATTACCGGTTTAGATGTTATAACATAAGCAATAAACACACATAAACAATAAACACACATAAACAATAAACACACACCACCAAACACGCATTGAAATTAATACAGAGAATACGAGCTAAGTAAGTCCGAAGACTTACCTCGTCCCAAAGATAATCCCGCTAACCATCGCTCTCAACTTCCCGTAGGAAGGCACTCAACGCCTGGTCAAGACAAGGCACACAATCAACATCTCTCTCACATGCTAAAAGTCCTTAGACTTCTAGTCCCAATGATCTCGCAAGATCATAAACCAAATCATGATAGGATACTCTCGTTCTAGTCCACAACCTCAACAATCATACAAATTCAACCCCTAAATTCTCACAAGCTCAACATACAACTTAAAGCCATAAACGACCTCACAAGATAATATAAACTCCTCAAGCCTTACAACATTTCCCAATCCTCAACCTTTATAATGATCATAAATCCTCAAAACTCACCTAAGGTTCAAGGCCACTATTTGGCATTCACTCTAAGTTATCCTAGGTCCAACCTAACATGATACTAATACTTAACATAACAAGATCAATGAAGGAGGTACTCACACGAGGTCAAAAGACGGAAGACGGTCTATGGATGTCGAGTTTGACTTGTTAGGTCTTTATCGGGACGCTTCCGAACCTAACACCAAAATTCGACAAATTTAGCTCGTACGCTAAATTTGATCGGAGTATATAATATATATAAAACTAAAGAAAAGCTCGATTTCAATCTCCCACGTTAGACTCGCAAAACCTTCTCGGGCAAAATACGGGAATTTAGAAACTTGGTCATAACCCGAAATTACAACTTGAACCGTAAATCCGAATTAATCCAACAAGGCATAAAACATTGTGTAAGCAAATACAAGACTATAACTCGAGGTAAAACCCAATTTTATAATCCGTAAATATATTTTCCGGGCAACCTATACGACATCATAAACCCAAGGTAAAACTCGTTTTCAAAGCCAAGGACGAACAAAACCGCTCAACCATTTTCCGGGGTAAAATATACAATCTTGTAAAGGCGGGCCATAAACCATAAATAAACCTTGGGCTAATTCCCGAAAATATTATAACCGAGGGCATAATGTCACATTCTAAAAATCTGGGTTCAAAACTGCAATATCACAATCTGGGCACATTCAATAATTAATTACTGCAGGGGCATATTTGAAACATCCAAAACTGTGGCCACAAATTGCAAATTCAAAGTATGGGGTATAAACTGTAATTATATTAAAAACAAGAGGGGCCCGATATGAAATAAGAAAAAAAGATCCTTCTTCAACCTTGCAACACGCAGAGGGGAAGGGGAGAATTGTGAGCGGCGGCTAGGGCAACAGGCAACAGAGGAGGGCGGCGGCGTAGGGCTGCGTGGATCCGGCAGCGTCGGCGGCAACAGAGGCGGCCCAAATCCGGCGATAGGGACTGATCCTTGGCTGCAGGGAGAACAGAGATGAAAGGGAGAGAAGAAGGCGGCAGTGAGAACGCGAGGCAAGGCGACCCAGGTGAGGCTCCGGCAGGCGGCGGCCGTGGCAGATCTAGCGCCAGCATTGGCGGACCTGGGTGGTGGTTTCCGGCTCGGCGGTGGGGCACTGTAATAGATCTGGCGCCGAAGAGATGAGACAAGGAAGGGGTTCGCAGGTTTGGCCGAGGCTTCCTTGGCGGCGGCAAGGTCTCCGGTCGACTCCAGCACGCACTAGGGCAGGCCAAAGTAGGGGTTTCCGGCGATGAATCCGGCGGTTCCTGTTGGATCGAAGACAGAATAGAGGAAGAGAAAGTTAGGAGGCGAGGCAGAGGGCGCGAGTGTGCTTCCTGAGCTGCGAGAGGTGGGAATCAGAGGGATGAGAAGTTGAGTGAATAGGGGTAGCGTGAGGGGTAGTGCAAAACAGACTATAGAGGAGCTAGAGGGCCGGTTAGGTGCAGAACCAAAGGCTAGGGATGGCTAGCTGGGCGGCAAGACAAGGCTAAGGAGAAGGACACGTCATCAGCCCGGAAGGATAAACAAATAAATAAAAAGAAGAAAGAAAGAAAATACGAGATCGGGAATCAAAATATACCCGATCAAAACAACCGGAATGGGATACTCGGATTGAAAACTTTTCCGAACTTTCCGCAAAAATAAAATATTGAAAATATAACAAAATATATACTCGTAAAAATATAGATTGAAATGCAAAACCATCATCGCAATTGATTTTACGACATAATATCATAATTGAAACACGGCTAATAAAGGATATTGATAAAATCCGGAAAACAAAATATCGTAAACGCGCCTAAAAATTGGGACGTTACATTAGATCCCCCTAAAAACAAGTTTCGTCCCGAAACTTGCGATACACCGACCTTCTTGGTCCCTAAGGCCGAGGTAAAACTCTAAAACGAAGAAGGTTTAGACCTTCTAGTTTATTCACACAATATACTCAAACTACCACTGCAAGATATATCAGGTCATATAACACAAGCCCACACACGACATAACTACAAATAACGTCACACATGCACATAACTCAACCAAAGAAAGAACTAGGTCTAACCCGTCAAATCTATCGATGCTACTAGCTCAGCGTAAAACTCAATCAAACTACTATTCTACGTCTTCAAGTTACCCTCATCGGTTCCTCGTTTACCACTAGATCCGCATGACTGACCACATGTCTCGAGTCATGTATGTACTCTCTTGATTGATACGCGTAAAACACCGGGTGGCAACGCCAACTTGTAAGCCACTTCCCCAACTTGCGCTAAGATTTCAAAAAGGTCCGATATATCGGAAACTCAACTCTCTTCTCGGTTCTTTCTCAATATAGCATTTCCATTAGGTTTCTCCATCAAAGAAGATCGAACTTCCAAATAACACCATTATTTTTAGTTCTTGTCAAACCAAACTTTGATGTTACATTTCCTCAATTCTTGTGGAACTTCCAAGTAGTGAAGTACTTTACCTCACACTGCTTCTACTAACGAGACACGTATGCTATTACTTTTACTTCGTTTCTCAATACTCAATCAAGACCCTGCCTTGGAGAATCACTTGTACACTTTAAATCCATCGTACCTCGAGGCAATTTCAAAACAGCTACACCAATGAATCTCCTTTAACTCTCAACAACTCCATTGTCAACATTCTTCCCACTCTAACTTCTTTGTCTTACGAAGTAGGTTATCCATAGATGGTGTTACTCGGAGAATCTCTCCACAAATCCGGTAATGACCAACACATCTAAGAAAACTTCTTATTCGAGAGTAGACCAAAATATCTTGTCTGGGGCATCAGTAAGTCCATGTGGAGTAACTATCACTTGTAGTGACCTTGGTTGGTCCCAAGGTGCCGTGTTGGCAATATCCAGTCTCGAATTCTCAAACGGTGACAATCCAATCTTACTTAATCTTAGAAGAGACTACCGACCATTGCAACCGGTCGAGTAGATCCGCTATCTGTGGTGAGGGATACTTGGTTCTTCATTGTTATCTTGTTCGGCTAACGGTAATTGATGTACAAGCGGAGATAATCGTCTCTCTATTCGCAAACTAGTGTTCTCCATAACAACTTCAAATCAAGAGTTTAAGATATTTTCCAATATGAACTTCAAATCAAGAGTTCAAGATAACGTCCGGCGTTTTCTATGGCAGTTCATTGGTTCAAATGAACCTTTATCCACAAGTCCTTGCAACTGGTTGTTCAAATGCTTCTTCCACTCATGTACCTACACAAGTGTTATTCCATACGGCGTCTTAGACATCGGAATTAAATCAAGCTCGACCTTAGTGGAAAATTCCACATTCTGACGTATTGGAATCCGTGATATCTCAGGTTTCATGTTTTCTCTTCCCGTCACATATCGTAGTAACCGACCCAACCTTGTCTTAACACTTGACAGATAGTCATGGTATTAATGATCTCCCCCGATCTGTTGGGGTGACGTCCCTCAAACACGTGTATTACTCCATATTTAGCTACAACGTTGACCGTCCTCTTTCAAATATTCGTCTTTTCTTGAATTTGGAAAGATTTGCTTGCGCCTTCTGACTCTTGTGTTCTTATACAAGTATTCTTTTATATTAATCTCATGTTCCCTCTTTGATGACATAATTGTAATAATCTTCTCAGCTTTCTCACTTATGTGCAACCATAAGGGTCCAAACTGCAAGACTTAACCGTGCTTCAAAACAATTGACCTCATCTTCTTCGTTTTCCACTATATTCTCCAACATATGGGAAACTCTCCTTGCATTTTACGTAAGCTTGCACTATAAACATCCTTTCTTCAAGTAGAAATTATACTTCACTTTCCTTTTGTAGAGTTAACCCGACGATAGAGGTTCTAACCTCAATCTGCCATATACTTTTTGTACATCTCTTGTCGACATCAAACTTCAAAATTTCGATCTTCTCTTACTATTGTTGGTCATCTTATGCATCTCTCGGTTTTCTATGAACAACTTCACAACTGTACCGGTATGTCCTGTGGAAAATGCTAGAAGAAACTCCCCATCCAAAACCACTAAAATATCAAACTCATTACATCTCTAGGTACTAACATCATAAATCTAAGTTTGCAGCGTTACCCTAATCTAGGTCCTCTCTTTCACATCATAGCCACCATGTCTCTTCCGTGTGAGTCTAGAAACTTGACTTATCTCTTGCCCGTGGTAACATATCATCCACTTCATACTCTGCATCCTCTATATACTCTCGTTTACGTACCACCTCCATGACACCTTAGCTTCTTCTTGATTCACTACTTCCCCTTTACCGTGATCAAACTTTAAAACTCTAATTTGTGTCGTCCTCCCATATGCCAATTCCATTACCTAAAAAGGTCGCATAAGGTCATCCAAATCCCTCTGTTTGCCCATAATCTTGTTTACTCATCCCCTTCTACACTCACCAATAGACAATCTGCACATGTGCGTTCTCTGTTGTCACCGATTCACTTGTGTCTGACCTTCTCCAATGTCACTGACTTACCTTTCTTCTACTACACTTCTCATGTTACCATTCACATGAAGGCTACCCTCCTCGGGGTACTTTACCTTAAACTCCGTTAGTTCTTTCTTCATTCCATGCTTTCTCTTGTTAATAAGGTAACTATATCTTATTTGCCTTGTTGTTTCATATAACTCCCTTTCATAGGCTTAACCATTCTTCCTTAATGTCTTTCAGGTGCCCTTCCCAAATATTATAGCCCTAGCTAGCATCCACTTGCGTTCCTCTTGGTTGGTATCTTAAGTCTCTTGATCAAAGCTCTTCGTTTCGTCTTTCATCTTCTTAGGGTCATCATTTATACCCAATTCCTCCTTCTTGGTGTTTCTTAGTCTTATCATCATAGTGGAAATCAGTCAATTCCACGTGAATCCCAACCATGCCCTTCTTCTCATAACTCTATTAATGTTGTAATTTTACTTTTTGGTACCTCGTAAGCTTAACTTAAGGTATTTTAAATCCTTCTCACATGTTTCGTTCACTTCTCTCATCTTAACTCCAATGCTTAGAAACGTCTAAGGAAAGCTTTGCATCTTAATGGAATGTCACCTTTAACCTTGTTAGAATATACCCATCTTCTCCTCGATTCGCATCTTTAGTTGTCCACGTGTCTTCTCGAAGAATTTATACTCGTTATATCTATTGGTCACGTTGTCGTTCAATCCCGGTTTCTTTATAACCACTTCTACACTTTAATGTTGCTTCTTTTTCTTGTATTGCTTCCATATTGATTCTCTTAAGTCGTCTCGAGTTCTTCTTTCTACTCGTTTGTCCTTTGTTTATGTCATCTCTAATCCTCCTCTTAGACATCCTTTTAAAGGAATCCGAGAACGTCATGGTGTTTGTTAACACGAAATGCTCAACTCGATAATTGAGTGTACTCCTCCACATATGAACGCTATCTCAAGCCCACCACATTGTCTTTAAAGGTGATGATACTATACTTATCATCTTTTCTATTAGGTCCCGTAACTCCATATGCTACTACTATATATAATAAGAATACGTATACATAACTATATAAATCCTACGTCCATATCACTACCAATATAATACATCCAACATTTTATCCACAATATAAGGTCCCAAAACATATAGCCGTCCACATATATAACAATAAACATATATCCAGTTCATCATGCAACATACAATCACAAAGATACACATCAATTCTATCATGCATAACTACAAACCTCATATAATATACATATATACATATATACATATACATATCAAGTCCAATAAACTATGCTGCCGAGATCAGAGGAAGGAGTGGTGGTCCGTACATTCTACCCCGACTCATGCATGTGATTTTGAAAACGAAAACTCAGAACCCGCGGGGTTCTGTTTATTCCTTATTCGGCCTTTAGAAGATTGCGAGTGCCATTGTTGTCAACCTAGGGCTTTGATACCACTTTTGTAACACCCCGAATCCGCGGGACTCGGGATGCTACGGGTTGGGACCTCACAATGGGTCCCGACCCTTAGCCTGACAACAATTTCACCGGATCTTACAACAAGACACAAATAAAGGCAAAACCGAAATTCATTTTAATGCAATGTTATGAACCCCAAAAGAAAACATAACGAAGGACTCCAGCCGAGATACAACTCCAAAGGCAAACGCCATACAAGCGACATACATAACCATAAACAATACATAAATACAACCCCCAAAACCCATCCTAAAATGTACAGACCCCGGCTGCCCACTCTTCCGGATCTCTCGGCCGCGCCCCTAACCTGCAAGGCAACTACAACAATATCGGTATAAAACCGTTAGCTAGCATTCAAGGCATTAGAATCATGGTATTGGCACACACACACATAAGGTATCATAAACACACAACATGTTCCAAAACACACAATCCGGTTTATTATCTTTAATTTAAGTTATTCCATTACTAATTTCCATTTAGTTGTGACACGGAAATCACAAGGATCCCGCCCTTGTCCCCTTTCACCAAACAGGTTTGGGCCAGATGCGAATCAGCATCACCTGTTGGACTGGTCGCAAGGCACCTCCCGGCCATCCCCATTTTGGGCCGGACATAGTGGTCACCGCCCGTTATCATACACTTGGGCCAAATATAAACATATAAAGTTGGTGGTCCTATTACCGGTTTAGATGTTATAACATAAGCAATAAACACACATAAACAATAAACACACATAAACAATAAACACACACCACCAAACACGCATTGAAATTAATACAGAGAATACGAGCTAAGTAAGTCCGAAGACTTACCTCGTCCCAAAGATAATCCCGCTAACCATCGCTCTCAACTTCCCGTAGGAAGGCACTCAACGCCTGGTCAAGACAAGGCACACAATCAACATCTCTCTCACATGCTAAAAGTCCTTAGACTTCTAGTCCCAATGATCTCGCAAGATCATAAACCAAACCATGATAGGATACTCTCGTTCTAGTCCACAACCTCAACAATCATACAAATTCAACCCCTAAATTCTCACAAGCTCAACATACAACTTAAAGCCATAAACGACCTCACAAGATAATATAAACTCCTCAAGCCTTACAACATTTCCCAATCCTCAACCTTTATAATGATCATAAATCCTCAAAACTCACCTAAGGTTCAAGGCCACTATTTGGCATTCACTCTAAGTTATCCTAGGTCCAACCTAACATGATACTAATACTTAACATAACAAGATCAATGAAGGAGGTACTCACACGAGGTCAAAAGACGGAAGACGGTCTATGGATGTCGAGTTTGACTTGTTAGGTCTTTATCGGGACGCTTCCGAACCTAACACCAAAATTCGACAAATTTAGCTCGTACGCTAAATTTGATCGGAGTATATAATATATATAAAACTAAAGAAAAGCTCGATTTCAATCTCCCACGTTAGACTCGCAAAACCTTCTCGGGCAAAATACGGGAATTTAGAAACTTGGTCATAACCCGAAATTACAACTTGAACCGTAAATCCGAATTAATCCAACAAGGCATAAAACATTGTGTAAGCAAATACAAGACTATAACTCGAGGTAAAACCCAATTTTATAATCCGTAAATATATTTTCCGGGCAACCTATACGACATCATAAACCCAAGGTAAAACTCGTTTTCAAAGCCAAGGACGAACAAAACCGCTCAACCATTTTCCGGGGTAAAATATACAATCTTGTAAAGGCGGGCCATAAACCATAAATAAACCTTGGGCTAATTCCCGAAAATATTATAACCGAGGGCATAATGTCACATTCTAAAAATCTGGGTTCAAAACTGCAATATCACAATCTGGGCACATTCAATAATTAATTACTGCAGGGGCATATTTGAAACATCCAAAACTGTGGCCACAAATTGCAAATTCAAAGTATGGGGTATAAACTGTAATTATATTAAAAACAAGAGGGGCCCGATATGAAATAAGAAAAAAAGATCCTTCTTCAACCTTGCAACACGCAGAGGGGAAGGGGAGAATTGTGAGCGGCGGCTAGGGCAACAGGCAACAGAGGAGGGCGGCGGCGTAGGGCTGCGTGGATCCGGCAGCGTCGGCGGCAACAGAGGCGGCCCAAATCCGGCGATAGGGACTGATCCTTGGCTGCAGGGAGAACAGAGATGAAAGGGAGAGAAGAAGGCGGCAGTGAGAACGCGAGGCAAGGCGACCCAGGTGAGGCTCCGGCAGGCGGCGGCCGTGGCAGATCTAGCGCCAGCATTGGCGGACCTGGGTGGTGGTTTCCGGCTCGGCGGTGGGGCACTGTAATAGATCTGGCGCCGAAGAGATGAGACAGGGAAGGGGTTCGCAGGTTTGGCCGAGGCTTCCTTGGCGGCGGCAAGGTCTCCGGTCGACTCCAGCACGCACTAGGGCAGGCCAAAGTAGGGGTTTCCGGCGATGAATCCGGCAGTTCCTGTTGGATCGAAGACAGAATAGAGGAAGAGAAAGTTAGGAGGCGAGGCAGAGGGCGCGAGTGTGCTTCCTGAGCTGCGAGAGGTGGGAATCAGAGGGATGAGAAGTTGAGTGAATAGGGGTAGCGTGAGGGGTAGTGCAAAACAGACTATAGAGGAGCTAGAGGGCCGGTTAGGTGCAGAACCAAAGGCTAAGGATGGCTAGCTGGGCGGCAAGACAAGGCTAAGGAGAAGGACACGTCATCAGCCCGGAAGGATAAACAAATAAATAAAAAGAAGAAAGAAAGAAAATACGAGATCGGGAATCAAAATATACCCGATCAAAACAACCGGAATGGGATACTCGGATTGAAAACTTTTCCGAACTTTCCGCAAAAATAAAATATTGAAAATATAACAAAATATATACTCGTAAAAATATAGATTGAAATGCAAAACCATCATCGCAATTGATTTTACGACATAATATCATAATTGAAACACGGCTAATAAAGGATATTGATAAAATCCGGAAAACAAAATATCGTAAACGCGCCTAAAAATTGGGACGTTACAGTAACTAAGTATACACAAGTTATTAAGTTGTAACAAATTAACATTATCAAGTCACGACTTTGCTTAACTCAAATATTTTCCTATTTAATATATTTTTAAATTTTAATATTAGTATAAAGTTGTATTATATAAATTTATTTTTTCTTCCTAAAACAAATACATTTAATATTATAATAATTTATTTAAATAGCCGGATACCCAGGAATATGTAGTGATCCTAGACCATCCGAATATCCGGCGATCTAGGACTATTTGGATATCCACAAATATCCGGAACTATTGGGATATCGGTGAGTAACCGGATATCCGTTTTTATATTGGTATCCGTGGATATCCAGATGCCTAAAACCCCAATCCGGTAATCCAGAAAAATCTCCCTGCTCGGATCGGATTCGGACCAAATCAAAACGAGTACTACAAAATCGAATTTTTTTCCGAATCGGATAAACGAAATTTTTGGACCGGGTCAACATATCGGATTGGTTTTGACCAGCCATAGGTCTTATACGTAGGAATCTTATCTAGTATGATCAAAATTAACAAAAAAATATAAAATCCTAATCATAAAGAAAACATCCTAAGTTCCTTCGGCGCCCCGTCTATGAGATTTAAATGCTTTCTGTTATAAAGAAAAAGAAGCTATGTTCCTAACCACAATATAATTATATAAAAGCATATAATCTGATCACAAAAAATGATAAAATCCTAATTAGCCAATAATATTACATAAAAGAATATAATCTTAATGAAAAAAGTATAGAATTAACTGTCTGCAATTATCATGAATGACTTTGATTATTATGAAGTATTTCATTTATTTCCGATCTTTTGATCATAAATCAAATCATGTACTTCCTCCATCTCCATCTCTCTTATATAAGAACCCAATGAGTCTGTCTTCTTTCATTAACTCTCAAAAAAATGGAGAAGGAAAACAATTGCAGCAGCCCACAAAGCAAAGGCAAAAATCTTTGTTTTGGGATCTCCATTGTCCTGAGGATTATTGCAGCAGGTGCATCTGTGGCTTCTGCTTCTCTCATGTTCACTAACCATCAAATTGCTCATGTCTTTGGTACCGCCATGGCTGCCAAATACAGCTACGTCAATTCTTTCAAGTAATTAATATCTCCGGCCGATCTACTTGCACATTAATCAATCTGCAGTTGTGGTTTTTGCATGTTGATGGATGAACTTATATTTTCAGGTTCATGGCATACGCTTATGCGGTAGCAGGTGGAGTAGCATTTGTGACTCTGTGTGCTTTGGTCGTTTCTAGGAAGAAGATGACCCCCAACGGCTATTTTCTCCTCTTCTTGCTTGATCTGGTATTTCACTTTTTCTCTTTGAAATATCGATTGCTTGATCTGGTATTAAACAAGAGCGAATGTACAGGTGGTGATGAGTGTGGTGATGGCGGGAAGTGCGGCGGCAACAGCAGAAGGATACTTGGGGCGTCACGGCAGCACTCACGCCGGGTGGATGGCAATTTGTGGCTACTTCGGGGAATTCTGCTCACGCGCCACCCTCTCCCTCTCCCTCTCATACCTTGCCTTACTTTTCTTTATTGTCCTCACTATCATCTCTGCTTCGTCCTCCCGCATTTGACACATTCATTTTCTTCATTTGTGAGTTTATTAATTTCTGATTAATTTAAGCATTATTTGATCATTTTACTGTTTTTTTTTTTCCTTTTTCACGTAAAATTCTCCTATAATTAAACTAACCAAATTGCTAAAGACCGACGCTCGTGTTACATACTGTCCAACAGAACGCATATCGATTGCGCACAAAATAAAAAGTAAATTTGGATACAACCAACCTGAGCTGAAGTTACAAAAAATTTAAATAATTTTTCCTCTTTCTAAATTTTCAGTGTCTAATATTTCAAACTCAACACAAATCGATCGATTGTGCTGAAATTGTTTTTCTTTCAACGTAACCTGCCTGCATTGAAATTGTTTATTTTGCAACATAATCGACTTGTATTATTGAGCTATGCAGTTTGTAAGTCGGACGCGGGACCAATAATATCATACATAAAAGTCACAACATACTAACAAATAAAAGTCGCAATAAAATTTTTACCATAATTACATAGTATGATATATAAACTGTTCCGAAATCTCATTGAATCTTCAAATTAAATTTTAGGGTTTAAGTTTTGGTCATCTTCAACCTTTGGGATTCAAAATACACCATTTACGTTTTTAAGTAAAATTGTTTTTAAATCGATCAAAGTACCACGCAACATGAATGTTTATGAATGTTCCAAAAAAAAAAAGTGTTTATGAATGTACTTTTGCGGGTTATATTTCAAACTTAAAAATAAAATGTAGTGTGGATCGCACACTTGACTAAAATATAGGTTAACGTTAGGTTTTATAAAATATAGAGACGCGTCCTGACCCACTCGAACGTGCTCCCTGTGCTCAAGACCTAGCGGCGGTCTCATTCCCGACCTCGGGAACCATACTCTCAACCACCTCTTCCACTGCAGCATCTGGCATGCTCGCTGCGGGTGGATCCTCTCGAGGGGCTCGACCTCGACCTCGACCTCTCACCAGTGGAGATCTACCTCCATGGCCACGTCCTCTAATAACAACTACAGTTATAATCTAACTAATACGTGCCATCTGCACGAGTGATAACAACTACAATTATAATCTAACTAACCGGTAAAAAGGAAGTGAAATTCTAAAATAATCATACTAAGAATGCCGAGGTCCGCGGAGGTAGTGGTGGTCGGCCGTACTTTAATTCTATCCCAACCCGACTATGCATGCATTTTGAAAACCAAAAATTACTTTGGAAAACTCAGACCCCTTTTGGGTTCTACTTATTTACTTATTTAACCTTTTAGAAGATTTCAAGTGTCATTGTTGCTAACCTAGAGCTTTGATACCATGTTGTAACACCCCGAGTTTTCGGAACTCGGGGAGTTAGTGGTTAGGACCTTACAGTGGGTCCCGACCTTAGTTTGACAACAACTTAACTAGATCTTACAACAAGGCACATATAAGAAAAACTAGAAATCATAAATTATGTTTGACAAAGTCATGAATGTGACCAGAAACACTAACAGCCGGGAACAATAATATCTTACAATCTGAGAACATGAAAAAGTCATAAACGAAAGACCAACATAAAGAAAAGACTGCAACCCGTCCTATGAAGTACGACACCCCGATTGACCACTACCTTCCGGATCACTCGGCATCCGCTCTAACCTGTGGCAAGTTTAAACAACAATATAACAGTTAGCTAACTAATCAAATATAAGCAGAATAAAAATAGCAAAAGCACATCTAAGGAAAATTAAGCACATAACATGCTGGCATACAATCCGGTTATTGTCTGATAACTTAGGTGATTCAATCCATCCCGTTTTAAAAGTTGTGGCACGAGAAATCTTAAGATTTCTCGCCTCCCTTCCTTATCCAACTAGTGATGGTTTGACACACCTCCGCCGGTGGCGTCCCCGCAAACCAAGTATGGACTAGTCCTTAAAGAAACCCCCAGCGCCCTCGGGCTAACTGAGCAGAATGCCACCACCCATTACTCTTAGGCCAGATATGTAGGTCGGTCGATAAATAAATATTAAATACACTTATACACACATCATTCAAACGCCACTATCATTATTCACACTCATATCCGAAAGTTAGCTAAGTAAGCCCAAAGGACTTACTTGAATCAGGTTTCGACTTTCTTAATCACAACTCGATCTGTAACCGTCGCAACTCAATTGCCTGTCATAGGAGGCAAGTGGATCAACACATTTCCCATATACTTAGAAGTCTAAGACTTCTAAGATGTAAGATCCTATCAGAAGAGAAATTACTAAAAAAATACACATCTAAGGTAAAATGATCATTTTACCCTTGATCCCGAATCTTCCAAAAATCTCATAATTTATGCTTAAACTCTTATTTGGGACTAAACAGTCATATTCTAACTCTTACGGATGAGTTTGGGTAGAAACTAAAAAACTA
This sequence comes from Fagopyrum esculentum, assembly GCA_033239045.1. Lineage (NCBI taxonomy): Eukaryota > Viridiplantae > Streptophyta > Magnoliopsida > Caryophyllales > Polygonaceae > Fagopyrum > Fagopyrum esculentum. The sequence continues at coordinate 138,621,344 of BSUD01000001.1, read as the reverse complement.
TACCTTTTTCCTAACCTTCCAAAAAGTCACTAGGATCCAACTTTGGCTCAAAATCTGGAGCCCATATAAAAATATAAAAATTCTGAAATAAATCTCTAGGTCATCTATGATATGCATGCTACCCATAGGATCAAAGAACTCTTCAAAATTCCCAACAACAATCTCTACAAAATTCTCCAAAGTTGGTTCCAAACTCAACATTCTATACTTAGCCAAATTCTGAGTGTGGTTCCTAACTACACAACCAGTCGACTTGGGACCTTCATAGATCTAAATATAACCGTTGGATAAGTCCCAAATTTTGATACATTACAGTATGCATATCAGTCTAAAACATATTAAAAATTGAACGGTGGATCATGCTTCTAAGGGGTCGAAAAATGGGACTGAACATGGTTGCTTAACAAAGTTTCTGGAACTTAAAAAGATATAGAAAGAGATCATAGTTTGGATACTCACCAGCCTCACTCTCACAACTTAATTCTAGGCATCAGAGGTCACTGTTCGACTCCTGGATCTTCGATGGCTGCAGAGGTTGCTACGTTTGAGAGGGTGTGAGGAGGCTCAACGCTGGTGACTACATGGGGGAGGGACACAACGACAACCACATCAGTACTTGATGTGCAACTGAAGGGACGTGAGAGAGAGGGAGAAGGAGACTCACCAGCTTGTTGGGACGTTATTGATTGTCACCACGAGAGGGAAGCCGGCCGAACTGCTGCGACTTCGACTAGGGAGAATCACGTTGCTGCACTATGATGCCTCAAATTAGAGGATGCAGTCAAATAGGTTGTCTAGAACAGAAGGGGAAGGAGCTAGGGAGGGAGTCTTACCTATGCATGAGGTTGTTGCGGATAGAACCAAGGCTCCTAGCGACAACTTGTAAGGCGTGTAGACGGCCACAACAAGCAGGGTCTTTGTGGAAGAGAAGCAGTTCCAAGGTGAGGCGAGAGCGATGGATCTGCTGTCGACGAAGGAGGAGGAAGGTGTGCAGAATGTGGGCAGAAGGAAGGTGAAGATCGGGCTGCGTGGATCTGGACGGAAACAAAGGCGTGGATGAATAAGGGAAGGAGATCTGATTGGCGTGAATGTTTGCGTGATTTCTGGGGCAGTTACATGGAGATGGGAGAGAGAAGGCTGACTGTTTTGCCTCCTCTTCATGGCTTCTGCACGTCACTGGCCAGCACACAAGTGATGAGCAATCTGGGCCACGTCTAGCTGGGCTTTTGGACTAGATTGCAGAGTTTGTACGGGCTGCAGGAAAGGAGGCTACGGGCTGGCATGCAAGCAAGGAATGATGGGTTGAAGCAAGGGCAAAGTTGGGGTGAAGAGTAGCTGCTGCACGGGCCGCATGAAGGGAGGCTGCGGGCTGAAGTTATCAAGGTCTTGTCAAGGTCTTGTCAAAAGCTTGTCATGGCCATGCATGGCCTTGTCAAAAACTTGTCATAGTCTCGTCTTGGTCTCGTCAAAAGAACGCCATGACTTTGTCAAGGACATGTCATGACCTAAACTAGGGTTTGATATATATTCCATCATTTTAGGTGAATTAAAGTTACATAAAATGATAGAATTTTTATAGCATGCAACACTATCAAAAAATGAGAAACGGTTAACGGATCGAAATCCGGCTTGACTCGGAATTAAACGGAAATAAAATTTCCGGATATTGCAACATTACCTACGATATTTTTATATGTTTTGATCATGATCATGCACGAAGAAATGCAAAATGGCTGCATAAGATGTATGCATGACTAACACATACACATTTCATGCATATTTTCTGCATGAATTTATGCGACATTCAAGACAAGTCAACAAGTTAACGCTCTATAAGAATTAAAGTATATATCTCATCTTGCATTGAATGAAGTCAAGGTTGTAACACCCCGAATCCGCGGGACTCGGGACGCTACGGGTTGGGACCTCACAATGGGTCCCGACCCTTAGCCTGACAACAATTTCACCGGATCTTGCAACATGGCACAAATAAAGGCCAAAACCGAAAAACCATTTTTATGCAATGAATGAAACCCAAAGCAAACAAACTAAAGACTACAACCGATAATAACTACAAGACCAAAGACCAAAAGCCATACATGCGGCCTATAAAAATACGAGATACCATAAACAAAACTCAAACACAACTCCAACCAACCAATTCTAAAATGTACGGAACCCCGGCTGCCCACTCTTCCGGATCTCTCGGCCGCATTCCTAACCTGCAAGGCAATCTACAACAATCGGTATAAAACCGTTAGCTAACATTCAAAGCATTAGAATCAAGGTGAAAGGCACAAACACAAGTAATCTCATCTTAAGCATACAACGTACATAAAAGCACACCAATCCGGTTTATTATCTTTGTTATTATTAGGTCGTATCCTGTTCTAATTCAACTTAGGTTTGTGACACGAAACCACCGTGGTCCCGCCTCGGTCCCTACTTACCGGCGTGGAACGGTACGGATGCCTCCGACCGTCTAACCAGCACGGGCTAGTCGCCAAGAACATCCTAGCTCTCGCAGGAGCTAGGCAAGTTATCACCGCCCGTTATCATACACTTGGGCCAAATAATATCTAAAGCTCGGTAATCCTAATTTCGATATAGTTGTTATAAACAATAAATAATAAACACACATCACCCAACACACATCAATGCTAATACAAGGAATACGAGCTAAGTAAGTCCGGAGACTTACCTCCTCCTAAAGACTCTCAGCTTCCCGCAGGAAGACACTCAACGCCTGTCAAAAGGCACATGATCAGCATCTCTCATACATACTAGAAGTCCTATAGGATAACAACCTCCTAATCCTCATGATCTCACAAGGTCATAACCATCACAACACATGCTAGGATACTCTCGTCCTAGTCACCACAATCTCAACAAACATATAACCATAATCTCAATCTTCATAAGCTCACAAGATCAACCAAACACTCAACGCCTTACAATCCTCACAAGATAATAACACCTCCAGCTTTAGAACGATCATAAAACCTCAAAATTCACCTAAGGTTCAAGGCCACTACTTAGCATTCACTCTAAGTTATTCTAGATCCATCCTAATCATGATACTACCGCTAAATATAACTAGATCGAGGGAAAGGATACTTACGCGACGCCAAAAGACGGAAGTCGTTCAATGGATGTCGACTTGGACTCGTTAGGCCTTTATCAGGGCGCTTCCAAACCTAATACCAAAACTAAGCAAGTTTATCTCATACGCTAAACTTGAACGGAATAATTAACATATATACATCTAAGGAAAAACCCTTTCAAAAGCCAACGATAAAACTCGTCAAACCCTTCCGGGGCGAAAATATGAAATCAAACCAGTTGGTCGTAAACCTGAAATTAAAAACTTTGAGTCATAACTCGAAATTAATCCGACAAGGGCATGACTATTACTTGGTGAAAAACCGGGTCATTGTATGTACTTAATTTCTGGCGGAGGGCACAAATGCAACTTTTCAAAGGAGTGGGGTAAAACTGAAATTTTAAAAATGTGGGTACAATCTGTAAATATACAAATCAGCAGGGCAAAACTGTAATCCAAAAATATGGGTTACATAATGTAATTAAACCAAACACATGGGCTTCCCGATTTACGGCCTGTTTACTTGTAACTTATTTATTTTTCATTTAGTTTATAAACCTTGAGTTTAATTTTTGTTGGTGTTTACTTAGGGATTGATTTATTTCTCGAAGAGTTTATATGGGTTTATAAACCACTCAAAAATAAAATTTTCAAACCAAGGTTATTTTTGCTTCCATGAGTTTATTTTTGTTTAAAACCCGATTTTGGCCTTGTGGTTTTCCATCTTGATATTATTTGTTCTTCCTTGGGTATTCAACGTTATTGTTCGGTTTTTTTAGGGGAATGAGAATCTTTTGAAGTAAAATAAACCAAAAAAATAAACTCCAAATAAACAACCTTATCTAGTTTATTTATATAAACCCATCAAAAAATAAACCTGAAAATAAAACTATAAACCCATATAAACTCATTTAGTTTATAAACCCGAAAATAAACTAATCTGCAAGTAAACAGGCCAGACACAGAGCTGCGTTTTTCCGTTAGGGCAAGGCGCTATCTTAGCAGGGTTCTTCACCTGCCAGTGTTGTTGGAGGTGGATAGAGATCTCAGTACCACCAGCAGCAGCAGAGAGTTTCTGGTTCTACCGCTCCTCAAGGTTCCACTCCGGGATAGGGGAGAGGTAGAGGACGTGTTGGTGGATCTGCAGACACCAAAGATGCAACAACCAGAGTGTATGAGCTGAGGAGTGTTGTAGGGCCGACGCCAACAGCCACATGTACCATTCATATTAATGGTTTTCCTATCAGAGTTCTTTTCGATACCGGTGCTACGCGATCTTTTATATCTAATGCATGTGTAGATAGATTGACCTTAGTTACTGTAGAAGGTAGACCCTTGTTTATAGGATTACCCGATGGGGGTAAGATTCTACGTACACGAGAGGTTCGCGATTGCACTATTAGATTAGGAGGTCATGATTGGCCAGCTGACTTCTTCGTCATGTACTTAGTACATGATAACACGATTTATGACTTAGTTCTAGGTAATCATTTAGATAGATTTCTCACTCATTCATGCATGGTTTAGCATTAGTTCAAGGCGTTTTGCACTCAATTCATGTATTTTGTCGAGATGGACGTCTACACGGACTTGTGCGTGTTTTATAGGTATTTCGGGAAATTTAGGAGCTAAAACGATGCGTTTGAGGATCGTTCATCTAGATGACACACCCTCGGACTCATTAGGACACAAATTAAAGGCTAAGGAGGACTCATGGATTCTTGCCAACACTAGCCATGCACCAAATCACAGCTTAATGATACAAGGCGAAGTTTCTGCACAAAATCACGGTTCTCTGACACTCCACGGCCGTGGAATCAACCGTGGATTTTGCCAGATTCTTGTGACAGCTGTGCCACGACTCTCATGGCCAGCTCATGCAAGTTTGTTATAAAAGTGGTCCTTCATGGGCTGTGAGGGGCAGCTGGGAGCAATCTTGGAGCAACTCATCCATTATCCATTTCCTCTAACAAAATATTCTCTCAAGAAGAAGTTTTTCTAGGAAGGAAAGTGTAAAAGAGGAAGAGGAAGAACTCCATTGAAGAGGAGAAGAAGCACACGCACCATTTGCCACTCTTGCTAGTTTTTGTAGTGAAGATTTCCGGATTCTATTTCTAGAGTTTTATGAACCTTTGAACCTTCTTTTGGAAGGATTGTAAGTCACCCAATTTCTATTTTCAGCTTGGTTTGATTCTAGTTCACTTGTTCATCTCTTTTCTTCATTATCTTGCAAATGAATGCTATGATTTTGTGTTTGTTTGTTTCGATTTCTATTATGAATGTTGTAAGCTAAATAGATGTGGTTCTAGGGTAAGGAAAGGATGGTTATGGCTAAGGCTATGATAGGATGAACTTAGATTTACCTTTGGATGACTTGTGTGATTGAACGTATCCTCTGTTAGGAATTACGGCCAGATCTTGCCCAACCACGGCCGTGGTTTAGGTAGAACAACCCGTGATTTTCCCTGTTTCGGTGGATCTAGTCTTAGATTGTTAAAATGTTGAAATCCTAAGTGTTTGTCAAGTTAAATCTATCCTAGGGTGACCTAGTGTTAGCAACTAAGTGTTAGGAGAGACTTACCCGGTAATCCTTACTCTTAGATTCCAAAGATAACAAACCTTAGGTAGTGGTGAGCCTAATAAGCCGCCATTGGATTAAGTATGCTAGGATAGTTGCTTAGAACTTCCCTTTCCGAGACTTACCCGGTAAGGATAGGTTAAGATCTCTAGGTAACAATCCGGTTTGTGTAGAATTCCGTTCCTTAAGTTCTTAGAGACTTACCCGGTAAGGAGATCTAGGAAATGGACTAGTGGATCATGAGACTTACCCGGTGATTGATCCCAATCTAGAAACACTTAACCCCAACATAGTTAATCCAAAGAATGAATAGATAGCTTGAGTCCTATGCCATAACCGGAACTTCCAATCCCTAGAATCCGTCTTTTCTTTCTTTGATCTATATCTTGTTTAGCTTGTTTCTTAGTTTTGATTCGTTAGCTTAGTTGATTGCTTACTTTTACAGGAATTGTGATCTTCGATCGATCACCAAAAACCAACCAAAAATATTTGAGATCTTCATTTCTTTATTCCTTTCTCATTTCTTAACTTAGATCTTCACTAGACTTAATCATAAAACCGAATCAATCTCACCTTAGTCTTTGTGTTCGACCTCGGAATACTATCCACACTACGAACGTCCCGTACACTGCGGGTGCGCTAGGAGTTAGGAGAAATATAACGAGTATAAATTTAAGACTTATTGTGCACATATCCTGAGCGTAACAAGTTTTTGGCGCCGTTGCCGGGGACTAGGTCTAGATTGAGTCTATTTTGTGATTGTTTATTAGTGTAGATCTTTCTTGTTGCTTTTGATCTCTCTTTGGTGTATGTTTTTGCTTTTCAGGACATCTCTTATTCTCTAGGTGTATGCGAAGATCTCGTGGCAAGGATTTAGCTCCATTCGATCCCGAACCGGAGAAAACCCTTAGATCTAGATCCAAGAGTATTAGGAAGGGAAGAGAGATGGCCGGAAGAGACCTCCAAGCTGAATTGGATGAAGCCTTAGAGCAAATAAGGCTAAGAGATGAGCTCTTGGAGGAAGAAAGGAGACTTGTCAATGAGAGGCAAGAAGCAACTAGGAGAGAGATTGATGAGATTAGGCAAACCCTTGTACGAGGGGAGCTTAATCGTCAACAACCTCCACCTCCTCCACCACAACCGCAGCCGGCGGTTAATGTTAGGGTTGTACCCATTGCTATTGAGGAGCCACAAACCCTAGGGAGACGTATGGATCCGGCACAAAGAGCACACCGACCGGGTGTGAACTTAGGAGATCCCGCGACCCACAACTATGAGCTCCGCCCTCAAGTTCTACAAATGATCCGGCATAATCAATTTGGAGGGATGGAAGGAGAGTCTCCTCATCAACACTTGATGAACTATGAGATTTTTGATGGAGACTCTTAGACCGCCAAGATTGGAGAGCAACAACCATAAGCTTAGGGCTTTTTCCTTCTCTCTTAAGGATAAAGCCTTGGCTTGGTATCAATCTATTCCACAAGGGAGAGTTGGTACTTGGGAGGAGATGACAACCGAGTTTTTGACCAAGTTCTTCCCACCTTCCAAGACTACCGAATTAAGAGGGAAGATCAATGCCTTCGTGATGAAGGATAGAGAAAGTTTGTTCAAGTCTTGGGAAAGGTTCAAAGATCTTCTCCTTGATTGTCCACACCATGGTATACCGAAAATTGAGCTATTGGAGATCTACTTCAAAGGACTTGATGAAGATAGCCAATTTAAGCTCCAATCTCTTTCCGGTGGGACATTTATGGAGAAACATGTAGATGATGCTTGGGAGTTTGTGGAGAAGCAAGCTCTAGTAATTGAGAAGTACTCACATAGGAAGAGTGAAGGAAGAAAGGCGGGAGCATATGAGGTGAGTGAAGTCACCATGAGCAATTTCAAGCTTGACGCCATCAACAATGAGTTGAAGTCCTTGAGGGAGTTGCGTGCTACAACTTTGAAGAACCAAGCAACTCCCTAAGTGCTTCCACAAGCCAACTTGTCTTCCAAGGAGGAGGATGTGAATTACATGAGAAGGGGCAACTTCAACAATTACCAAGGCCCAAGGAGTTTCAACAACAACCGGCAATTCAACAATTACCGGCCTAACCACAACCATCCCGGATTTTCTTACTCTAACCCGGATGGAGCCTTGAACCCTCCCGCTTCCACAAGCAAAACTCCACCACCAAGAGCTTCACAAGAACCTCCACCCGGATTTACTCAACCTCTTAAGGATAGAACCGAAATAATGTTTGAGCAATTGCTAGGAAGGTTGAGTGCTCTTGAGAGCACCGTGACTTCAATCTCTAAAGCTCAAAAGGTTTTGGAAGCACAAGTGTTCCAAAAGGCGGGTGAAACCCATAGAGACCCGGGAAAGCTTCCCGGAAAAACCGAAGACAACCCGAGAGGCCAAGTGTTGGCTATCACAACGAGGAGTGGGTTGAGTATGAAAGATCCTTTGCCCAAGGACAATGCTAAGGGAAAGCAAGTGGTGGTAGAAGAGGGAAAGTTGCAAGGAGATGGAGGCAAGAGCAAGGATGTAGAGCCAACCTATGTGGCACCGCCCCCATACAAGCCGCCACTACCGTTCCCACAATCAAGAGCAAGAGCTCGTTTGGACAATCACTTTGGTAAGTTCCTTGAACTAATGTCCAAATTGCATATTAACATTCCGTTCATGGATGCTATTTTAGGAATGCCGGCATATGGCAAGTTTTTGAAGGAAATACTCTCCAACAAAAGGAAGTTGGAAGAGTATGGGGAGATAAGAATGACCAAGAGATCATCGGAATTGATCCAAACAATGAAGGAGGAGATGCCTCCTAAGCTAAGAGATCCCGGTTCCTTTTGTGTCCCAATTGGAGTGGGAGATGTGAAGTACGAGGCCCTTTGTGATCTTGGAGCGAGTGTAAGCATCATACCGCTTGCACTTTGTAACAAGGTCGGGCTAGGAGAGCCAAAACCGGTCAAGATGACCCTCTATATGGCGGATCGTTCTATCACTCATCCGGTTGGGATTTTAGAGGACATCCCGGTGCAACTAGGAGGATTCTATGTGCCAATTGACTTTGTCATCTTGGATATTCCGGCGGACTATACGGTTCCTATCATCTTAGGAAGACCTTTCCTAGCCACTTCCGGATGCCTAGTGGATTGCAAGAACGGGACTCTCTCCTTCAACATTGGAGAAGAGAACATCAAGTTCAAGTTGTCCACAATGATGAAAGGGCCAACCCTTGATGAGGATGTCTTCAACATAGTCGAGCATGAAGAATCTAGAGAAGTTGTGAGCTCGATCTTGATCAAGGATCCCTTGGAGAAGGTTCTTACCTTAAGTATGATAGAGGAAGGTGTTGAGGAGGCTTGCAATGAAGAGATCAAGGCCTTGGAAGCATTGGAAGAGGAGCCAAGAGTTGGATTTGAAGGCCACGAAGAGGCGTTGAACAGCTGCAAGTTCCACGGTCGAGATTTATGTTCCACGGCCGTCAAACTTTCTGGACAACTCCGGGAAGCAAGCTTGGCAAGAACCACGGCCGTGGAAGATGAGCAACCCGTGTTTCCAACCGTGGTTTTCCCTGGATCAACTCTTGATGATGATCAAGCTTCTAGGAGCCATGGGAAGTCTTCATTTGCTTTGGATTCATCTCATCCAACCTTATTTGGATCCTCTTCAACCGATAAAGGTCCTCCTTCACTTGAACTTAAACCCCTCCCCTCTCATTTGAAGTATGCTTTTCTTGGTGAAAATTCTTCATATCCGGTGATTGTTAATGCATGCTTAAGTGATGATGAACTTGCTAAGTTGTTGCATGAACTAAGATTGCATAGAAAAGCCATTGGTTATACTATTGATGATTTGGTTGGCATTAAGCCTTCTTTGTGCATGCATAAGATAATGATGGAAGATAACCACAAACCCTCTATTGAACATCAAAGGAGATTAAATCCCATAATGAAAGAGGTGGTCAAAAAGGAAATCATTAAGTTGCTAGATGCAGGAATTATCTACCCTATCTCGGATAGTAAGTGGGTTAGCCCCGTTCATGTAGTACCTAAGAAGGGTGGGATGACCGTAGTGACTGAGAACAATGAACTAATCCCGACTAGGACGGTTACGGGGTGGAGGATGTGCATTGATTATAGGAAATTGAACATGGCCTCTAGGAAAGATCACTTCCCTCTCCCCTTCATTGACCAAATGCTAGAGAGGTTAGCTCAACATTCTCATTTTTGCTACCTAGATGGCTATAGTGGATTCTTCCAAATCCCTATCCACCCCGATGACCAAGAGAAAACAACCTTTACATGTCCATGGGGTACTTTTGCATATAGGAGAATGCCATTTGGGCTGTGTAATGCACCCGCCACCTTCCAAAGGTGTATGATGGCTATCTTTTCGGAATACATAGAAAATATCATGGAAGTGTTTATGGATGATTTCTCTGTTTATGGTTCTTCTTTCGATGATTGCTTGGCTAACTTGTCATTAGTGTTGCAAAGATGTGAGGAGACAAATCTTGTCTTAAATTGGGAAAAATGCCACTTCATGGTAAGTGAAGGGATTGTGTTAGGACACTTGGTGTCTAACCGTGGCATAGAGGTTGACAGGGCCAAGATTGAGACGATAGAGAAGTTGCAACCACCTACCTCGGTGAAGGGGGTAAGGAGTTTCTTAGGGCATGCCGGTTTCTACCGGAGGTTTATTCAAGATTTCTCTAAAATCTCTAAGCCCCTCACTAACCTACTAATGAAGGGTGTTAATTTTGTCTTTACCAAAGATTGTCTTGAAGCTTTTTGTAGGTTGAAGAACGCCTTGATCTCCGCACCTATCATGCAACCTCCGGATTGGAGTCTACCATTTGAGATCATGTGTGATGCAAGCGATGTAGCCGTTGAAGCCGTTTTAGGGCAAAGGAAAGAAGGGCGTACTCATGCTATTTATTATGCTAGCAAGACGCTAGACGATGCCCAACTCAATTATGCTACCACCGAGAAGGAGTTGCTAGCGGTGGTGTATGCATTTGAGAAGTTCCACTCGTACCTTGTTGGAGCGAAGGTCATAGTTTATACGGATCATGCTGCGATCCGTTATCTACTTACAAAGAAGGATTCCAAGCCAAGGTTGATTCAGTGGATCCTTCTTCTTCAAGAGTTCGATTTAGAAATACGGGATAAGAAGGGATCCGAGAACTCGGTGGCGGATCACCTTAGTAGACTCCCACCATTGGAGCTTGGAAAAGACAACATCCCGATAGATGACTCATTCCGGGATGAGCAATTGCAAATGGTGGAGGAATGCTTGTTCCAAGTGTCTAGAGGAAGTGAACCATGGTACGCCGACATCGTGAACTACTTAGTGTGTGAGGAAGTGCCTCCCGGTTTGACATATGCTCAAAGGAAAAAGTTCTTCAATGATGTGAGGCATTACTATTGGAGTGAACCACTTCTATTCAAGAAAGGGCCGGATGGAATGTTTAGAAGATGTATACCGGAAGATGAAGTGGAGAGTGTGATCCGGCATTGTCACTCCTTACCATGTGGAGGCCATGCTAGCTCACACAAAACGTGTGCAAAGGTATTGCAATCCGGTTTTTATTGGCCTAACTTGTTTAGAGATGTGCAAGGTTTTGTAGCGGCATGTGATGCTTGCCAAAGGACGGGCAACATCTCAAGGAGGAATGAGATGCCCTTGAACAACATTCAAGAAGTCGAAATATTTGATGTGTGGGGTGTGGACTTCATGGGACCATTCCCTTCTTCATGTGGCAATCTCTACATCCTATTGGCGGTGGACTATGTGTCAAGATGGGTGGAGGCAATCGCCTCTCCTACAAATGATGCCAAGGTGGTGGTGCGGTTCTTCAACCGAGTGATCTTCCCTAGGTTTGGAACTCCAAGGGTGATCATTAGTGATGGAGGAAAGCACTTCACAAATAGGAATTTTGGGGCACTTTTGGCCAAGTATGGGGTGACTCACAAGGTGGCAACACCTTACCATCCCCAAACTAGTGGCCAAGTGGAGATCTCCAACCAAGAGATAAAGGCCATCCTTGAGAAGACGGTGTCTAGAACTAGAAAGGATTGGGCTATGAAGCTCAATGACGCATTGTGGGCATATAGAACCGCCTTCAAGACACCAATTGGAACCACTCCTTACAAGTTAGTCTATGGCAAGTCTTGCCATCTTCCGGTGGAAATGGAGCATAGAGCTTATTGGGCCATTAAGTGGCTAAATTTTGACCTCAAGGAGGCGGGAGAGAAGAGGTTGCTCGATATAAACGCCCTTGAGGAGATCCGGTTGGAAGCCTATGAGAATGCCCGGATCTACAAGGAGAGAACCAAAAGATGGCATGACAAGAGAATCACCCCCAAGGAGTTGAGTGAAGGAGATCTTGTCCTTCTCTTCAACTCAAGGCTAAGGCTCTTTCCCGGAAAGCTCAAATCAAGATGGACCGGGCCATATGTGGTGAAAAAGATCTTTCCCCATGGAGCTATTGAGATAGGAGGGGAGCATTGTGGGAATTTTAAAGTGAATGGGCATCGCTTGAAGAAGTATATTCTGGGAGCCCCGGTAGACATGATTGCCCCGCTTCACCTTGAATAGACGCTCCCGAGTTCGGTCAAGCTAATGACCTTAAAGAAGCGCTTGGTGGGAGGCAACCCATTGGTAACATTTTTCCTTTTTCGTTTTGTTTTCGTTTTTAGATTTTTCTATTTTTGTGTGCTTTGTGTGTTTCGTGTTTCGTGTGTGTGCTAGAGCATTAGTGGCATTGGAAGCCTTTCTTGGCATATGAATGATGATGATGAACCCCTCACCAATTATGGGTGGAGCGGACGCGGAACCTGGACGGCTAGCGGTGCCTAGCGCGGGTCCCGAAGCCTTGACGATGCTTAGAGCTCTCTACCATGGTTGATAGGATCATCAAACATCAATTCACTATTGAGAAATCCCAAATACCATAGCAAACCATTTTTACATTGTGAGAACCTTCTTTCACTCTCTTTACTTGTATACCACATTGGGGACAATGTGTTTCTAAGTATGGGGTGGGGTTTGCATGATCTTTTGCATAATGAGCATCTAGGATAGTTTAAAATCTTCACATGTCTTGCATTGTATATATGCATTTCGAAAATCCCATAAAAATTCAGAAAATTTAAAATTTTTTTGTGCTTTCTAGGCTTGGATATGATCCTAATGATGAATCTTGTCTTGTGAATTGGCTATGGATGGCCTCGTGTGTTGAATTGATAAATGCATATGTGGACTTGAACTACTTCTCTTAAATTCTATGAATGATTTGCGATCATGATGTTGCCTAGAATGGATTGAGTATTGAAAGTCGAAATTACATGATAGTTCTTGCATACCATCTAGGAATGAATGAGGCATTTCATCTTTCTCTACTTCTCATCTTGAATCATGATTGCTTGAGCACCTCAATTGAGATAAATTTGACCTCTTTTAACCCATCCGGGAATAGGAGCATGCTAGTGTGTTGATGTGTGTGAAAAGCAAGTGTGGAGTAAAGTTGTTGATGAAAGTAATGTCATGAATGAAATGCTGAAATTATTGTGGAAGTGTAGCCAAAAATATAGGTTTGGGGGCGTTGGTTTAAATGACAAGTAACTCGGTACACTTCACATAATCGGGTGTTGGTACCTTGCCAAAGTCAAAATGAATCAATAGCCCTAACGAGCTTTGGTATGTGTGCCCGGTGTGGATGCACCTCGAAAAAGAGAAAAAGCCCGAGGATGGCTAATCACCGAGGTTTCGGCTATTGTACACCAATGCCATTGTCTCAAAAAAATAACTTAAAGAAAAAGAAAAGAAAGCAAGATAGAGAAAAATATACACTTGAGGGAAGTTGATCGAGGACAAGGAGGTAAAGTTAGTTCCATTCCCGGATTAGCATCACATAACCAAGAAAACTCCCCCACCCAATCACAACGTTTCTTGGCCTTTTAAGTCACAAGACCTTATGACCTACTTGCATGTTTGTAAGACTTAGTAATCTAGATTGGATATACTCTTGATCTTCTTGACCTCTTCATCTTTACATCTCATGCATGTCTTTGAGTTAAGTACAATTGTCTTTCCATGCCTTCATTTGTTTGATACATAATTGCATGTCCATTGCCATTAAACATGACTATGAAGGTGATCCAATAGTAGAAGCACAAACCCAAAAAGATTTTGCCATTTTTCTGCATACATAAATCATGCTATCTCGTATTCTATAGTTGAGCATTTGCTCGGGGACGAGCAAACCTTAAGTATGGGGTATTTTGATAACACGATTTATGACTTAGTTCTAGGTAATCATTTAGATAGATTTCTCACTCATTCATGCATGGTTTAGCATTAGTTCAAGGCGTTTTGCACTCAATTCATGTATTTTGTCGAGATGGACGTCTACACGGACTTGTGCGTGTTTTATAGGTATTTCGGGAAATTTAGGAGCTAAAACGATGCGTTTGAGGATCGTTCATCTAGATGACACACCCTCGGACTCATTAGGACACAAATTAAAGGCTAAGGAGGACTCATGGAACCTTGCCAACACTAGCCATGCACCAAATCACAGCTTAATGATACAAGGCGAAGTTTCTGCATAGAATCACGGTTCTCTGACACTCCACGGCCGTGGAATCAACCGTGGATTTTGCCAGATTCTTGTGACAGCTGTGCCACGACTCTCATGGCCAGCTCATACAAGTTTGCTATAAAAGTGGTCCTTCATGGGCTGTGAGGGGCAGCTGGGAGCAATCTTGGAGCAGCTCATCCATTATCCATTTCCTCTAACAAAATATTCTCTCAAGAAGAAGTTTTTCTAGGAAGGAAAGTGTCAAAGAGGAAGAGGAAGAACTCCATTGAAGAGGAGAAGAAGCACACACACCATTTGCCACTCTTGCTAGTTTTTGTAGTGAAGATTTCCGGATTCTATTTCTAGAGTTTTATGAACCTTTGAACCTTCTTTTGGAAGGATTGTAAGTCACCCAATTTCTATTTTCAGCTTGGTTTGATTCTAGTTCACTTGTTCATCTCTTTTCTTCATTATCTTGCAAATGAATGCTATGATTTTGTGTTTGTTTGTTTCGATTTCTATTATGAATGTTGTAAGCTAAATAGATGTGGTTCTAGGGTAAGGAAAGGATGGTTATGGCTAAGGCTATGATAGGATGAACTTAGATTTACCTTTGGATGACTTGTGTGATTGAACGTATCCTCTGTTAGGAATTACGGCCAGATCTTGCCCAACCACGGCCGTGGTTTAGCTAGAACAACCCGTGATTTTCCCTGTTTCGGTGGATCTAGTCTTAGATTGTTAAAATATTGAAATCCTAAGTGTTTGTCAAGTTAAATCTATCCTAGGGTGACCTAGTGTTAGCAACTAAGTGTTAGGAGAGACTTACCCGGTAATCCTTACTCTTAGATTCCAAAGATAACAAACCTTAGGTAGTGGTGAGTCTAATAAGCCGCCATTGGATTAAGTATGCTAGGATAGTTGCTTAGAACTTCCCTTTTCGAGACTTACCCGGTAAGGATAGGTTAAGATCTCTAGGTAACAATCCGGTTTGTGTAGAATTCCGTTCCTTAAGTTCTTAGAGACTTACCCGGTAATGAGATCTAGGAAATGGACTAGTAGATCATGAGACTTACCCGGTGATTGATCCCAATCTAGAAACACTTAACCCCAATATAGTTAATCCAAAGAATGAATAGATAGCTTGAGTCCTATGCCATAACCGGAACTTCCAATCCCTAGAATCCGTCTTTTCTTTCTTTGATCTATATCTTGTTTAGCTTGTTTCTTAGTTTTGATTCGTTAGCTTAGTTGATTGCTTACTTTTACATGAATTGTGATCTTCGATCGATCACCAAAAACCAACCAAAAATATTTGAGATCTTCATTTCTTTATTCCTTTCTCATTTCTTAACTTAGATCTTCACTAGACTTAATCATAAAACCGAATCAATCTCACCTTAGTCTTTGTGTTCGACCTCGAATATTATCCACACTACGAACGTCCCGTACACTGCGGGTACGCTAGGAGTTAGGAGAAATATAACGAGTATAAATTTAAGACTTATTGTGCACATATCCTGAGCGTAACAGTACATGAAGAAGTTATTCTGGGTATGGATTGGATGGATCGATATCGAGCAGTTTTGGACATCGGCAAGAGGACAGTGACAGTAACTACAGATGCAAGCCATGTTGAGATCTTCCGAGGATGGGATCCCGGGAAGACTGGTACAGTCATCAGTGCAGTGCGGGCTACAACTATATCAGTTAGAGTTGCGAGGCTTTTTGGTGCTATGCCATGAAGCATAGTACGAGTCCGGCTTTGGAGGAGATTCCAATATCTTGCGAGTTTGCTGACGTCTTTGGAGAGCCATCAGGTTTACCTCCACAGAAGAGTGTAGACTTTGTCATTGAGCTAGAGCCCGGTACGAGACCGATCTCTAAGGCTCCTTATTGTATGGCGCCTATCGAGATGCTTGAGTTGAAAAAGCAGCTTGAGGAGTTAGTAGAGAAGGGCTTCATCCGCCCTAGTGTATCTCCTTGGGGCGCACCAGTTCTCTTCGTGAAGAAGAAAGACGAATCAATGAGGTTATGTATCGACTACCGAGAGTTGAACAAGGTGACGATCAAGAACAAGTACCCATTGCCCCGTATCGATGATCTTTTGGATCAGCTGCATGGAGCTTTAGTGTTTTCGAGGATCGATCTGAGATCTGAATATCACCAGCTGAGGGTGAGAGGGTAGTACGTAGCCAAGACGGTATTTCGGACCAGATATGGACACTACGAGTTTGTAGTGATGCCATTCGGGCTTACGAATGTGCGCGCAGTTTTCATGAAATTGATGAACAACATCTTCATCGATTTTGTAGACCAGTTTGTAGTTGCCTTCATAGACGACATTCTGGTTTACTCTCGCAGTAGAGAGGAGCATGCAGGACATTTAAGGATTGTTCTTCGGGTCTTACAGGATAGAGAGCTCTACGCCAAGCTCTCAAAGTGCAAGTTTTTGATGTCCGAGGTAGCAATTCTTGGTCAGATCGTTTCAGCATGAAGGGATCAAGGTAGATCCGGCGAAGATTGATTCAATAGCTTCTTGGCCGCCTCCTAAGATCGTCAAGGAGGTACACAACTTCTTAGGATTGGCGGGCTTCTACTGGCGTTTTGTTGAGGGATTTTCAGTTATCGCCCGACCGCTCACTTCCTTGCTGCGGAAGTCTACGAGGTTCGTATGGTCCGAGCCGTGCCTGCAGAGATTCGAGGAGCTGAAGAAGAGGTTGACCTCTGCTCCTATCCTAGCTCAGCCAGAGGGCATTGAGGATTTTATGGTTTACAGCGACACAACAAAGGTGGGCTTGGGATGTGTTTTGATGCAAAGAGGTAAGGTGATTGCTTACACATCTAGACATACGAGGAGAATTACCCTACCCATGATCTAGAGTTGGCTGCTGTTGTTCATGCTTTGAAGATTTGAAGGCATTATCTGTACGGAGCTACATATCAGATATTCACAAACCATAAGAGTTTGAAGTAGATATTCACTCAACGGGAGTTGAATAACCACCAGCACAGATGGTTGGAGTTGATCAAGGACTTTGACTTTAGATCTTATACCACCCGGGGAAGGCTAACGTGGTAGCCGATGCCCTTAGTAGGAAGACTCTCTGAGAGATGACGATCGCTAGGCTGACAGCTTAACCATAGTTACAACGAGATCTTGCATGGCTAGAGATGGATATCCACTTTCCAGATTCCGACAGATAGTTATCCACCTTGGAGATAGTACCTGATCTGTTGGCCAAAATCAGACAGAAGCAGGAGAGTTGCCCAACTTTGACACAGATCCGAGACCGGATGTCTCGAGGAGAGGCGCCGCAGTTTGCAGTTGGTGCTGATGGAGTTTTGAGACGCCAGGAGCGTGTTTGTGTGCCTTCAGATTGAGAGTTGAGACAGAGGATCCTTCAGGAGGCTCACTCTTCACCTTACTCAGTGCACCCTGGTGCGAGTAAGATGTATCACGATATTAGACACTCTTTCTGGTGGGGAGGTCTGAAGCCAGACGTCATGAGATATGTAGCTCAGTGTGCGACCTGTCAGCAAGTCAAGATCGAGCACCATAAACCATGAGGCAAGGTACATCCACTTCCCGTCCCTCAGTGGAAGTGGGAGGACATCTCTATGGATTTCGTTACCGGTTTGAGGCCGAGTCGAGGCTTTGATGCTATCTGGGTCATAGTAGATCGACTAACGAAGACCACACGTTTCATTCCGATCAAGGAAATGAGGCCGGTGAGTCGATTAGCAGAGAAGTTTACTAGACAGATAGTGAGACTTCATGGAGTACATAGAACTATAGTCTCTGATAGAGACGGACTGTTCACATCCAGGTTCTGGCAGCAAGTCCATGCCGCCCTAGGTACAAATCTACAGTTCATGACTGCTTATCATCCTCAGACCGATGGTTAGTCCGAGCAGACCATCCAGGCTTTGGAGGACATGTTGCGAGCCTACGTGTTAGACTGGGGATAGATGTGGCCAGATCACCTTCCCTTAGTAGAGTTTTCATACAACAACAGTTGGCACACATCGATTAGGATGACTCCTTATGAGGCTTTATACGGACAAAGATGTTGTACACCGTTGTGTTGGGATGAGCCTAATAGTGCTAGCGGAGTAGCACCTGAGCAAATTCAGGATGACATGGCTCGAGTAGTAGTGATCTGTGAGCGGATGTTAGCAGCGCAGAGTCGACAAAAGTCTTATGCAGATAAGAGGCGCATACCTCTGGAGTTCAGAGTTGGAGCTCAGGTTTGGTTGAGAGTATCCCCGACACGAGGCGTCAGAAGTTTCGGTGTCAAGGGAAAGCTGAGTCCCAGATATGTTGGACCATTCGAGATTCTTGAGCGAGTTGGAGAGGCAGCATACAGACTTGCATTGCCACCGAGACTCGAGGGTGTTCACCCAGTCTTCCATATGTCTCAGTTACGGGAGGACATACCAGACTCTAGACACATCGTCAGTCATGAGGATTTAGTGATCGAGTCAGACCACACGTTCATAGAGCACCCGGTGGCTGTCTACGAGTGTAGTACGAGACGCTTGCATTCGAAGGACATACCGATGATGAAGATTCAGTGGTCGAGGTGAGGAGCTGATGAGGCAACTTGGGAGACAGAGGATAGTATCCAGAGGAACTATCCGGAGTTTTACGTTGAGCTGGATGCACCTTTAGCGTAGTCGTTTGTTTCAGTTTTTCCTTTATTGCGTTGCGTACGCTTTTTTGTGACGTTTGAGTTACGTGCCCCGAGTGGGAATATATGAGTTCAGTTCTGTTTCTGTGTGTTGTTGTGATCGTTGGGCTTTTGCAAGTTTCGGGACGAAACTTCTTTTTAGGGGGATCTGATGTAAGACCCCAGTTTTGCCTTCACCACCCCCGCGGTGAAGAAGGCCGCCCTTGCGGCTGAGGTGATCCACCCGTGCGGATTTACGACAGATTGCGCCCGATCTATTTTCGTTCGTTTTATCTTCCTTCCATAGATAGAATATCTGATATTCTATCTTATGGGCCGGTTTCCTTATCTTCTTCTAAACCCTAGACGTCCTTCCTTCTATCTTTCCAACCCTTCTCTATATATTCTCGCATTTCTCTCCTTTTTCCCGTTTCTTACATTCGTCTTCAACCCTGAGAGCTGCAGCCATTCCCTTTCTTCCCTGTGATATTGCTGAACGTGTAAGTTAACCATTCTCTGTTCTTCCTTAAGTTCATGTACTACAGCATGCTTCCTTCTTTATTTTTGTGTTCTTCTTCTTTTTCTCTCATTTTCTTCTTCTCCAAGAATCAAGTTTGAACCTTGATTCTTGTTGGCTTCTCGTTGTTGATGTATCGTTGTTCTCAGGCTCTTTGGAGTTGATTCTTGACGTGTTGGTGTCAAAGGATCGAGCTTTGGTTTCCCTTGCTGTGAGTTTTGTCGAAGAGAAAGCCGACACCGCTTTCTGTCACACAGCCGCCCCCGTGTTTGCACATCCCGCCTCTGCGTGTTGCCGCCCCTACGCCTTGACTAGCCACCCCTGCGTCCTGACTAGCCGCCCTTGCGGTTTCCTCTACAGTAACTCCCGTTCTTCTGAGTTGCTTCCTTCCTTGCTTTCCTCGTTCCTTTCCTGGTTTCTTATGGATGTTCCTTGTTCCCTGAGTATGCTGTTAGACTAAGGTTGAACCCTAGCTTGTGGAGATCTCTTAGAGATCATTGAGACTATAAGTTATAGACTACTAGCAACCGTTTCGTTCCTGATTTGTGATGCTTGTGTGAACAGGCTTTCCTTGCTCCTTTCCTGAGGAAAACTGAGTTGTTCCTGAGTTTGGTTACCTTCGAGTGAGACAAGTCCCTTAAACTTACTTAGCTTCATTCCGCGTATTATTTGGATTGAATTGGCTTGTTTGTGTTGTTTATCATGTGCTCTTGCAACCCAGGCCCGTAGGTAACAAATAGTACTGATTTATTCCTATTGGTAGACGGAAGCGGAGACGAGTTTCGGGAGATTCTCGAGTGACAAAAGAAGTTGAATTAGTAATAGATAACTTTAAGAAAGATAATAACCGGTTGTGTGCGAGCATGCTATATGTTTAATTTACCTTATGTATGTTTGTGCCTTTACGCTATTGCTAGTATCTAGAATGTTAGCTAACGGTTTATACCGTCGTTGTAGATGTTCCGCAGGTTCAGGATGCTGCTGAGTGATCCGGATGGTGTGGTCAACCGGGGTTCCCGTACATTATAGGACGGGATCGAGTTTATGCTTATGTTGTTTCTTTTTCCCTTTTTCTTTTGAACTCGGTTGCGAGTCTTTTACGTTTTCCTTTGCTGAAACCTTTAGTTTTCTATTGAGTTTGAGTTTTCATTCGTCTATGCCTTGTTGTAAGATCCGTCAGCTGTTGCTACTTTGAGGGTCGGGACCCATTGTGCGGTCCTAGCCTGTAGCGCTTCGAGTTCCAAGAACTTGGGGTATTACAGAAAGGACGAAGAAGTGGCATGCAAGCACATCATTCCGAAGGATTTGAACGAAGGAGATCTTGTCATTCTCTTCAATTCCCGACTTCATCTATTTCCCGGTAAAGTCTCGTTGGACTAGACCGTTTGTAATTAAAAAATGATTTTCCCCATTGTACAGTTGAAGTATGGGGTGAACAATGTAGAGCTTTCAAGGTCAATGGCCAACGACTCAAGAAATATACATCGGAGAGTCAGATTGAGGAGATTGCACCTATTCTCCTCCCTTGAGCAGAAAAGGATTGGTCTAGCTACGGACCTTAAACAAAGCGCTTCTTGGGAGACAACCCAAGGTATTGTTTTCTTTCCCTTTTTCCTTAGATTAGAGGAGATAGTCCGTTTTTTGTTTTTGTTGGTTCGTTCCCGGTTTTCTTGTGTCTTTGGATGTCAGGAACAAGGAAATCTCCAAAAAGATTCAAGGAATGCAAGAACAAAGTCGCAATTGTCAATTAAGGACGTAAAAAGAGATCCCACGGGGAAAAATAGGATTCCACGGCCGTGATTTGCTATTTTAACCCGTGGAAAACCATGTCGAGAGCAAAAATAAAAAGAAACACGACAGATACCACGCCCTTGGTTTTCAAAACTTCTACGAGAGTATATAAGTAACACTTCACCTCCAGCCTGCACAATTTTTCCCCCAAAATCACGCCCTCCACCGTAAAACAGCGAAATCGGATCCCCGATGCCCAAATCCGCGTTCGTTGATCATTTCGAGTGATTCTTTCGCAAATCGCAAGGAAATCCATTTCTCTTGAAGATTCAGTGCTCAAACAACACGGAATTGCAGAGAATCGACGGACATTTGTGTTTTTCAATCCAAACCCTAGGTTTTCTCTTCTTCCTTAATCTTGGGTTGATTTCTTCAATTTTGTTAAAGATTTTGCTAGAGAACCGACGTATTGAAACTTAGAATTAGTCTAGGACTGTTATGTGTGAAGAAAATTGTTGAATTTTGTGATTTGAGGAAAATCGACATATTCCACGGCATGTTCTTGATTTCCACGGCCGTGGTTTTGGAAGATCCACCCGTGGAATTGCCAGTTATGGATGGTCTTCGACGTAGTGGCCGGAATTTGTTTAGAAAGGGAAAAGGCTCTTCCTCCAAACCTCCACAACCACCCCCCACAACAACCACCACCCCCTTTTAGACTCCCTCGCATCTTGAATGACCATAAAGAAGCCTACAACACCATCCAACCCCGCACCATAGTAGCACCTAGGTACCTACTACTTGAGGAGCTTGAGTGTATGAATGTCCTCGATGATTTGAACATGATAATTGATAGGGATGGTCTAAGGACATTTATAAACATTAGAGAGCATGCATACAAGGAGTTGACTATGGAGTTTCTTAACTCCTTTGATCATAATGCAAGAGAGAGAACGGTGAAGTTCCGGATGATGAACGGGAACTATAATATATTGATTGGGAGGTTTGCTAGGCTGTTTGGAGGAGACGACTCATGGGACCTTTCCTAGGCACACAAAGCCTAGTGCTTTCTGGGAGAGTAGAGCCATGTTAGTGAGTTCAGCTGATAGATGGCATTCGGCCGACTCGAAGGAGAGTTTGATTTACAACTTATCCTTCAAGCTTGAACAATGGATCATGTCCGAATGCCTATTCCCTAGGACCGAGACCCCCCAGAGGCTTAAAGCCGATGAACTCTTCATCCTATTTTGCATGGTCACGGGCACTACTCCGGATTGTGCCACCTTGTTAGTTGACAAATTATCCTTCAAGCTTGCACACCGGATCATATACTTTTAGGATCATCACAAAACACAATCTAATAGGTGTAAAAGTGACTTACTTAATCCCACTTGGATGAGGGTTTTACTTCACTTAGGGTTTGTCATTACCCTATCATCCATATAATCAAGTACCTAGAATATCCAACTGGGTATACCATCAATCAAAACACCACAATCTCACAACTTATAACATGTAGCAAACGTTATCGAAAAAGGGTTTAAGGGGACTCACACAGCGAAGACTGAACGAAAGTCGATCAACGATTGCCAAACTTTGACTTGAGGTGAAACCTTACTTGAAGGTGCTTCAAAACCTAAACAACATCAACTATACAAGTTTAACTTTGCCAAAAATATAAGTTAAAACTCGTAAGTAAAAACTTTGCAAAAACCTGTAATTATCCTTTATTGGGAAAAAACTGAAAATCTAAAAGTTTGGGCCCTTTTGTAAATATTAAATCTGACCATTTTCTATAAATACTTTTCTAGGGACAGATTTGTAAAATCTATAAATATGGGCCTTTTATGTAATATAAAAGTTTGAACGTTTTTTTGTAAATAATCAAACGAGGGAAGATATAAATAAGGAATAATGTTTATATAAAGTTAAAGAATCCGGTTCAAGTGCGGAATAAAAATACAAGTACGAAGTTACGAAACATTTTCCACCTTTGATGCACTTGATCCAATGGTCCGGATTAGTCCATGTCATTTAATGATTTTGGGCAATGTTGTGACATGTTTGTAATTATATGAAGTTCAAACGAAAATTTTATCCTTTTGAAAATTTATTTTTAAAGGTTATTAGACGGTGAAAATTTTGTAATTTTTAAAAGGTGTAGTGAAAATTTGTTTTGTTTCATTAGTTCAAATTGCTTATTGTACCACTTCATATTTTTGTTCAATTAGCTCAAATTGTTTGTTCTAATAGTTCTTATTTAATAACACTTTTTTTGTTCAAACTTTTTTGTACATTTCGTTAATTATTTGTGAATTAATAGTATTAAAATTTTCAATTTTTTTTCCATTTCCCCCCTTTCTTCTTCTTTTTCTAACAAACACTCTTTCGTTCAAATTTTTTAGCCATCCTTCAATTTATTTGTTCTGTTAGTTTAGATTATAGTGTACTAATAGTTCATACATTTATAAATTTTGTTCATAAGTTTAAAATAATGAATGAACTAATAATATAAAATGTTTAAAACTAATAAAATACTCGATTTGAACTAATAGAATAAAAAATTAGAACTAACAAATATTATAATCAAATGTTCTAATACTGTAAAAACTTGAACATTTATAATATTAATTCAAAATTTGGGTACCATTAGTTCAAACATTGTGTTTTGTTAGTTCAAACATGTACAAGTAAAAGACTACATAAAAATATAACTAATAATTTAACAAAACAATACATGAACTAACTATAGAAAATATTAGAACTTATTTTTTTAACGAATTGAACTAAAATTAGGAAGTGAGATAATAAATGTTATAATTTTGTTATAAAAATTAAAAAAATATCATGTACCTCCTTTGAAACAAATA
Source organism: Fagopyrum esculentum (assembly GCA_033239045.1). NCBI lineage: Eukaryota > Viridiplantae > Streptophyta > Magnoliopsida > Caryophyllales > Polygonaceae > Fagopyrum > Fagopyrum esculentum. The sequence continues at coordinate 138,597,296 of BSUD01000001.1, read as the reverse complement.
AAAAAAATTGCCCTCATATATTTTCTAAAAATTGAAAAATGTCACCGCACTTTTTTGTAAATAATTAAATAACGTGGACTTAAGTAGACAGTTGAATCAAGTGAATTAATAGTAAAAACTAGTATAATTCCCGTGCTTTGCACGAATTTTTTTGGAAAGATAAAATATAAAATATATTTTATAATATATTTTTAATAAATATAATAATTAAAAATTAAATTTTTATGTGATTTATGATAAATATAATATATTGGAATTTTCGCTAATTTAAAATAAAATTTTGAATAAAGTTTATCAAATCTATTATATAGGAAAGATATATATGAGATTTTATTTATTGAAATTAAAATATATTTAGATGATAAAAATATCAATTAGTCATACACTGCCTTTTTAGATTAGTAGAATTTTATTTTATCTTGATTTATATGGTAAAAATAACGTAGTTAATGAAAGATATAATTAATTATTAAAATAAATATAATAGATAAAATATAATAAATAATAAATAATGACACGTTGTTTCTAGGGCTTCTTTATATATATAAATGTATATCATCATTACACACATTTTAATTACATCAATAAAATTATATATATATATGAGATTATTTTGTGGGTCAATTAGGTAAGTAGGCTTTTTTAAGAATATGTAACACTAAGTAGGCTTTTTTTATTTTTGATTAAGTAAATGTACCCCTATTTAATTTTTTTACTGTGAAACCTACCAAATTCAATACTCCTTCTCCGCCTCTTCAGCTCTTCCCCTCAACTCCTCCCTCCTCTTCCAGATCTGGATCTAGATACTCAGCTTCTTTCCCTCAACTCATCCCTCCTCTTCCAAATTTCTTCACCACTCTTGCACCTCCGCCGCCGACGACGATAACGTTATGGGTACCCACCACCTCCGCTTCCACCGCCTCCGCTTCCACTGTCTTCAAACTCATTCCGGTAACCATGGATCTAGATCTAGATCCCTCCTCTTCCAAATTTCTTCACCACTCTTGCACCTCCGCCGCCGACGGGAACTCCGTTAACAACAACGACGATAACGTTATGGGTACCCACCACCTCCGCTTCCACCGCCTCCGCTTTCACTGTCTTCAAACTCATTCCGGTAACCATGGATCTAGATCTTGATCTAGATCCCTTCTCTTCCAAATTTCTCCACCACTCTTGCACCTCCGCCGCCGACGGGAACTCCGTTAACAACAACGACGATAACGTTATGGGTACCCACCTCCTCCGCTTCCACCGCCTCCGCTTCCACTGTCTTCAAACTCATTCCGGTAACCATGGATCTAGATCTAGATCTGTATATCTGTAGCAGTTTACATAATAGGAGACGGTCCTCCTCTTGACATTTTTCATTACATCCATATTCTCAACGCTTAATGCTTTCTGGTATTCACTACACCATCCTCTTACACTAGCTTGCAGGTTTAATTTACTGTATTCAGAATTTGCATTTCAATTTTTTCAACTAGTTCTAATCATATAGCATATTGTAATTGAAGAGGAATGCTTCCCCTATATCAAGACTTATGTTGAAGTTGCTGAATGATTTTTTGGATATGATTTCAGGCTACTGCAACAATGTTGAATGCTTAACAAGTCGATCCAACAAATTTGGAGGTGCACATAGATAAGATTCTAGTGAAATCACTATAGTTAATAATAACAGCTAGAAGTGTTCACATGAGGTGAAATTGTTCCTTTGAAAAACAACATGATGTCGGGTGTTGTGATCAGGATAAGGAAATATTGGGAATTTTTTTGAGATTAACACAAATCCCTGATTTGTTTTGTAAGCTTGCATCGTGCCAAACTTGATTATATGTATCTTTTGTTTTTATTTCTGGTATCATAATTTCTGGTATGAAAAATTATGGTATGAAATTCTGGTATGATAATTTCTAGTATGACAATTCTGGTATGAAATTCCGATATGAAAAATTCTGGTAATATGAAATTCTGATATGAAAAATTGGTATGAACTTCTGGTATGAAAACTTTCTGGTATGAAAAATCTAGGTATGATAATTTCTGGTATGAAATTTCTGGTATGAACTTTTCGTATGATAATTTATGGTATGAAATTTCTGGTATGAACTTTTCGTATGATAATTTCTGGTATGAAATTTCTGGTATAAAAATTTTGGTATGATAAATTCCGGTATGAGAAATTTAGTCCAGAAAATAAAAAAGAAAATAATAAAAAAAAAACAAAGGTAAGAAAAATAATAAATAAAAAACAAATTCAGTAATTAAAAATTAAAACTTATACTTATATAACAAATAACAAACATCACTTATTCATTTCTTTATAAATAGAAGGGTTAATAATTTTTACCTACTATTAAATGAAAGTGGTAAAAAATTTGGGGTACACTTTATTAAACAAAAACTCAAAAAAGCCTAGTATGTCAAATTCTCCCTTATTTTGTTAACCATATAATTTTAATATATATATATATATATATATATGTATTTAAAGAGTAAGTTTGGTAAGTAGATATATATTATGTATTATAGTATTATTATTTTAATAGGTAAGATGTCAACTATTTATGTATATATTTGTTTTTTTGAAAATCAAAATAACGTAAAATTGACGTGTGGCAATGAAGAGATTAGGAAGTGACACGTAAGATTAAACGCTTTGGCTTTAATATAGTATATAGATAGATAGATAATAGATATAATATAGGTATTTAAAGAGTATGTTTGGTAAGTAGATATATATTACGTATTGTAGGATAATTATTTTAATAGGTAAGATGTCAACTATTTATGTAAATATTTATTTTTTAAAAAAATCAAAATTACGTAAAAATACACGTTGTAAGGAAGAGATTAGGAAGTGACACGTATAATTAAACGCTTTGCCTTTCTATATACATATATTAAAGCAGAAGCGTTTACTTCAACGTGGTTCATCCTAATAAAAAAATATGCCACATGTCATTTTCTTAGAATTTTAGATTTTTTTAATAATATATATAGTTACCATATTTTAATTATCCTATTATAAAACTTATATTTATCTACTTACCAAACATATATGTATATATACTATTAGTGTTAAAATATATATCTATATACTAATAATAAAGTAGAATAAATTAGAAGCCTTTAATGTCATATGTTTTTTTTCCATTCTTTTTGTCAATGTAATTTAATACGCACTCTCATTTTAAAAAATTAATTAAAAAATTATATAAACTAACTAACTAACTAACAAACTATATATATTAAAAAAAAACCTTACTTACATAAACCATGGTTCCATATATTTTTATATTACGGGTCGTTTTAACGTTCAGTTTCATTTAAGACCTTTTTTTTATCAAGAACATGTAAACTATCATTTATTTTAAAATATCCCTTTCTGTTTTTTATTATCTTTTACTTTCCCTTATAATATTATCTTCCAACTCACTTTAATTAATAATTAGATTTGTTTTACAATTTATTAAAGCTAATCCCGCACACTGGATAGGATCGGGGGAGGCCCTCCGCGGGGTGCGGGTATTAGACTAGTAATATATTATATAGATTAGTCCGTAATGCCCCTAGGAACCCTACTTAGTTCAACCCCAAATTTAAAACACTTATGTCCCTCAAATTGAATTTTTATGTCATACTCCCCGTGATACTAGTCGAACACTATTTTTCATTATTTCCATATTTTATCGTTAATCCAAGACAACTGCACTTCCTCATCGCTATCTCTCCTATATAAGAAGCACTGAAACTCTCTTCTACGCATTTTATACACAAACACCTTTCTGTCGGTCCATCTTCTTCCCTATCTTTCATTAGTCTTCGTTTGTATACCTTAACAATTACAAACTTAACCCTCACAAAAATGGAGAAGGAAAACAATGACAACAACCCAAAAACCAAAGGCAATGCTCTTGGGATCTCCATTGTCCTGAGGATTCTTGCAGTAGGCGCATCTGTAGCTTCTGCTTCTCTCATGTTCACTAACCACCAAACTGCTCTTGTCTTTGGTTCTCCCATGGCTGCCAAATACAGCTACGTCAATTCTTTCAAGTAATATCTCCGGACAAACTACTTTCACATATTACTCAATCTGCGGTTGTTTTTTTTACATATTGATTGATTTACTTATATTTCAGGTTCTTGGCATACGCTAATGCGGTAGCAGGTGGAGTAGCATTTGTGAGTCTGTATGCTTCACTGGTCGTCTCGAGGAAGAAGATGACCTCCAACGGCTATTTTCTCCTCTTCTTGCTTGATCTGGTATTTAATAAAAAAATGCATGTCAAATAATATAATTCATCATTTTCGATGTGGTAATTAATGAATGGTGGAGCAGGTGGTGATGAGCCTGGTCATGGCGGGGACTGCGGCGGCAACGGCGGAAGGGTACTTGGGACGTCACGGCAACTCTCACGCGGGTTGGTCGCCTATCTGCGACTACTTCGGAAAATTCTGCTCCCGCGCCCTCGTCTCCGTTTCACTCTCCAGTCTCGCCTTCCTCCTCCTTCTTGCCCTCACTGCCATCTCTGCATTCTCCTCCCGCACATGATTCATTCATTTGTTCGTTTCATAATTTCTGAGAAATAATGTATCATTTGTTCAAGCTATTATATATTTCTTAGTTATGGTGGTTTGAGCATTCACTTCCATTTGAGAGTCAATAATACATTTCTGCATTATGTAGTTATTCAATGAATGAATGTATTAAAACAAACAAACAAACAAGAGAATTTAATTTAAGATCTGAGGTGAGATATAAAATTGCGAGTATCTTTCTGACATGTATATTTTGTTTTCCTGGATGCCTTTTTTTTTCATATTAACTAATGACGCTCGTGTCTCTAGATTTCATAATGTAAAGTCAAACACAATACACAAAATTATATATGCAATGGTTGGCAAGAAGCTTCGCATTTGGTAGAACCAAGAAAAGCACAGGTTTTGATAAGGTCGTGTCAGACGGCTACGCAAAACCCGGTTAGAGTAATTCAAAGCCCATTATTAGATATTTAAAATTGTAGTAGGATGATGACATGGTGAGTTGAATATCAGTATGTGAGAACACATCAATAGTGGTGAGTGTTGTTAAGTGATTAAGTCAACACAAAATCTTATCTGCTATATTTTGATGAGTAAAAGCAAAGGCAGTCGATCTGAAAGTCTCGGCCTTTGCGGCCGCAACACGATAGGGCATGTGGGACTATATACGTAAGAAATTGTGCAGCTTAGAAGGCTCGCTAGTTACAGAAATTCTTCGTGCAAAGGCTCACAAGCAATCGAGAACCGTGAGCATCCGTTTGTACCTTAGGATATTTTTATTTTTTTTGAACTAAAGGTTACGTTTAATTAAAAAAGAGGATTACAAAGTTCATGGGGAGTACAAAAAAGGGATTATTCTAGTTAGATGTATTTGAGAGAGTCTTGGGTATATGGGGTTTGATATCGAGGTAAGACATCCAAGTTGAACTGATGTAAGTGTTTTGGTGCCATTGAGTTGCAGCAATGATGTTGACATCATGCTTGGTTTATAGCGGATGTGGTGGAAGTGACGGGGATGTTAGAGTTAAAGACATAGTCGTTGCGGTGAGGGTGATGATTTGGTTCCTGAATGATTTGGTGTTTGTAGAAGTTGTGAGCCACTTGATCCATATGTGGATTGTGGTGAACCGTTGGGAGATGTCAAGCCATATGAGGAGGGAATGGAGAGTGGGTGCATTGGAAGAGGGCGTGGTTGTCAGTTTCTTCGGCAAGGAGGCATATAGGACAGAGGTTGGAGTTAGTGATGCCCCATTTGAAGAGTTTCGAAAGCGTTGCTAGTTTTTCATGGGCTGCAATCCAAGAGATGAGGTTGCATCTAGGTATTTTCATATTCCCTCAAAGTATGCTACTCCAGGGAACCTGGGTTCCCATGTAAAACGAAATATTAGGAGCATTTTTATTGATAACGGAATTTTCAATTTGAAATTCAAAAGCGGGATCTCCAAGTTTTTTATGTCAAAGTAATGACATATTATCCCTCGTATCAACACGGGATGTCCAAGTCTTTTATACCAAAGTAATGATATATTATCCAAATTATAGTAACGGATCAACACGGGTAATGACATATTATCCCTCAGTAAGAAGACTCCCCGGGAGATGACGATCGCTAGGCTGACAACTCAGCCACAGTTACAGTGAGACCTTGTGTGGCTAGAGATTGATATCCACTTTCCGGATTCCGACAGTCATTTGTCCACCTTGGAGATATTACCTGATCTGTTGGTCGAGATTCGACAAAAGCAGGAGAGTTGCCCAGCTTTGTCACAGATCCAAGACCAGATGTCTCGAGGAGAGGCACCACAGTTTGCAGTCGGTGTTGATAGGATCTTGAGACGCTAGGAGCGTGTTTGTGTGCCTTCGGATCGAGAGTTGAGACAGAGGATCCTACAGGAGGTTCACTCTTCACCTTACTCAGTGCACCCTGGTGCGAGTAAGATGTATCACGATGTCATACACTCTTTCTGATGGGGAGGTCTGAACCCACATGTGACGAGATATGTAGCTCAGTGTGCGACCTGTCAACATGTCAAGATCGAGCATCACCGACCAAGAGGCGAGCTATACCCACTTCTCGTTCCTCATTGAAGTGGGAGGACATCTCGATGGACTTTGTTACCGGTTTGAGACCGAGTCGAGGCTTTGATGCTATATGGGTCATAGTAGATCGACTGACGAAGACTGCATGTTTCATTCCTATCAAGAAAACGTGACCGGTAAGTCGATTGGCAAAGGAGTTCACTAGACAAATAGTGAGACTTCACGGAGTACCTAGGACTATAGTCTTTGACAGAGACATATTGTTCACTTCGAGCTCCTCAAATGTAGCTTTTGTCCATGTCCCTGTAGGGGAGAATATGGTTTTATCCTCCTTTAGGTACTTGTCCAACTTCATTATGGTTAGAAAGAACATCTTCTGCTGCCATATTTTGAAGCCCGTTCCATCGAACTTCTCAGATGTGACTCTTGTGCTCAACGAGCCAGTCATCGTTATTGTCTGTGGGGCTAGGTGTGATTGTTATTTTCCCCGACAAGTTAGCCGGTGACAGACCCCTCTCAAACTGAATTTGGGGTGTTGGCTCACATCGATTACCATCACTCGTATCCGTGTTGTTTTGAACTTCATGTTCAGGACTTAAGTCGGTTCCGTTAATTATCTTATTCACGAGGACATTGTCGCTTGCACTCAATTCAGCCATTTTCAAATTTTCTATTGCACAAAAAAGCAGCACAAGAATTAGTGGGTTGTTTTTGTAATTTCTTTAAGTCGGATAAATTTACAAATAAAAATTAATTATTTAATTTTTTAAAAATTCGTACAAGAACGAATTGTTTCGCTTTAGAAAAATTGAATGCCGGTGAGAAATGAAAAAAGACCGATTTAATTATATATAAATAAACCAAAAGTTGGGGAAAAAATTCAATAAACCAAAATGAAAGAAAAAAACTTGTATGAAAGAAAAAAACTTGTATGCAACGGTTCCAGCATAGAAATGGCTTAGGAGTTGTCATCCGTGACGACTCGGGCAATTGCATCGACTCCCCCTAACTGTTGAGCCGGAGGCAATGCTATTTAGGCTGCAACTTCTCCAGCGTCTTCGAGCCTCGAGTGTATCTCTCGAATCTGACTCGCTGGTTGGTATTATATGCTGCTGCGTGCCATAAAAGATCTTGCAAGTGTAGAAGGACGCTCTTATGAAGACCTTGTTGATGATATTGTAAATCTAGCTAATTCTTTCGTTTCTTTTTTTGCCATGCATGTGCAGAGTGAGGATTTGAACTTGAGACCAATTGAACTTATGTTTCCTCTTCCAAACCTTAATCAGAAGTATTAAGAATATTTTAATAGGTTAATTAACTATTCTAAAGTCAAACAAATTGCAAGTCAGCGATCAATTTCAATTTGATTATTACCCCATAAATTAAGTATTAGTAACTAGTTTAATAATGCACAAAATAATGTAAAAGTGTTGTTAATAAATTAGTTTATTTAGTTAATAATGCACTTTTGTATTGAGGATACTTTTTTTTTTTATGGGATTTCATTGAGGATACTAAGTATACATTTTTTTTAATCTTCTTGAAAAAGTATGCACTTTTATTTTTTAATTATTTATATACTTATATTAAAACAAATGCTAAAACTGACACGACGTCCTCATAAATTTTATATAGCTAAAATTTTTTTTAAATAACTAATTAAATCATAAAAAAATTTTCCTAAGCCAAAACTAAATCAAATTTTAAACAAAAACCATTCATATTTCTCCCTTATCAATATCTGATAGCAAACTCCCATTTACAGCAATCGACTTTTAATACCTCAAAATTCTGGTAAACTCTCCATAGTTTCAGCAAATATAAAATCTGTATGGTTTTGCCCCCCAAACAAGCTTATTTTTTACGTTTCTGTTTCTTGCAAGAAATCATCAACCATCAATCTCTACACTTCTACTCAATCACACAACTCCATTATAAATCACAAACAAAACACAATCTCATCTCATTCCATCAAAAAAACAAATATGGAGAACAAAGCACGCGATTTGGAACAAGGGACGAGTCATCAACATCACGAAGAAAAGATTCCACTTCTTCAAGAAACTCCATTTCCAGACCCAACAAAGAAGAATCTAATACAGCAAGCCATAAGCCAGACATTTCAAAGCACAGCTCATCTCGCGAATCTCTTACCAACAGGAACAGTTCTTGCATTTCAGCTCTTGTCTCCTATCTTCGCAAACCAAGGCGAATGTGATGAGGTTAGCCGGTTCATGACATTTGCGTTGATCGGCTTATGTGGGCTTTCGTGTTTGGTGCTTTCGTTTTTTGATAGTTATAGAGATGACAGTGGGAATGTTTGTTATGGGTTTGCTACTTACAAGGGTTTATGGGTAATTGATGGATCAGTGAAGCTTCAACCTGAGATTGAACTGAAGTATCGGGATTTCGTGCATGCTGTGTTGTCTGTGCTTGTTTTTGGAGCTATTGCTATGTTTGATGAGAATGTTGTTCATTACTTCTATCCTGAGCCGTCGGTTGAAGTGAGTGAGTTTCTTTCCGCGCTTCTAATAGGGTTTGATGATAAGACAAATCATACATCCTTTTGGCTAAGTTGAATTATAATTTTCTATTTATAACGGATTAATATTTATTACATTGGTTGTTGACGTATTGTATGGGTCGTTGACCTACTATTTTGTGGGTCGCTAAATATTATTGACGATTTTGCTATCTCACATTGTTTATCCGTCATAGTGGTCGTTGACCTACTGTTTTATAGGTTGTTGAATATTTTCAGCGATTTTGCTATCTCATCTTGATTAAGGCTCATAGTTTGAAAACTTGTATAGTTAGAGTATTTGAAAATTCAACAAATCTTACCTTTCTTGTACTTTTGATTAAGTTGAACTATTATTTTTATTCATAACGGATTAATATCATTTAACATCAACTAATGTTGATAGTTTGCAAACTATCTATTATATGGGTCGTTGATCTACAGTTTTGTTGGTCGTTGACCTACTGTTTCGTGGCTCGCTAAATATTTTTATATCTTTATATCATACGTAAAGTAATTTTTGGTTTATATCACCAGCATACGCAACTTTTAAATCAATTCTTAACAAATACTCGTGCAAGGCACGGGATATAAACTAGTTAGAAAGAAAAAAAATGTTATTTTTATGAGTCTTAATATCATAGGAAGAAGGAAATAGATAATTAAAATATTAGTTAATTATCTCATAAAGAGTAAAAAGAAAGAGATAATTCTAGGAAGAAGAAAATAAATAATTGAGATATTTTAGAAAATCCTAGGAAAAGAAAAGAGATAACATATTTGGTATTACGTTATTATGTTGGTTATTAACAAATTGAGTATCAGACTTAGGTATTAACATATTGAGTATCATGGTTGAGTATTGAGATATTGAGTATTACAATTGGGTATTGATATATTAGGTACTACACTTGGATATTAACATACATTGAGTATTAACATATTGGGCATTATATTGGATATTAACATATTTTGTATGACACTTGGGTATTATGTTGGATATTGGGTACTAACATATTGAGTATCGGGCTTGGGTATTAAATATGAGTGAATTTGCTATGTAGCCTTAGTTCACTAATTTTGTTTAGTAATTGTGAAGCTCAATAATTTTGTTAGATTATGACCTCTTTTTAAATTTTTAGACTAATTTACCCTTCTACATGAATTTAAAAGATTCCTAATTAATTATTGCCTTTTAATTGACCTACAATCTCTAATTGAAGAAGGTGTATTTTGAAAAAGTTACCAATTTTAATCAGCGTAATCAATTAGTAAATCATGAAGAGTAGAAGAAAATTTTACATGGATTGATAAAACTAGCATGTTACATGCTTGTACTCTTCATGTAAACGTGTACAAGAAAATTTTATAAGATGATAAATCGTGAAATCCAACTTGTCCAGTTGGTATTAGGGTGGGAGGGAGGGGCAACTAACCAGAGATCAATTCTTGATGACTACATTTGTTTATGCATTTCATCCCCTCCTGAGGAGGTTGCTATCTCTACTGCCTCCGGCCTTCGGCGTGAATCCCTCCCGTTTACCTACCTTGGTATTTCCATCGGTAGTAAACGTCTTTGTGGTGCTGCATACCTACCCCTCATCACCAAGATTACTAAACGCATCAACTCTTAGAGTGCCCGGAACCTCTCCTATGCCGGTCGGAAACAAGTAATTGCTTCCATCCTCATGGCACTCCATCACTACTGGTGCTCTGTCATTCCAATCCCACAATCTGTCATTGCAAAAATCACTAGCCTTCATCGGTCCTTCCTCTGGTCTGGCAAAGACGCAAGCCCTCGCTCTCTTGTCGCCTGGGACACCGTCTGCTCCCCCATAAATGAGGGTGGTTTGGGCTTCAAAGAGCTCCTCTCCTGGAACAAAGCATGCCTTGCAAAGATCTTCTACGACATCATTATTGATCTTGGATCCCCCCCGTCCCAACATCTGGTCTGAATGGGTCCACAAAAATATTCTCAAAGGGACCTCCATTTGGCTCGTCAGACCCAAGCCTCACTTCAGCCACGGATGGAACTCAATACTAAAAATTAGAGATCAAATTCTTGCTAGATTGAATGGTACCCAGTTCATCTCTATTGTTACCACCCCTCATGGTACCTTCTCTACAGCTGCCGCCTATCACTTCCTACGGAACCAACCCTCACCAAACCCACCCTTCAATCTCGGCATCATTTGGAAGGGACTCAACGTACCTAAATGTTCCTTCATCGCCTGGATTGCTTGTCACAAGCGACTGCCAACCCTTACCAAGTTACACGACTGGAACCTCGTCCAGGATGTAACCTGCCCTCTCTGCGGTTTACAGCCTGAAGATGAGGAACATCTCCTCAACCAATGTAGCTTCACATCACTTGCCTTCGACCTTGTTGCTCGCTGGACCAGGCTCCCCACTCCCCATCCATATGGACACTGTATTTGGTCCTGGCTTAGCAACCAAAAACCCTTGCATCATGACCTCATATCCCACATTCGCATTTCCTCTATCACCAACCTCATATACTGCATTTGGTGTACCAGGAACGAGATCATCTACAACAATCATATCACCCATGCTACTGTTTGTGCTCACAATGCAATCAGACTCACCAAGAATTTTGCTTCATATAAATGATAGATCTCCAGGTTCTCTTACTTGGGCTAACATTCTGGGCATAAATCTCATGTAATCTACTCTTCCCTGCTCCTCCCCTCTCATGCTTGCTCTCTGGTTTTGCTTCTGTCCAAGAGGACCTCACTGTACATTTTGGTTACCATTAATACAATTATTTCAAAAAAAAAAGATATGTTGAGTATTAACATATCTAGTATTATGTTGGGTATTAAGATATTTTTGTATCAAACTTGGGCATTAAGTTAAGTATTAATATATTGAGTACTAGACTTGAGTATTAACATATTGGGTATTACGGTTGAGTATTATTATTGGCCCTATCGGGTACCACATTTGAATATTAAGATATTAGAAAGATTGTTTTTCCTTTTTCCTGACATTATTAAAAAAATTCAATGTAACTAAACTAATTATTTTTTTATTTCTTTTATCTTTTATTCTAGGATTGTCGAAAAGATCACTCATTTTAAAAGTTCATATTGTATACACAGTTGAGGGACCCCATGACATTGCAAGGCCAGCGTTGGGTGTTAAGTTGCTAGGTGGGGCAGTGAGTAGAGATGAGGAGTTTGTTAGAGAGCTTGTCATGAAGAGAGCTGTTAAGGCGGTTGAGTTGATGCATCTTCTTCCACAGTTGAGGGACCCCCAGAGTGAGCTTCTCCTTCTTCGTTCTTGCATGGGTGTTGCTAAGTTGTATTTTGGCTTGAGGACCTGTCATCCGGAGCATTGGGAGAGTGCAACAGCTTATTTTGATGTTGGGCTCCGTAGATCAGTCGAGGATATTGTGGTTTGTGGGGGTCCTTTTTTTGGAGATCTTCAGTGGCGACTTGCTTCTTTGCCTATTCGATTTGGGGGGCTTGGGCTATACTCTGCTATTGAGACGTCTTCCTTTGCTTTTGTTGCCTCTAGGGCCCAGTCTTGGGAGCTCCAAGACCATATTTTGCGGGACAGTGGAGTTGTAGAAATGTGCTCTGAGTTTTATGGAGCTTTGGGTAATCTTCAGACTTCTATTCCTGGTTTCGATCTTTCTGTCTTTACTGTCAAGAACACCGTCCCCTCTAAAGCCCAACATGCTTTGGCGAGTGCTCTTTTTGGTAAGACCGTGCAGGAGATGGAAGTTATTTTTGATTTGACTCTAAGACAAAAAGCGGGTTTCAAGTGTCTTCAATCCACACATAGCCAAGATTTCCTTCTTGCCATACCCATTGATGGACTAGGGCAATGTATGTCCCCGGTTGAGTATCGTTCGGTTCTTAAGTATCGCCTTATGATTCCTCTATACCCGGTTGATGAGATTTGTCCTATGCCCAATTGTCGGAGAATTCTAGATTCTTTTGGGGAGCATGCGGTTCATTGTAAAGAGCTTCCTGGCTTCAAATATAGGCATGATTTGATCCGTGATGTGTTGTGTGATGTGTTTAGGAGGGCGGGGGTATCGGTTAAGAAGGAGGCGCCTGTGTCCTTCTTAACTGACCCACGTGAGGGGAGGTCCACCTTGAGGCCGGCGGATATCTTGGTGTTTGGATGGGCGGGTGGAAAACATGCTTGCATCGATTTGACTGGAGTTTCCCCACTTGTTTGTTTGGGTAGTGGGCCTTTTGCGGTTGGTAAGGCGGCGCTTAATGCGGCTTCTGCTAATGTGGCCAAATATGAGAAAGCTTGTATTGAAAATCAACATGTGTTTCTTCCGTTCGCTTTCGACACCGGGTGCAACGGGTTTTGCATGGCAACGTTACGTCTCCTAGGTCTTCTGATGTTGTTTTTAGGAGGATCGGATTCGCTATCCAGAAAGGATTGGCGGCACAACTTGTTGCCCGTCTTCCTTCTAACTCTTTGTAAATTTTGAAGCGAGACGAATATAATTAAACTAAGTCAATACACACTATAAAAAGTGCATACTTTATACATGCTATAAAATGCATACTTACCAAACTATAAAAATATCAATAAGTAAAGTTTACAATTTGAATTATTAAAATATTAAGAATCTTCATGTTGGAGAGAGACTCTTATTAGTAAATTGATATATTTTAATAAAATAATTACAATTATAGAAGTCAGTAATACTAAACATGTATTTTGTGTAGATAAATAGTTAAATAATGAAATTAGTACATGTAGTTGAAGTAAAATATAACACTGGAAAGTAACAGGAGATTTAGGCTCCATTTTCTATGCTTAGTACTTGGTCGATGAAAGTGTAACACACTAACTCTTTGTTCTTTGTATCAAAGAAAAAGAAAACGAAACAAACAATAATCTAATTTATATATACATTAATGTTTAAAAATCATTTTATATATTTTTAAAGAAATAAAGTATGATTAGATGAAATTTGTAGAATTTCAAACTACTGGAAAATAAACAAGTTTTGTGGGTAAAATCTACAGAAAAGAGATATCACTGATCGATAAATTTGGAAGATCTACATTTCATATTTAAAATTTCACAATCAATTTTATTATAAATAAAAATACCAAAATTTTATGATTTTGGTAACTAGGCCTTTTTGAAAAACTATGGTATGAACTATACTTTTTAATGTTTCAATTAAGTAAATATACTCCAATCTTTTGTATTTATTTCTCAAACTCTACACACTCTTCTCTCTCAAGGGGTACAATCGCTAAACACAAAACTAGAAAAAGTGTAAACCAAATTGTTTCAAAAGAAAAATTTATGGACGAGACCACACACTATTCTCTTGAACAAATTTTTATTTTTAAACTTTCAAAACTTCTTAACCAATTTTATATTTTAACTAATTGACTTAAAATATTTTTATATTTATTTTTATTTTACCTAAATAGCTTAAAATATTATATATTAAGAACAAAGTGATGGCATAATCTTTTGTTTGAAAACAATTTTATAATTTTGTTGAGATCAAAGTGTTTCAAATGGACCCTATCTATAATGGGAAACTTAATAGATAGGGTAGTATCAAGAAAATATCCATAGATTAACTATTCTAAAGTCAAAACAAGTTTCAATTTGATTAATGCAAAATGAATCTAATGCCGTTTCCGTTTTGCAGATTATGCACGTAATCTAACCAAACAAATATTTGTAAATCGATCAAACCTTATAAAGCCGAGGAATGACCCAAATCTTTAAGGAACATATACCTCATTTAAAAACAATGAAACTACCAAACTACCTCAAACTATGTCTCCATTTCCTCGTCCTTGGCTCGACATTCGCAACCCCGTCGACGCCAATGTCACCACCCGCGCCTTTCTATTTGAATGATTACGACGACTATCCAACAACACCACCACCACCTGCCGCCCCTTGTAACATGGAGGACAAAATTACCCTCCTTGAAATCAAGCAAGCCTTCAACACTTCCGACTTCCTCCCTACATGGATTCCGAACACAGATTGCTGCAATGGTTGGGACGACTTGGTCAAATGTGATCCCATCTCGGGTCGTGTCACTTTCTTATACTTCCAAGGCAACTCGCCTTGGGGACGACAAGATCTCCCCACGATATTCCCTTCAGCGATAGGGAACCTCTCCTACTTAACAACCCTAATTTTTATAAACAATGCAACCGGTCCCATCCCTAGTTTCATCTCTAATCTTCAGCAACTCGGTTACCTTGATCTCTCACGCAATCGTCTTTCCGGTCACATCCCACAATTCATCACCCGATTCCAAAATCTCTCCGTACTCGCTCTAAACGACAACCAACTCACCGGCACAATCCCGCCTCAACTCTCTCAACTTCCTTACCTCAACTTACTTTCCCTCGAGAACAACAAGCTCACCGGTCCTATCCCAAACGGCTTATTCAGCTTGTACAAGCCTGCTTACTCGGACGGAGTGTACCTCCTCCTCGGTTCAAACAAGCTCAAGGGTCCAATCCCAAGATCATTGGCGAGCGTTAAGATTAGAAGGCTAGAGCTCGAAGATAACAAGTTTAGTGGAGATGCTTCTTTTCTCTTCGGCAAGGATAAGGGGTTGTGGTACATTGACCTCTCCAAAAACAAGTTATCGTTCAACATGTCAGAGTTGGAGGTGAATTCGGATATTATAACGTTGAATTTGAACAATAATAAGATATTTGGCAGTTTGCCTTCTAGTTTAGTAAATGTCACAATGTTGTCTTACTTCAACGTTAGCTACAACCTTTTGTGTGGCCAGATTCCGGTGGGTGGAAGACTGCAGCAGTTTGATTCCTTTGCTTATTCCCATAACAAGTGCTTATGTGGTAATCCACTGCCACAATGCACGTGGTAATCCATACGTAGTACATTTATGTGCTTGAAGTTATGTATTATTTATGTACTTGAATATATATATCCTTGAAATTATGTATTATTGCATGTACCATTTTGCATTATAAAGGCGTAATTGATGGATTGTCGAGTGAATTTTGAGATTGCTCTTGGCCATATGTTCACCGTTGGACTTGCCGCGATCCCCGACTCCAGATCTGCCAGCATCTAGTCTGCCTCGAGCTCCGATGACGAACACTTGCACCGAACTCGGTCAGATTTGTGCCGACACCTTTGTCCGAAGCCGTTGAACTGCAGTTATCTGATCTCGAACCCATCCTCAATCAGATCCGGAACTGTAAATTACTACACAAACAAAGCCTTAATGCCAGAAATGATCCCACGTACTACGCCGCCACCCTCTACCAACTATCTTAATCAGTTAACACTTCACACAATTTTTTTTTTCTCTTATATACGTTTCGGGACCAAATAAAGTGGAAGTCACTAGTCACACTCCTAGTGAATCCATTCTAAAACTAATTGAATGAAGTAACTCTAATAATTATATACAATAGGTATACATGCTATTGTCGATGTAGGACTTTCACACGTCTCAACATCCTGCGCTTCTTAACAACTTCAATATGGAGAGCATTTAGTTTAGTTTAGAGTTAATTATATAATAAGATTGAGAAAGGTACAGTAAGCATTTGTGTAAATCAAGTGCAAAGGGGTAAAGGAGTGCCACACAAACAAGTGTTATTGGAATAAGAAGAAGCGTCGAAATCCTGCAGTCTTCCACCCACCGGAATCTTCCCACACAACAGATTGTTGCTCACATCAAATTGATCCAAATTCGTTAGGTTGACAAGGCTCTCACCCAACTTACCGAATATCCTGTTATGGTCAAGCGACAAGATGGAAACACTCGAATTCTTTGCGACCTTCATATCCGACATATCAAACGACAGCCTATTTCCCGACAAGTAAAGGATCGACAACCAGTCGTTCTTGCTGAGAAGAAAAGAAGCATCCCCGGTAAGTCTATTGTACTGAAGGTGCAGTTCCGTGAACTTAACGTCGGCAAAGGATCTCGGGATCTCGCCGTGGAGTCTATTTTCCCTGAGCAGAAGGTGGATTCCGTCCTGTTGATTCGGATGCTTGAGCTTGCTGAACAAGCTACTGGGAATCCGGCCGGTGAGTTTGTTAATGGATAGGTCAATGTAGTAAAGATGGCGAAGGCGAGCGAATTGACTCGGGATGGAACCGGTAAGTTGGTTATTGTCGAGTGCGAGGGCTTTGAGTTTTTTAAAACGGGTGATGAATCGAGGAATGGGGCCGGAGAAGCGATTGTCGCTGAGTGTGAGGTCTTGGAGGCGTCGGAGTTTGGTAAGGAAGGCCGGGATGGGACCGGTGGCGGCGTTAAGGAAGGCGAGAGTGGTTAGGTAAGGGAGGTTTCCGATTTCGGCGGGGAAGATTCCTGGGTGGTAATACGTCCCCACGACGGAGGTTCCGTCGAAGTTGAAGGTTTTGATACGACCGTGGGAGTCGCAGTCGATGTAGTTCCAGGTGCCGTCGCAACAATTTATGTCGGGATCCCAGTTCTGGAAAGCGTCGGTTGTGTTGAAGGTTTGCTTGATTTGAAGGAGAGTTTTCTTGTCGTCGGAGTTGCAACGCGGTGCTGCAAAAGTGATGGCAAGAAAGAGAAGGAAAGTGAAGTAGAGAGTGAGGTGTTTTAAAGTAGTGTTCATTGTTTATTGATTGAGGGCGAATGTGATTTGTAAAGCACTTGGGCATTGCATCAATTTATAAGGACAAATTGGTTCACTCTATTACAAATACGCGACTCATCTGTACGTTGAATAAAATATTAAACTACCAAAACCGCGTTACATCAACAATAAAAATAATAATAATAATAATAATGAATATGCTATTTTTTTTATTTCTTTTTTGAAATAAGTATATAAAGAACCAAAAGAAATGTAAAGAGAGGTAGTGGTGGGGGAGAGATTACAGTTACATAAGATTTATCCCAAGTTTTTTAGCCCAGAAAATAGTTTTTGCGGATCTATCCTTCCACTTGGAAGAAGCATAATTCTTGACGTCGTGGATGATGTTGAGCGCGCTAGATGTTGGGAGGGTAGTCTTCTGATTGAAGGTTTTCTCATTCCTAGCTTTCCATATATGGTATATGTATGCAGTGAGGTAGCCAGTCTGATGTGAGAGATGAGGTCATTTTTTGTTGGTTTGTTGTTGCTAATCCAGTTCCAGATGTTGTTGCTATATGGTAGGGGAGGGGGAATGTGGATCCATCTAGAAATGAGGTCGAGGACCGAAGTAGAAAAGTTGCATTTATGGAGCAGGTGGTCTTCGTCTTCTAAATGAATGTTGCAGAGGGTGTAGGTGGGATTGATGGAGGAGTCCCAAGTAATAATCTTAGAGAGGGTGGGAAGCTTTTGATGACTCGCTAGCCAAGAGATGAAGCTGCAACGGGGTATGTTAAGTCCATTCCAGATGTTGTGGAGGTAGTAGTTGGTTGGAGGCCTGTTGTTGATGAGCATGAGATAGGCAGCGGAGGTGGAGAATGTGCCTTTTGGGCCAGTTGAGGAGGCGATGAATGATGATCTTCCAGTGACATCGATAAGGAGGTTCCTAGTGTTGAGTATGCTATTCCATGTGGGACTGTGTTTGTAAGATGGAACGGTTTTTGAGAATGTTATTGGCAATCCAGTTCGTCCAGAGGTTGTTTGTTCAGGGTCAAGCTCGAAGAGAAGTATGCGATGCAGGCTCGGTTCCAGGAAAGCATCTCTTTGAATCCAAGACCACCGTTGGTGATGGGGGAGCATACAGTTTTCCAAGGCATGAGTGCTCTCGTACTAGTTTCTTTGCCTGTCCAGAGAAAGGAGAGTAGGGAGGAGTTAATCTTCTTGATGATAGAGGCAGGGATGCGTAAGATGGCACACCAATAGTATTGTAGAGGGATGAGGATTGATGTGATGATTTGTTTCTGTCCTGCGTAAGACAAGTTCCTTGCACTCCATGAATTTATTTTCCTCGTGATGTTGTTGATGATAGGCTTGTAGTCAGCATGGTTTAGTCTTTTGGATCCAATAGGGATGCCAAGATAGGTGAATGGGAGGGTTCCAAGAGTCAGGCCCAGGCTATCATCCAAATGAGTTTTATCTTGAAGAGTGATACCGCCAGTGTATAGTGTCGTCTTCCCAGTGTTGATGTGAAGCCAGAATAGTTGCCGAAGTGAGTGAGGGTCTTCATGAGAGTGTTTATGGATTCAAGATCACCCTTGTAAAATAGCAAAATATCGTCAGCAAAACATAGGTGGGTTATGCGAGGTGAGGAGCATTTGGGGTGGAGGTTGAAGTTGGGGTTGGAGGTATTGGTGTGGATCATGGAGGATAGGACTTCAAGGGCAATAACAAATAAAGCTGAGGAGAGGGGGCATCCTTGTCTTAGACCCCTCGAGCCATGGAAGAAGCCAGTGAGAGAGCCATTCAGATTAATCGAGTAGCTTGGGCTCGAGATACATGCTTCAATAAGATTAATGAAGTGAGGAGGGAACCCCATCCTAGCCAAGTAGTTGAGAATGAAGTGGTGATTGATCGTATCAAAGGCTTTGGAGATGTCTACTTTGATCGCACATCTGGGGGAAATGTGCTTTTGGTTGTAGCTCTTGAAGAGTTCTTAGTTAATCAGAATGTTGTGTTTGATTACTCTACCCTGGACGAATGCCCCTTGGTAACTGCCGATTAGGGAGGGAAGAACGGCATTAATCTTGGTTGCAAGAATCTTGGCTATCACCTTATAGGTAGTGTTGCAACAGGCAATCGGTCAGTAATTAGAGGGGAGAGTGGGGTTGTCTTTTTTAGCAATCAGTGTAAGTGAGGTGTGGTTTGCAATCCGGGGGAGAGTGGCCGTTTCAAAGAAACGTAGAATGGCTTTAGTGAAATCTTCACCAGTAATGCTCCATGTTGATTTGTAGAAGAGCGAGTTATAGCCATCGGGCCCAGGGCTTTTGTTGTCTCCGATTCTATGAAGAGCGGATTTGATATCTTTCTTGGTGACTCTAGTGGCGAGATCAGCGGCCAAGGAGTTGGGGAGAGTGGGGAGAGAGCAGTCCGGAAATAAGTTACCAGGATTGTGGGGGGTAGTTGGGCATAGGATCTTGGAAAAGTGGACAGTTAAGATCTCCTAGATATCCTCCTAGCGGTAAGTGGGACCTTTGTTCAAGTCATTTGGGTCCTGGATGCAGTTGATAGCGTTCTTGGTGCTCCTGGCGGTTATGCTCTTGAAGAAGTATGAATGACACTAGTCACCGTATTTAGCCCAGTTGGCTTTGGATAGCTGGGCAAGGATGGAACGAAGGTCATTCATGCTGTCATTTAAGGA
Source organism: Fagopyrum esculentum (assembly GCA_033239045.1). Lineage (NCBI taxonomy): Eukaryota > Viridiplantae > Streptophyta > Magnoliopsida > Caryophyllales > Polygonaceae > Fagopyrum > Fagopyrum esculentum. The sequence continues at coordinate 138,576,922 of BSUD01000001.1, read as the reverse complement.
GGTAGTGGTGTTTCTCTCATTCTCGAGGAGCTGGGGATTAAAGGGGTCATTTTGCAGCCTGGTTTGAATGTCATCGAGCTCAGATTTGAGGTTGTTTATGAATGATTGCAGGATCTCAAGCTTTTGGCTCGGGAATTTCTTGAGCACTGGTTTAAGCCTCTTGAGATTGTGGTACAACTTAGTCATAGGGTTCATATGTTGGTGGTGGGAAGGGTTGGACCATAGTTGTGAAACAGGTGTGTGGAACTCTTCATGGGCAGCCCAGGCGTTATTGAATCTGAGTTGTCTCGTAGGCCAGTTGGTGATGGGGTTTATGGCGAGTATGGATGATGAGTGATCAGAGGGGCCTGGGTTGTCGAAGTGTGCACGATATGCTGGAAAAGTTGAGGTCCAAGTAGTGTTGCTGATGATCCGATCCAGTTTACACCACACTCTAGTAGAGATCTGCTTGTTATTCCATGTGAGTTTGCAACCAGAATAGGCAAGATCGGAGAGGGTGTTTGAGGAGAATCAATTAGCCAGTTTAGTGGAGGGTTGGGTGTGATTGGTGTTTGCATGGGAGATTTTCTCATCCGGGTGAAGGGTGGTGTTGAAGTCACCGAGGAGGGTCCAAGGGGAACTGTCTGAGAGCATATTGATGGTGTTTATAGCATCCCATAGCGCCTGACGCTCCTCAGGAAGGTTGAAAGCGTAGAAAAAAGTACATTCGAAGTGGGGAAGAGAGATAGGGTTTGTGAGGGGTAGATTTGGGGTGGTCAGGGATATAGAGCAATGGATGAGTTGGGGTGTGCAAAAGATAGGAGTGAGTGTGATGATGGATGGGTTCCACCAAAGCCAGATGCGACATCTTGCATCATTGTACAAGTTGGAGATATTGGAGAAGTTGTGCAGTTGGGGATGAGGAATTTGAGCTTGCTCATTTTTTTTGCTTTTAGTTTTGTTTCTAGGATGGCAATGATGTGAAGGTTTTGGTTGCTAACCAGGGTACGAATAGCTTGTTGAATGTTGGGGTGATTCATGCCCCGGATGTTCCAAGCAGTGAGGTTGATATTCATTGGAGTGTATCGGGTGATGAGTTAGTGTCCCTGACACTACATATGGAGATAGTTGTGGTAGAGGTGTTGGCGTGGGGTGAGGGGAGAGGGTGTGAGTCCTCACGTCTCACAACATGGGGGGAGAGGGTGGAATAATAGTGTCAAGGCTCTCTAGATGGGTTCTGGGAGGGGTACGGTTATGGTTTGAGCCTGTGGGGTGCTTTGTGTTTGTTTTAGGTGGGAGGAGCTTGAGCTGTCGACTACCAGAGCCTGCATGGGGTTTTATTGCATGGTGGAGGAGGGATGACGAGGGTCTTAGTGAGGTGAGAAAAGTGGGAAGAGTGGGAGGGACAGTGATTGTGTATACGTTGTGATGAATCGGGAGTAGGGAGGTTAGGCTTGGAGTGGGTTGAAGGGTTCCTTGACGTGCTTGGTTTGTGAAGAGTGAAGGACACAAGGCAGTAGTGGCCGAATATGCCACATTTGGAGCAATGCGGTGGAAGCCATTCGAACGTAATCTTCTGTGTTATGGCTTCTCCGAGCGGCCCTTTGAGAGTTACTTCACGTAGCAGAGGTCTTGAAGCTTGAATTTCCACCAACACTTTAGCAAAACCAAGCCGGTTTTGGTGTGCACAGTTGTTGTCTGTTAGGATGGGGATGCCAATTGCTGAAGCGATCGTGGACAGCATATGGGGCGACAAAAACCTATAGTCGAGATCGTGTAGGGTGGCCCATATTGGTATGGACGATAGGCTAGAGTAGTCTAACCTCATACCATGGGACCATCGCTTGAGGAGGATGGAGGAGCTCCCCGAAATAATCCATGGACTACCTTGCAGGGTTGATAGGAGGTCTTCCTCAGTGGAGAATTGGACTATAAAGATTCCGTTATCCTTGCGAAGGATCTTAGGTTGTGAGATCTGATTCCAAGAATGCCTAGCGAAGGGAACCATGCGGTTGAATGTAATAAGGCTGCCAAGGGGGAAGCCTACCAAGGACAAATTCCACTTTGTAGTGTTGTCAGAGACATCATCATGGGTGAAGTTGATTATACCATCCTCGAGACCCTCAGTGTATGTTAATAGTATATGGTCCCAAGAAAAGTCATTAATGAGGGTTGCTTTGAAAGAGACTTTTGGGTTGTCTGTGGATAAGACAGGTTGTTGGTTAGGGGAAGGTGAAATGATGGCGTTGGCCGACGGCATTCCATCAACATTGGGGGAAGGTGAGTGGTTTGCATTGGCTGAGGGCATTCCAACCTCTTTGGGGGTAGTCTGGGTGGGGGGCAGCGTTGGTGGGGTAGGTTCCGGAGTACTATCATGTTCGTCTTGAACATCAGTGATAGCTAGCTTATTTTTTGATTCAAAGTCACCGGCGGGGACGAGAGGTTCTGGGTGTGATGAGTTTGGGGGAGGTGGAAGGGCATCAGCTATGTCGACTCTTGGTGGGGAGGTGGGGTGGTCTTCATCTTGAGGGGGTTTTGAGACTGGTGAAAGCGGTGGGAAGAGTTCTTTGGAACTGAGTGTAGGGGGGTTGGCTTGAGATTGGCTTGCAGTGATTCTCCTATTGTTAGTACGAATAATGTCCTCCGGGATAGTGTCGTAGGGGCTCGGGGGGCTGGCCTGTTTGTTAGAGTTTTGGGGGTTAGGTTTTGCAATGGAGTATAGCTCTGAGAGTTTGATGGATGGCTTGTGGGTGCGCTTGGAACCGGCCATTAAAGGGGTCTGGGGGTAGCAAGGGGGAGGGGAGGGCGAGGGTGTGGCGGGGAGCCACACCAGGGGAGGGAGGAGTCCGGTGGGCAAAAGAGAGCGTTTTTTATATTCTTAATATATATATATAGAGTTTGGCTCCCATGTAAACAACCCTTATATTGTTCAATGAGAACAAATTATATCCGTTAGATCGTTAAATAGATGGTTGAGATTAGGCGATATTAAAACATAAAAAAATCATGTTATTAATGGAAGAAGATTCGCCGGACCTGAATCTATATATTCGGCGGTATAGTCACATATATTCGACGGTATACTCACATATATTCGGTGTTTACACGTTTACACGATAAGCGCTGTTTACATATGAGTTAGCATATATATATATATATATATTATTTTGTATCTTTTATTTGTTGATTTGCTTTTTATCTAATACTTGTTCTCTTCGGTAGATGCATATGCTATTTTGTGTGCTCTTGTTGTATCAGTGCTGCATTAGTGGGAACCACTAATTTAGTGTTCCTGGGTTGTATGAGTATTTATAAAATAAATACTATAAGGAAATTTGTATACAATTCATATGGGTATACTATTAGTTAAATTTTGTTGAAGGTAAATTTATATTTATATTAAAAATTACGAGTTTATTGAAAAAAATTTACATTTTGTACTTATCACTACATCTAGAAAGTATTTTAAAATATATTATGATCAACTTCATTGAATACTACAATATTTTTTATATAAATAAAATAACAATAATTGATAGCCTTACAAGACAACCGATGTGGGATTATGAAAAGTTGGTGAAAATATGACCGAATTAAAATAATATGAGCAATGAGTAATTTTTAAAACCAATTATGAGGGGAAAAAATATTGATAAAATATATTATAGCGAATAAATACGTATTTGCTTTATTAAAGTAAATAGCAATGTCAACCAAGGTATAATTAGTTAAATCTTTCGATTTTATAATTGACCTTAGAAAACAAAGTCAACCAAAATTTCTGAAAATATTGAAGGGATTAGGCTTATAATATTTTATAAAAATTAAGAAAAAATCATTCTAATGAATAATGTACCAAAAACAAGAAAATTCGTTAAAAAAATTAGAACTTTTGCTAATGTTAATCATAAAATCATTAAAAAAATCATCATAACATTATGTTAATGACCAACATAACAATAGATCAATGACTCACAAAACAAACGTTCAACGACCCACATAACAATATGTCAATGACCCACATAAGGAATATTAATCCGATATAAATAAAAATTATACTTGAATTTATCCAAAAGCCAAAAAATATATAACTTATTTAATATTCAAACATTCTACTATCACCCTTACTTGATCATCGATGTCGGATAGAAAAATCAACAAAAATATTTAACGAAAACAAATTGAGCTTATAATCCTTCAAAAAATTTAAGAAAAAATCGTTAAAAAAAAACATAACATTAAGTCAACGTCTCACAAATCAGTAGGTCGACAACTCATGTAACAAATATTTATAAGGACTAAAAGGCAAAAAAAAAATGTATAATTTGTTTAAGTTTTTATCCCTCTATTATACAATCAGAAAATCAACGATCCACATAATAAATATTACTATGATATGAATAAAAATTATACTTAAAGTTAGCCAAAAGACTAAGGAATATATATACAAGTTTCATACTATCAGTCTTACTTGATAATGAACGTGAGATAGCAAAATATCTAATTGTACCAACAATAAAAACTAATGTAAAATCGTTTAAAAAAAAGAAAATTCGTTTTAAAAAATTACAAGCTAGAAAAATAACAAATATAAAATCAACTAAAGTCAAAATCCAAATAATATAACTGTTCAAAAATATAATCGTTTCAACAAACTAGAATGCGCCAAAATTTGAAGGAAAAAAGGTTTTCACCTTTAACACGTTCCGACTTCCAGTCCGGATCCTCTATTGCCTCATCTTATTGCCTTGTCTATTGCACCAAATCTGATTAGTCCACGTAGGATTACAATTAACTTAATTAAGCTGATAAATTTAAATCTTAAATTTATTTTTAAAAAAATACATACTTTCCATATTTTAACTATCTACCACTGCGTCTTCTCCAATCTTCCAACACATGGAGCCCCGTAAATGAGGCCCTTGCGCCGCCGGAAACGAGGCCCTTGCGGTTGCGCCGCCGGAAACGAAGCCTATTCGCCCGCTTTAACTTCAAATACCACATGTTATAACCATTTTCACCCCTATTTTCTAAGGTTTTAAGGTCCCCATCGAGATACTCCGAATCTGAGGTCATCGACAAGGTCTTCAATATCGTAGCAACGCTGATCCAGAGCATCCAAGCGGGTATCCTTAGGGGTTCCCCGATCTGCCATCCGGCTTACCATTTATCAATTGCAAGTCAGTTACAACTTTGTAAGTCGTCACTCCATGGACATAGCTCTTCGATCTTGAACTCAGCAAATTGATTACAAAAAGATAAGATCTGGTATATAGATTGTTCTTGAAGTTTGTAGATCCTTTCATTACTCAGAAACATCCACACTGGCCAAATCTGGCATATCGATTTGGAGGTTATAAATCGATCTTTCCAACCCTAATGAAACTCTGCTCACAAAATCCATTGCAGGTCGGATCTGGTGGGGTGCCGAAAACTGGATATGGCTCGCAAAGTACGAATTGAGGATCGACTGCTTTGAATTAGAATTGGAGGTTATTAATCCTTTGGGGTCTTTTTTTGGTGAGAAGTCGTACTTTAACTTGATAAAAGCATGTTGCAGTGGTTATGTTTGAATCAACCCTATAATTCAATTCAGCCCCAATTGAACTCAAATTCTAATCTTTGATTTTAGAGAATAGGAGTGAGAATGGTTTTAACCCTATGTATGTGAAGTTAAAGCGGGTGAACAAGGCTTCATCTCCGGGTGCACAAGGGCCTCGTCTCCGGCGGTGCTCTATGTGTTGCAAGATGAGAGAAGACCGGATAGTAGATATTTAAAATATGGAAAGTATGTATTTTAAAAAAATAAATTTAAGACTTAAATTTATCAAATTAATTTAAGTTAATTGTAATCCTACGTGGACCAATCACGTTTGGTGCAACAGACAAAGCAATAAGATGAGGCAATAGAGGATCCGGACTGTCCGACTTCCGGTCTATTTTAGTATTTTTCATCCAGACTTGATCGGAACTTGGACAACGCTGTAATTCGTTGAAGTTGAGGACCGACCACCGTGATTGCTACACCGTATCCTATACTCCTTCGTAATTTGATGTCGGTGCCTACAAAATCACCTAAGCATTTCAGACTCAAAGGCAGTGCCGCCCATAAATAGGTATGTGTGCGAGACGCGGTTTCCCCAATATATTACTATTTTTTTCTTCCTCGTGCAGATCATGTTCGAACACTAATAATAAATAATTTACCACTTTCCTCCTCACAATCATCAATCGATATCCAACCCTGAAACCCGATACATATTCACCAATTGCTTAGCAGTATCAGAATTCAGACACTAAAATATACAGACACTTCATCCAAAAATGCATACACTCAAACTCTACTTTACATTCATTCTCCTCGGCGTTACCTTCGCCAAAACACCACACTGCAACTCCGATGACAGAAATGCCCTCCTCCAAATGAAGCAAACCTTCAACAATCCTCCAGGCTTCTTCTCAAACTGGGAACCAAACAAAAACTGCTGCGACCAAACATGGGATTACATCCAATGCGACCCCACCACTGGTCGGATCATCTCATTTATCTTCTCCGGCAACTCTAATAATCTTCCGGCTATCTTCCCTTCCCACATCGGAAACCTCCCTTACTTAACCACTCTGTTATTTAAGAACAACGCAACCGGACCCATCCCGCCATCTTTATCAAACCTCACCCGACTCGAATCCCTCGTACTCTCCGACAACCGTCTCTCCGGTCCCATCCCTCGTTTTTTCGGCCGGTTCCAAAACCTAGCCCTACTCGAACTAGACAACAACCGACTCACCGGTTCAATCCCGGTTCAGTTAACACTACTCCCGAAACTGTACTACATCTCCTTTGTGAATAACAGGCTCACGGGTGGTATCCCAACCGGGTTGTTCAGCAAACTCGAGGATCCATACACCAGCGGGTTGTTTCTCTTGCTCGGGTCGAATAAGCTCCGTGGGCAAATCCCGAGATCCTTTGGTAGTGTTAAGTTTAGGGAATTTCAAGCGCAGGATAATAGGCTTACTGGGGATGCTTCTTTTCTACTTGAGAATAATGAGTTATTGTGGACTCTTAACTTATCAGGAAATAAGCTGTCGTTTGACATGTCCAAGGTGAAGAAAGTGTCGACGAGTGTGACGGCGTTATTGCTGAACAACAATAAGATGTATGGGAAGTTGCCGGACAGCTTGGCGAACTTGACGATGTTGTCTGAGTTTAATGTGAGCTACAACCGACTGTGTGGGCACATCCCTGCGATTGGAACTGTACTCCGTCAGTTTGATGCCTCTGCTTACTCCCATAATAAGTGTTTATGCGACGCTCCATTGCCACCCTGTAAATCGTGATGATTTTTATGTTTTTTCAAACTCATTTTCACTAGCTGCTTCCACCCTGTGTAATTGGATCCTACTAAAAAAACCCTGTGTAATTGGAAGTTTGTGCATTAGTTAAGTGTATCAATCTATCGCAATGACATTTGTTTTCCTAAAATTAAGTATAATTGATTTGGAATTGAAAAAATTAAATACGTTAATCATATCGAATTTATTAAGGTAGCTATCTATCCAGCGATTATATTAAATAGTGTAAATATTGTTGATCACATTCCGGTGTAAAATTACTTACGTGGATAATGAACAAGCTTGCAACAAAATATATAAGTTTGGTGACTACTATTGTCTCGTTTGATTTATATGTTAGGTTTATAACTAACATATATGCTTCAACGCACAACAAACTCTTCGTATTATATTTGATCTGCCATAATTCACGCATTTTATTTTGATTTACTCCACTTTAGTGTACGGACTTCTCCGGTTTCAATTTTAAGAGCGTAATCTTCCACTATAAATACTGATGTCAACGGACATGTCCTTGCTCCAATGTAGGTTAGGGCTGATACATGAGACATGCTATTCGGGTTTGGCTCACGTTCGAACTCGCCTCACGCTCGGTTCATTAAAAGCTCGGTTCGGGCTCGACTCGTTTATAAACAAGTCGAGCTTGAACATGTCAGTGTTCGGCTCGTTTGAATAAAGCTCGACTCATTCGGCTAAAATAACACTATATGAACATTATTTTAGACGAGCTAATCTAGCTTAGCTCGGGTTCGACTCGTTTATGTGGAGCCGAGCTTGAGTATGCTGAGACTCAGCTCGTTCTGCTCGTATAACACCCCTGATGAGACTCAGCAGTGTTAACGCTTTGATTTCTAATAATGTATATAGTCTTAATAATAAAAATTCATTAAATAAAAAAAATATTTTCAAGTGTTAATTTATTGAATCTATCAAAAATTGTTTTTATTATAAAAAAATTCTAGCTGATCTAGATATGTAACTGTCTTGGTTGGTTGTTTTCTTCTTTCTCTTTTTTTTTTGGTAACGACGAGCGGTTAGGATGAGTCAAAATCCGGGATCATCATAAAAATTAGTACTAGATGTTTAATTTTAAAATAAAACAACCGGCCATCAACATAATTAATTACTCTAAAAACGCATGTATGAACTTCATCAAAGAAACGAAGATTTCAGGAATCGGATAAAATCATCTCGATCTCCGACAACTTCAAAGGCCTTGAAGTGTCTTGATAACATACAAGTTGTTACCCTCGATTTTGATCTTTTTTATTTGCAATCAGATCGCATCTTACAAGCCCGATTTAAGGGCATATGCCGCTTCTATTAGAATCGAGATAAAGTATTAATTCTTCTTAACACCAAGACTGAACATCTTCTTCATTATTGTTTTGCTCTAGTCCAAATTTCAATATGCTTTCGTATCGTAGAATAGATTTCTACCAAAAAAATGTATTGCATAATAGGATAGAATTAAATAACTTGTTTATTCATGAAAGGAAAAAATAAATAGAAAATATATATTCTAATAAAGAATATACAAAAGCTAAGAGTACGTTATATATATAACCGCCACAAAAATAAAAGAGAATATTGGTGAAATAAGGTGTTTTTTGTACTATCTTGTATACAAACTAGACACCCTAATTTCACCAATTAAAAATAAAAATAAAGGATTAGGATTATCATTAAAAGGGGGAATTAAAATAGGCAGTTTTAGGCGTTTCGAATTTTTGAATGAAGTAATCAACCGAAGAACAAGGCAACCGTATGAAATAATAAAAGGGAAGGATTATAGGAATCATTGCTCCTGGCTCCTGGGATGAGCTTGACCCTTGCTCCTGGCTCCTTGCTCCTGGGATTAGAGGAATCATTCCGTCAAAATCCGGAATCATTGCTCCTGGGATGAGCTAGATCCTTGCTCCTAGCTCTTTAATGGAGTAGAAGGAGAAGAAGAGGAAGAGAGGAAAGGATTAGAGGAATCATTCGTATTAGAATTAGAGTAAGGGTTACCCGAATTTTGGTTGTTTGCCTTCCAATTATTGTTGTTGGATCCTCTATTGTTGTTGTAGTTGTTGTTCCGGGAACCGTTGTTGTTGTTGTTATTACGGTATCCATTATTGTTGTTCCTTGATCCTTGATCTTCCTTCTTGGTTTGAGCAACTAAGAGTTCCTTCAATTGCTTCACGTCATTCTTCAAAGAGATGAGTTGATTATTTGAGAAATCCTCTTGAAAGTTGACTCTTTTAACTCCACCTTCAGCTCCTTGGTGGGAATATTTCTCCATGTGTAAAGCTTGCTTCTCTATAAAGTCCCAAGCTTCGTCAATCGCCATGTCCATAAATGTACCGGCGGATAGTAGTTGGAGGTTGAACTGGGTGCTTCCGTCCAGTCCCTTGAAGTATATCTCCAACAACTCTATCTTTGGAATCCCATGATGTGGGCAATCCAAAAGAATGTCTTTAAACCTCTCCCATGACTTGGACAAGCTCTCCTTGTCCTTCATAATGAATGCATTAATCTTCCCTCTCATTTCAGCGGTTTTAGAGGGGGGAAAGAATTTAGTCAAGAATTCCGTAGTTATCTCCTCCCAAGTACTGATTTTTCCTGGAGGAAGAGATTGATACCAAGTAAGAGCTCTATCTTTTAAAGAAAAGTAAAAAGGTTTTAGCTTGTAATTGTTGTTTTCTATTCTTGAGGGTCTCAAGGTCTCCATCAAGATCTCATAGTTTTGCAAATGTTGATGCGGAGATTCCTTCTCTAGCCCTCCAAACTGGCATTGGCGAATCATGGAAAGAACTTGCGGTCGAAGTTCGTAGTCATGGTCCGCCGGATCTCCTAGGTTAACTCCAGGACACCTCAGTTGTTGATTGGGGTCCATCCTTTGCCCTAGGGTTTGCGGGATTCCTGCAAAAAGAGCGCCTCAGACTGGTATCCGAGGTGGAAGTACATCGGCTGGGGCAACAGGTATTGGGACTTGCCTCGGTCGAGGGTCTGGAATTGGATCTTGCATCGGTCGAGGATCTGGAATAGGGTCTTGCCTCAGTCGAAGTAGATACTGGTCTCGTAAGGCTGCCATATCTGCTTCGATCGCTTCAGTCCTGGTGCGAGTTTCTTCTTTCTCCTGCCTCAGTTCTTCCCTGCTGAGGCGTAGCTGTTCTAACGCCTCCTTTAATTCGGCCTCAAGATCGCGATTATCTTGGTCGGCCATCTTCGCTTCTCTCAAGCGTCGTTTGTATGTCTTTTCTGGTCCGGGATCGTAAGGAACGATTTCCTTCCCAGCGCGGGTTCTTCGCATAAACCTAAGAAAAAGAACCTGTGAAAGTCACTCAAGTAGAGTGGTTAGTAGACACGGGGGCAAGTGCCCCAAAAGCGTACCGCAACCGGCTCGGTCTAGACCAAGTCCCCGGCAACGGCGCCAAAAACTTGTTCGCTCCAAACGGTGTGTGCAAGCTTTAAATTTATAACCCTAGATGTAAGCTTAAAACAAGGATGCGAACCCGCGGTGCACGGGTCAATCGTAGTAAAAGCAAGGAATTCCAGGGGTCGATCATAGGGACTTAGTGAAACAAAGTCGGAATAGGTAAGCTTTGTAATTACTAACCACAAAAGCAATTAAAACAATCAAAGATGATAGCAATAAAGGAAATATGCAATTCTAGGGATTAAAGCATCTAGTTGTGGTTCCAACTCAAGATCTAAAGATAAGCGGACAAAGCTGAGATTTTTGCAAAGGGAAGGTGTTACTAAAGTGGAATAGATCACCGGGTAAGTCTCACTACTCACTAATCCCAAACCGTAACTCCTATTACCGGGTAAGTCTCAAGGAATTAAGGAAAAGAACTATAGCCTCAAACTAACGCACCATCTAAGGGAATAGAATCAACCTTTACCGGGTAAGTCTCAGGCTAACTCACAAAGATGGAATGAAAGCACACTCAAACCCCAATAAAGGATAAAGTTGTATTACCTACACTTATGATCTTGGGTAAACAAACAAAGGAATTACCGGGTAAGTCTCATCCTAGGCTTGCATTGAACCAGGAAAGGTGTAATAAGAATAGGATTTGGCAAACTCTAACACTTAACTCTCAGTTTCGGATCAGATAAGTCACCTCGGTCAGAAGAATTCCACCCCGGCCGAGATGTTCATCGACTGAGCGAGATGCTTTAGGGTTAAGGATAAAGACTCGAACTTTCAGGGTCCTACTGTGATTAAGATTATTTTATCATTGTTTTTCCCACAACTTTCAGCCAATCACCCTAGAATCACACAAGGAAATTAGTCACTCATCATCATGAAAGAAATAATCAAATATATGGGAAGAAAGAGAATAATTGAACAAGAAAACCTTAAGAGAAAGGCTTCAATAACTGAATCAATTATCAAACAACAAGCGTTCCTTGGATAAAAATCCAACAAGACAAACAACAAAGAAGGGAATCTAAGGGAATCTTACAAAACCCTTCACAAAGCTATAAAAGCTATAAACTTCCTTCTTCAACCTTCAAAAAGGTTCTTCAAATCTCCCAACTATAGTATGGCTGTAGCGGATCTTCAGCCGTTAGCGGATTGTATGCGAGATATGGATTTGTGGAAAATCCAACCTTTTTTATAGGAAAATTACCCTCCAAAGATAAGATATCTTAGAAAGATCTCTTCCCATAAAAATAGGTAAAATATATGGGCTAAATTATATTCTTCCTTCCAAGAATTCAGCCCAAAAAGATATAAGATCCTCCTTCCAAAAATAAAAGATCTCAACCAAGAATAAAATATCCTTGCCGCGTCCAAGGTGTTCGCCTCGGTCGAGTCGGCTCCTCTGGATCACCTCGATCGAGGTGACTCTGTAGTCAACCGAGGTGAATCACAACTGAATGTGAAATTTCTCAAATTTGGTCCAAAGTGAATCTTTAATCTAATTCTATGATTCTTGGATTATTCCTTAAGTTCCTGAATGTAGCTCCAATGACTCCATAGCTCCTTTTGCTCCTTTTTTATGCAAAACGTGCCATTTTACCTACGATTACAACAAAACTAGGTGTAGACCTCGATTCCCGCAAAGGTAGATGAAACAACAATATAATCACATAATATACATCCAAACATGCAGATTATTGAAGATAAAACGTCTAAACAGGCCCCAAAATATAGACAATAATTCATGCTATAAGACGTCATTGTTACAGGTCGGAACTTTGAAGAATCGGAAACTATCTTAGTTGTTTCATCGTCTTGATTCGCCTAGATTACAGGTTTCTTCTCTCCTTCTACATCGTCTATCATCAAATTCATATAGGTTAGTAATCAAGCTCAACCGTTTCGTTTTTTTGTTTATCATGTTTGCTAATATGGATTTGGTTAACAATTTGTTCATTTGAGTTCCTTAAATTGATTTGAAATAAAGTATTCAACACCCAATAACTAACCTAGTTGTGTACTAGATTTCAAAGACATAATTTATGAAATTTGTGTAAATATGTGACGTGCCAAAGAGAACCTTAGTACTGCTTACAAGTTTCATATTTACTTAGCAGTTGCATGATTCAGCAGGAACATGATGTTAGTATTGGACAATTCTATGCATCAGGAAACAATTAAGTATTTTTTTGTATTAATAGACCTTTCCTACACTTTGATTTCTTGATTAGTAAGTAGAAAAGATCATCTTGTTGCTTGTGTTGACAGTGTATGGAATGCAAATAATAAAAAGGTTAATTTCGTTCATCCCTCATATTTGTTCTCTTTCTCTGTAGGTGGTGAGGACAGGACAATTGAGTTGATGGAGATACCAAGACTCTTTTCTTGGAACACAACTCAGGAAAATGAGTTGTAAAGCATCCTTTTCTAATGAACTAATTTTTCAAACCAAGAAAACTTGGGCAGCTGTTTATCAAGATTAAAATCATTCAACATTGTTCAAAACAAGTCAGCGTTGTCTTTCACATCTGATTTTCATACTAAACTTGTGTATTTGTATCGAAGCAATAGAGAATTATACATGTGTGTATTCCTATATGATTGGCAGCTAGAATATGCTAAACTGCAGTAGTTTTCTTATGTGAATTCCGCCACTGTATGAATTTTTGTTGGCACGGTCAATCTTACATAATGGGATGGAGTTTCATATGACTTATAATAAATAGTACTACAATTTGAATGAACATTCTATAGATCTTTTTAATCAATGAAGTGCCTGCGAAGTATGCACGAAAAATTTAGTAAAATTGTAAAATTTCACAAAAGCAAAAAAAAATGTGTATCGCGACGGTAGTATGCCGTCATTTAAGCTATTTGTGACACTAAATGACCACAACAAATCAGATCTATGTGATGCCTATAAAGATAATTGGCGACGGCAACATGCCGTCATAAATTATTTGCGACGCCAAGGTGGTGACGGCGACTGGCCGTCACATAAGTTGTTGTGACGGCTTCTTACCGTCGTAAATAAGAAATTCGTGACGCCAAGGATGATTATTGGCATCGGCAGTTTGCCGTCACTATGCCGTCACAAAAAGCTATGCGACGGTATATTGCCGTCGAATATTCTTTTTGTGACGGACGATCACGTGACGGCATTCATGCCGTCGCAAAAGACCTATTACGACGGTAATTTCCTCATTTGTGACGCCATGACGCCGTTGCAAATCTATTTATTTTTTTTTTTTTTGGTAGAAGAGGGGTGAACCCCATGCAATAATAAAAACCAGATTACATCACAATGTTACGAGGCATGGCAACGCCTCTCCTATCGTTATCTAATAATGTCCCTACCCCCTGCGGAGGTGTTAAAATATCATGGGAACCAATAGGGAAATTAAAAGCATAATAAGCAAGAAAATCCGCAACAGCGTTAGCCTCGCGGTAGATATGCCGAAACCGGATCTCCCAGTTTCTACAAAGGAAGCCTTGGCAAGTCAATGCAAGACTAGCAAGAGGATGAGCCATCTTCACCTTCTTATTCAACACGTTCACAACTGTCATCGAATCCATTTCAATTTCAACTTTACGGTACCCTAGTTCCCAGCACATCGAGAGGCCAAGTAATACCCCCCAAAATTCAGCAACAGGGACTGAGCAAATCCCTAGATTTCGGATTTTTCCTCTAATCCACCTTCCATCTGCGTCCCTTAAGACACCACCAGCTGCAGCCATGCCATTAAACTGCTGAACCGAGCCATCCGAATTCCATTTGACCCATCCTTCATTCGGTCGATGCCATTGGATATACCTCTCTTCCCTTTTGATGCCACTCCTCATTCCTAAAGCGTTTCTCATGATTTTATTGTATTCACCTGCTTTATGACGAATGAATTCCGCTTTATTCTGAGGAGGTAAAGAGCTTTCAAATACCCTGTTGTTACGCCAGCGCCATAACCACCATATCGCATTTGCAAACACTGCACTCCATGGTACTTCCTCTACATTTCCATTGTCCTTCTTGATATTTCTTGTAAACCAATTTACACAATCTTCTGTAAAAAAATTACCTGGGTTATTTGCTCCAATTAGTTTCTGCCAAACTTCCGTAGCCTCTGGACAATCTCTAACAACATGTATAATCGTCTCTGTTTGGTCTGCACATACACTACAGCTTGTTTCATTTGTTAGGTGACGTTTTGCTCTTTCTGCATTAGTAAGAATCTTCCCCAATGCTGCCAACCATAGGAAGGTTCGGACCCGTTCTGGTGCTTGGATTCTCCAAATATACGTATAAATAGAGGATCTAGGTAAGCAATTACTACCAAAGCGTAAAAAGTGATATCATGATCCAATTGTATATTCCCCATCATTGCTATGTGGCCAGCATATACTATCTTTCATATCTCTATCTTCACTTAAAATAACTGAGGCTAGTTTTAGTAGTGCTGAAGTAGGAAGGAGATGCTGAATCACATTCCATTTCCATCCTTGGTTTGGTTCCCATAGGTCCCTAACATATGCTTGCATAATTTCTTCATCTGTGGTTTGGCTGATGTGTTGGCTCAATCTACTCTCCGTTGCCCATCTATCCGTCCAAAATCTAACTTCTCTCCCATTACCAACTCTCCATGCATGCCCTGGCCGTATAACTTCACTGATACCCCAAGCTAATCCTTTGATGATGTTAGAGCCTCTCCTGTTCCTTGACATTTCCAGAATTTCCCTATTACTTCCTACCTTATACTTACTAATCAGCAGTGAAGCCCACAGTTCCTCCCTGTTATTCAGTAGCCTCCAACCTATTTTACCTAACGCAGCTGTATTACCTTCCTTAATTGACCTTACCCCTGCACCACCAAGTACCTTCGGTTTACAAAGTGTTTCCCAAGCAACTAGATGTACTTTTCTTGTTCCATCCCTTCCATTCCAAATGAAAGATCTACAAAGGCTTTCAAATTTGTTGATAAATGTCTTAGGAAGCTTGACAGTGTTCATTGCATAAGCTGGGATAGCCGTGAGGACAGATCTTGTTAGAGTAATCCGACCTGCGAGTGATAATGTCCTTCCTTTCCAAGATGCAAGTTTATTTTGGGCTTTGTTGAGGATGAAATCGAAGTCATGATTACGTAACCTTCTTTGCAAAATTGGCATTCCTAGATATTTCCCAAATTCCTCTTTCACTTGCAGTCCACTAACTTGCTGAATTCTTAACTTCAGTTGAGAATCTACATTTGGTGAGACAAAAATACTAGATTTCTCCAAGCTCACCTTTTGTCCTGATGCCATACAAAACTCCTCCAAACATTCTTTGATTATTTTTACTTGCTGAATTGACGCCTCTGCAAACAGAACTATATCATCAGCAAAAAATATATGTGAGAGAGCTGGACCTTCCCTGGAGAGTTTTATCGGCTTCCATTTGCCATTTTCCACTGCGTGCAGGATTCTATGGCTTAGACGCTCTAGGCATAGAACAAAAAGATAAGGGGATATGGGATCCCCTTGTCTGATACCTCTAGTTGGTGCAAAACTTCTGAGCATCTCTCCATTCCATAATAATTGCATAGATGGGGATGCAACACAAGCCATAATTCTTCTAATCCAATTTCCTGTTAAATTCAAAGAGCTAAGAGTATCTTCAATAAAATTCCAGCTTAACCTATCATATGCTTTTTCCAGATCAATTTTTATCATCATCCAACGTTTTCCCGACTTCTTACGCATGATCGAATCCACTGCTTCTTGTACAATAACCACATTGTTTTCGATCAGGCGTCCTGGAATGAAACTGCTCTGTGTAGGTCCAACTAGATCCTTTATTATCTCTTGTAATCTTCTTACCATAACTTTAGTTATGACTTTATATGCAACATTGCATAGGCTAATGGGTCTGAATTGCGACATACTCTCCGGTGCTTTAACTTTCGGAATCAGTACAATTAGGGTGTCATTCATCCCTTCCAGCATTGTATGTGTATGCCAAAATTTCTTTATAGTCTGAACCAGCGAGCTTCCTACTATGTCCCAACATTTTTGGTAAAATATGGGTTGAAACCCATCTAATCCGGGTGCCTTCCACGCTCCCATAGACTTTACTGCATCTAGTATTTCTTCCTCCCTCAAAGGCTTGTCAATGCTTGTTCTATCTGACTCATTCATCAAAGGGAAACATGCCATAAAAGGCCTAGCAGGTCCTGTACCAGTGTTTGTGGGAGCGTATAGTGTTTGGAAAAATTCAATAGCTTCTTCTTCAATCTCCATCGGATCCGATATCCACGTTCCACTGTTATTCTTAATCACTTCCACTCTGTTTCTCCTTCTTCTAATAATTGCAGAGGCATGGAAGAATTTGGTATTCCGATCCCCATCAAGTATCCAATTTTCTCTTGATTTTTGAAACCATACTATCTCCTATTGAGCTAGGGCTAATTCAATCTCTTCTTTAAGCCTGTAACTCTCATCTATGAGGACCTGGTCTTTGTTTGTTTCCATTTCCTTTTGCAGTTCCTCAGTCTTTTTTATCAAATCTTCTATCCTTCTTCTAATGTGCCCAAATTCCTCCTTATTCCATTTAAGTAGGATTACTTTGAGTTTGGATAGCGCAACTGTCAGGGCGTCTTTGCTATTCCACCCTTCTTTAACAATTTTTTGAAATTGGGGGTGTGTAAGCCACGCCGCTTCAAATCGAAATGGTCTTCGTCTTCGGTTAAACCGTCTCCTTGGGGTTAAAGATAGGAGAATTGGATTATGGTCTGATGATAGGGCCGGCAGATGTCTAACACACGCTTCCGGCCATCTAGTTCTCCCAATTGAATTTGTAAAGACACGATCCAGTCTCTTGGCGATCCTATGGTTTGCGCTCCTACCCCTACTCCATGTACAGCTTGGTCCTGAAAAATTCATATCGATTAACTGTGTTTCTGCTACCCAATTACGAAATTTATCAGTGTCTGGTGAGAGGCATCCAGTTCCTCCAATACGTTCATCCTCAGAAAGGATCGAATTAAAATCCCCTCCGACAAAGAGGGGACCATCTGATGTATTAACAGTGGATAACAGTACTTTCCATGCCTCTATTCTATGCTCCGTTGCTGGGGGATTATATACTGCCACAAGCTCAAATTTGTGTAGGCTTTGGCTGACTCCCACATGAATAAAGTGTTAAGATAGCTTCTTAATAGTTATGCTAGTATCCGTATCATCCCAAAACATCCATATACCACCCGCAAAACCTGATGCTTCAATTCTAATATGTTTAGCAAAGCCCATACGCTCACAAGCCTTCTGTGCTGTCTCTCCTGAAATTCTTGTCTCAAAGAGAACTAGAATATTTGGTTTATGACAATTTATCATATATCTTACCGCCTTTCTAAAGCGGTTATTGGCTGCTCCTCTACAATTCCATAAAATGATATCCATAAACATAAATTGGCGGAAGGACAATGTCTCAGCAACTGTTATCAGGTAGATTCGAGTATTTCTCAATCTTCCCCTCCCTCATTTGAATTTGTTCTGCCTGTGTCTGTCCTTCTAAGCTTACTATCCCCTTATCTCTGATTTCCTCTCCTGGTTTCCATTTCCTGGATTTCTCTTCCTCTACTATAGCCTCCCTTTCTGCAATAACTGTCACTTCACCTGTACCGATTTCCTTACTTACTTCAATTTCCATACCATCAGTAACTGCCATGATTGTTAGCTCATCCCCTGATCTTGTACGTTTACTTGCTTGTCTTTGCACTGATTTGCCTGTGTCCATAGGTTCCTTTCCCTTCCCCTTCTTTTGAATTTCGCTTATGGTTTTGTTGCTATTTTTCCCTTGCTTGCCTTGGGGGATGATTTCAGGTTCAGAGTTACTACTGCTGTTTTTTCCTTGAGGGCTGACCTGTTGTATATTCTCAGTTTGATTGTGTCCTTGTGGCTCCTCATTATCCAGGCTCTCAAATCTGTTCCTTGTTTCAGTTCTCTCTTGTTGATAAGTATTGCTTTTAGAGTTTCTTCTGTTTTGTCTGCGCTGTCTGTTTACACTCATCCAGGGTCCAATACTAGCTTCTGCCTCTGCCTGCTTTCCAAGAACGATCTGTTCTCTCCCAGCATTTGGACTTGTTTCACTCACAGTAGAACCTTCCTTTCCTTGATCTGGGGTTATTTGCTTCATACCTGGTATTACGGATTCTTCCTGAACATTTGTGGTGGGGCATCTTTCAACATTATGACCATACAGGCCACACTTATAGCAGATTTGTTGTAGTCCTTCATACTCCACATGTATACGTCTTCCACGTATTAGGATAGTCCCAATAAGCGGTTTCTCGAGATCTATTTCCACACAAACCCTTGCAAATCTTCCCCTTGTAGCATAGAGAGTGTTAGAATCAACCTTTAGGGGATTTCCAATGGCCGACGCTAGCCCGTATAGTACAGCTTCATCATAGAGTTGTAGTGGGAGATTTGAGATTCTTGCCCATACAAACAGTGAACGAACCAAATCTTTAGCCGGATCAAAATTCGGGTGCCATGGACGAACAGTGATATAGTGTCCAAAGATCTCCCAGGGTCCTTCTGTGAGCGCTTTCATATAATCTGCTTCCAATTCGAATCGAATGCAATAGGTATCGTTTTGCAGATCAATGATTGTCAATTGCCCTTTTGGTATCCAAATTTGGTAGAGTCTTCGTTTTAGGGTTAAGAATGGTACGGTGCGCCCCAAGACTTTGACAATTAGGGCTGAATTCCATTTTGCATTCAAAGATTCCATGATATCATCATCAATTTCAACCAATGCAATGCCTTTATCCGAATTTGAGTGTGCCACCCTCATCTTCTTTGATTCAATCAGGCTATTGCGTGCAAGAGGTATTGGGGCAGGGCGGGAAGACCCGGTAATTGTTGAAGCATATGATTTGTATGGCCTTGGTATTTTGGGAGTAGATTCTTCCTTATCGGTTTCAGAATCTGGAGGGCGATTCAGGTCCGGTGGGACATTGGCTATGTGCGGTTGCAGTGATTTAGGAATTGGTTGCGGAGAACTCATGGCAAAGATCTTCAATCTTGGAGACTTTTAGAGTGGTTAGTTAATTGTGTTTATTAAAAAGAGAAAATGTCAAATCTATTTATTTTTTGTAGCGATTCTTCATCAATACATCTTGCTGCGCGCTACTGCCTTCATTTTTTACTTAACAATCTTATATTGCGAACATTCTAATATCGAATGTAGACACAAAGCGTTCTTCAATTCAACTTTTGAACGATATGTCTTACCAACAACAAGTTGAAAATCATGCCCCATAGGTACATAAGTAGATGAATGAGGGACTATAGCAAGAGAGTCTCTTCCCGCATCTTCATCATGTATGGAATCAAATACAGTAGTTGTTGATATACATAAAGCATGCTCAGAACCGACAACAACGTGATGTTCTGTATTATGCATCGTTTCCCCATCCAATTGAACAAGACAAGTCTTACCCTTATTTACATTATGTTGATCTCCAGACATCCGTTCGGAAGGCTTGTGTACAACTATTTTCGTGATACACAACGGCACACTACACATAAATTATTGTAGAGCGTTTATATGAATAAATGTATCCAAATCACCCCTTGTGTTCACATCAATGACTTGCGAGATGGATTGAAGGGATTTTTGTACGACAACTTCATGTCAAAATCCGCTAACCAAATTCTGAATTGTGTTGCCATGTTTTGTTTCATCTCATCGAAAGTGCAAGTCGCTTCAACCACAAGAGGCTTGCTTGAAATATCGCCAACAAAATTCCACATGTTGTTTTCAAATTCCCATTCACCACCACAATAAATTGTAACGAACACAAAATTCCTAGCTGAAATAAAACTCAAATATCAGCTACATAAAATGCATTGGGCATACATATTGTACACTCTGAGGTATGTCATACACAAGGGATATACGTTTATTACATAAATGTAACAATTATTTAAAAAGCTACAAAAAAAATGTATTCATAACGGATCCACAATCGAAACTTAAAACATTGATATATTGACATGTACACACATATCATGTTCCAACTACATTTGACGATTCTACTACATATATTTCCAAATTAATGTTACTAACCAATATATTTATTCATCAATTATGTACATAAGCCCGAAAGTATTGACAAAAATATTTTCAGAAGCTTTCACATGCGTTCTTGTATACAAGACAATCAAAATTCGAAATACAATCATTAATGTACCTCAAACACAGACTAAAAATCTCAAAATCAACTATATTTGGTCGAAGATGGGCGATTCATCGTTTATCTTCGATTTTGTTGAGTTATGTAGGACGTATCTTCAGCGGCAAGCCTCCATTGATGCTATCGAACTGAATATCTGAGGTCTTTTTCGCTCAGCAATGGAGAATAGAAGAACAACGATGGATCTTGTTAAATGACCGTAAATAATTATGGAGAGATTTTAGGAGTAGTTATTATCTCATTCCTTTTTTTGCGTACAAACATATTTCTTTAATTTTTTAAATTAGGAAAATAATTTAATTATTATAAGAGAGAGAATGTTGACTTATATGGTAATATCTTTTATCATTTTCTGTTTACTCTTTTTCTTCATAAATTAGGGTGCCTACTTTTTCAACACAAAACAAAAGGTGTCCACTTTATGCACAATGATACGTAAAGTACTTACTTAACCAACTCATTCAAAATAAAACAAGTTATTTAAATACCTTGTTTATTTTTGTGTTTAACTCACTCGTTTGTTAAAGCAGAGTTTCTCCGGTAAAATTGCTATTGATCAAATCTTAGCGTCATGTTATAAAGATAACCGCCACAATTTTTTAGAATTTAGTCTTAGTTAAAAAAAATGATTGGCTCAATTAGTGATAAAATATAACTTACGAATATAAGTATTAGTTTATACCTCGTGTCGTACACGGATGTTTGTTAATAAAAGTTTAAAAAAATCGTATATTTATTATATTGATAAAATATAACTTACGAATATAATAGGTCAACGACCCACATACCAGTAGGTCAACGACCCACATACTAATATATTAGTAGTCAACTACCCATATATCATATATTAATCCGATATGAATAAATATTTTATCTAATATTAACCAAAAAGTGAAGAAATATATAATTTGTTTAATCTTTAACTTTCTATTTATACAAGTCAAACTATCGTCTAGCAAAATACATGCAAATATGACCGAATTTAATAAAAAAAATCGTAGATAACAAATGATTTATAAAAATAATTATAAAAAAATATATATATATTATGAATTAGCAGAAAATTTCAAGTAAATTTTGTATGTAATATATTGAAAAAATTTGTAAAGAAAAAAAATACGAGAAAAATCGTAAGACCATCACGTAAATATTATGTCGTCTATGAAGATACAGATAATTGACATATTTCTAAGTTTATACCGTGATGAATAGTTTTACCTGGATCACTCAGTTATCGTAAATACAATTTCAAATATATTTTTTGTATGATAATTATATTCCACCGAGAAGGGACTGACATAGGGTTCTTAAATGGTAACCACAATCTCGATTAGTGACTCAGTCAAACTTAACCAGAAGTCAAACAAGGTTTTGATTTCTCCATTACAAAAAAATCATGATTGATTTTTATTAACATGCGAGGATAGAAGACTATTCGTTGAGATACTTTTCCTTCTTCAAAACAACAAATAAATAATATTAAAAGTAAACGAACAAAATGGTAGTTGCAGAGAAACAACATTCGACAGGAATCGAGTGTTTTATATTTGTCTGTTGAGTCTCCTAGTTTGAACAAAATCTTCACTTTTCTATAAAAAATTATCTCATCTGAAGATCATCTTCATAGTAGTCCATCAACAAAGATGATCAAAATCCCCTATTTGACAGCTTTAACCACCTACTTCAGCTATGGATTATTGTTTGTGATCGGCCATTCTCGCGATTTCTTCAGACGAATTTTCGATTGGTGCCATGCTAGCAACCTACAGGGGACTACGACGATTAATCTCGGGCCTGACGATTTCTACCATCGTCGTCTGTTTGCTCGTATCCAGGATTGTTTCGCACGACCAATTGCAAGTGCTCCAGACGCTTGGTTTGATGTCGTAGAGCGGAAAACCGATGATTCTAACAAGACACTCAGGTATGTAAGCAGACAAGTTTTTCACTTATATGCACTCATTTTCTTGTTATACTCACTTTAGCTTCATTTCATGTAGACGGACAGACAAAGTTCAGCGTTGTCTTAACTTGGGATCATACAACTACCTTGGTTTCGCCGCAGCAGACGAGTACTGCACACCCCGCGTGATCGAAACCCTGAAGCATTTTTCTCCAAGTACTTGCAGTTCTCGTGCTGATGGAGGTTGCTGTATTCTGTGTAAAAAATTATATTGGACATAATAATGTGCAGTTATGGTATGCTGATGTGGTGTTTCTCTCAGGGACGACTTCCGTGCACAAGGAACTTGAAGAATGTGTGGCTAAGTTCGTTAGAAAGCCGGATGCAGTTGTCTTCGCCATGGGCTATGTCACGAATTCTGCTATCATCCCTGTCTTGATAGGAAAAGTATGTAAAAATTCACTAGTTTTCTTTAGATAGTTTGTTCAGTATAACACTGCTGTATACTAAAGTGGTAAATCTTTCTGATCAGGGAGGACTGCTAATCAGTGATTCTTTGAACCACAGCTCCATTGTGAATGGAGCTCGAGGTTCAGGAGCTACAATCAGAGTATTTCAGCATAACAGTAAGTCTAAATAAGAAAATGAGACATTCAGTGAAACAAAGTGATGGTAATGCTGAATGTTTGTGGTTTAAGGTCCATCACATTTGGAGAAGGTGTTGAGAGAACAAATTGTGGCGGGTCAACCTCGGACACATAGACCGTGGAAGAAGATAATTGTTCTTGTGGAGGGAATATATAGTATGGAAGGTTATCTCTGCAAACTTCCAGAGATTGTTGCAGTATGCAAGAAATACAAGGTTGGTTGGTTTGTGTGATTTCTGGGTTGATACTTAATACTCTTTACTCAACTGTTTGAGCGTTTGGGTTCTTGTTCTGTGTTCTAGGCGTATCTCTACCTGGACGAAGCTCACAGCATTGGAGCAATTGGAAAAACTGGAAGAGGTGTTTGTGAGCAGTTAGGAGTGGACACGGCTGATGTTGATATCATGATGGGAACCTTTACAAAATCATTTGGATCATGCGGAGGATATATTGCCGGATCTAAGGTTTGTTTAACCAGATTAGTATCCGTTGCATGTTTTGATGTAGCTAAACATGTTTAGTGTTGATTGACAGGAGCTTATCCAATACTTAAAGCAAACATGCCCTGCACATCTATACGGGATTTCCATATCACCACCAGCAGCCCAACAAATCATATCCTCTATAAAGGTTATTCTTGGAGAGGATGGTTCAACTAGAGGTTAACCTTTCTTCATTGTCGTGTTTATTCTTATGATCATATTAAATGCTAAAAAAATCATGTCTCAAACATACCAGGTGCTCAGAAGCTTGCAAGGATCCGTGAAAACAGCAACTTCTTCCGGTCAGAGCTGCAGAGGAAAGGGTTTGAGGTTCTTGGGGAGATAGATTCTCCTATAATGCCTATAATGCTTTACAATCCGGCTAAAATTCCTGCATTTTCGAGAGAATGCCTTAAACACAACGTAAGATCACTTATCATGGTATAAAGTCCCATCTTCAGCTTAACTTTGGCATATGGTAAGTTTTAATCCTCTAATTTACCGTTGTAGGTGGCTGTTGTTGTCGTTGGTTTCCCCGCTACTCCTTTGCTGTTGTCGAGAGCACGATTTTGCATATCAGCTTCTCATACAAGGGAGGATCTAGTCCATGCGTTGGAGGTTAGTCACTTCTCCCATCATATCTGGAAAAAATGAATGTCGACATGCCATTCTTGCAGTCTTAACATATCGTGTCGCAATATACAGATCATTAGCAAAGTCGGGGACCTAGTCGGAATTAAGTACTTACCTACAAAGCCAAAGGAGGAGGACAAAGATGATAGAATGATGTTGGAGTAGCAAGAGAGTGTCATATCTCCTTCAGACCGAAAAAGCATAGCTTGTTTTTCACAAGTAAATAGTATTCTCGATTCATATATCTGTATATATGCAGGTTAATCACATGTAATAGATACCATACCTCTCCCTCATGTTGCCATTTGAGTATTTTAGCTAAATTATTTTCATAATTACGTTATTAGTCCGAGTTGAGTTAAGTTTGAACAATTGTAAGCGTTTCACATCATCTCCATTATTTCATTACAGACTGAGACTAAAGTTATTGATATTCTGTGCAAAGTGATATATATTGATATCAATTATTGATGTAAGTTTTACCCAAAATCAATGGGAGGCAAAACTGATCTTTATAAGTCAATGAAAGCAAAAATTTGCATTAGAGGCACAAAAACTAGATGATGAATGACACTAAAAGAAATCAAGAGCAACAACATTGAATTAACACTAAACTAGTGACTAGTCGTTAGATAATATCAAAATTTTTACCAGAATTCTTCAACCCTGCATTGCATTGCCCACTCAAAGAAGAACTCTAATGGATCAAGAAAACCCTTTCCCGAGCTTCTCGATTGCATTAAAAATCTTCCTTCTTGATCCAATTGCACATATTCCCATCTCTTTGAGATCCTCCAAGGTCAAAAATGGAAGCACCTCTTCGTCCACCTCATGGATCTCAAATATTGGAAAGTATTTTCCCAATCCCAGTCCATTAAGCCAGTTCTTCACCCCATCCTGTGATCCGTTATTTCTATCCGTCTCTGATTCTCCGGCCAATTCGATCTCGTCTCGCCATCTTGTGCTCTGTCCCGCACCCAAATTCTCAGGTGAATTAGCTGGACTTTCCTCTTTCGACGAACTACGCAAGCCTTCATGTACAAAATCCCTATCGAATCCGTCGTCTTCTTCAATCTTCGGGAGCCAATTAGCTCTCGGCTTCTTCGGTACTCTCTTCGATTTGAAATCTTTGGATTTCCAGCTCCCAATTGCCAGATTATCATAACTGGTATCCCAATCCTCCCCTTCGAAATCTAGGGTTTCTTCGCGGTGCTGGTAGGATCCAGCGCCTAATTTCGCTAATTGCCGTGTTTTGGACGACTTGCCGGAGGCTATGTCCTTCCCACTTGGAAGCCTCCACTGCTTCGGTCTCCGTTGAGATTCGTGGAACAGTGTCGCCGTCGCTGCCGGTTGGTCGCCTATTTCGCCCAATCGAACGCTCGGACGACGATGCCGCTTGGCTGCAGTGAGGTTCTCTGTGGCCGGAGCAGCTCCAACGCCATTAATCTTTGAGTCTTGCTCTTGTAAAGACTGTAAATCCGCCATGGATAAGAAACTCCCAAATGGTAGGTTATCGTAAAGTTGAAAAGAAGAACAAAGTATAAAACAAGCGTTTGCCGTTTAGGTGTTTTCAGTGTATTCTTCTGTCGTTTGTATATATATATAGATAGATTCTGTGTTAGGTCTTCCTGAAGAATGAATGCTTCTGATGAAGGATGAGAGGCTGATGAGAGAAGGAAAAGAGAGTAATCGTTTAGGGAAAGACGTGTGTTTAATAATGAAAGTACTAGAAACTTTTTGTTCTATTTTTAGTAAGGAATAACGATGAGAGTGATGTGGCAATATCATTGCTCCTTTAATTGGTCACTCGTATCATATTCTTAAATGAAACCCAAACCAAAACATACTGTATCTGCATGTTACATTAAGAAATTAAGCTCATTTAATGGCTACAAGCCTACCATAAACAATGGTACATTAGTAGAACATACACATGAATGACGGCTACAGCCCTAAGAAAGACTAGCTGGCAATTTCCTAATTCAAACATGATCTTAAGACAATTTTCTTCAACAGCAGAATCTTCATTCGGTTCATGCTTGACCAACGTAAGTTGTTTGTAAGTGTTCACTAGCTTGGTACAGTGCAAAGCTGGCCATGACCGGGATTGTGCTCCAAAGGGTACATGGTTGTCCCTCTCACATAGTTTTGGTGTTCAATTGCAGCCTTTCTTAAGGTTCTAGGAAGACTTCTTTTGGCCTTCTGCTTTGTGATTATAGAACATGAACCAAGTGGATCATACGAACCGGCTCCAACTCGCCTGCCAGCAGAGGAAAATATGACAAGCTACTAATATGAATTGATGATAAAAGATGCAATCCAGAGTATCATTGTCAGGCCCATTTAGTACTAGGATGTGATGAAATCAATTTACTGAGCAGTAGTCATAAAAGAAGTGTTTCAAAGAATAGATGGTAGATGAAGCTAGGTGAAGATAGAAATCCTTTTCAATCTGAAAATTTTGCACTACGGAAGAATAGTATACGAAACATGAATATGCAATCAAGTGTACAGGAGGGCAAACTCAAGATCTTTGCAAGTCAACTGAATTGCTGATCATCAAGCAGGTACTAAATGCAAATATATATTTTTGTAGACAAGTTCATGTATAAGAAAAAAGGTAATTCTTTCAGCCATACATTGATAGAGAGAGGACAGGGAGGGAGGGGAGAGACAAGAATTGATTACCCTAATAACTTCTCTGAAGCAATCCTAGCAGCAGAGATAGTGCTGTGGCTAGGAACCCACTTCACAACTCGATTTGGATCAGTTCGCATGGGAGAATGGATTTTGATGAGCTACAACAGTACAACCAACAACATCAATTAATATCCGCCTTTGTCTGTTCATCAGTATGATGGGGAAAAAAGACAGATAATAACGGTAATTTTCCTGTCTTAGAGAAACATAGCATCCAATCTCACCCCCAAACATTCCATCATCTGGTAGTATGCCCTCCCTTGGAGTGGAGTATGACCTTGACGAGACTCTGAAAAGTACCTAGTCCTGAACATGGTTTTACATTAGATAAAACTGTTCAAACTCAAATTTTCTTGAAAAAACTTACAGCTCAAAATCCGATTTACAATTATACAGAGATTACCATTCTTTGTAACCTGGATCTACTGTAAAACCATACATATCAACAGTGTCACAGATTGAGAGAGCAAACTCGAGAGCCTTAAGCCCGGTCCCTTTTGCAGCTGAGCCAAAGGATGCACCTAACATTAGGTATACAGGATTGTGTATTGGCACTTCCTGTAAGAGAGTTTATCACCATCAGTCCTTGTATAACCAACAGCTGAACTAAAATTTGTTGCACGCAGAATCATTAACTTTTTCTGTGCACAACATGGGAGCTTATAGAGGGGTTTAGATAAAAAAGGATCCATATGTTGAGAAACTAGTACACATACAACAAATCATTTAAAAAATATTGAAAATTAAAATACTAACCCGGATCATTTTACTCATAATGTCATGAATAGTTGTTTTGACGATCAAAACCTCCTTGCCGGCATCTGCAGAATGTAAAAGAAGATTAATTAGTATGCACAATCTAAACCAAATTTCAGGCCAAAGGTAATGATGTTTATACCATAGAGTTCTGCAACTTTATCAAGTGCTTTCGCAGAGCCTCTGTTCAGAAGCCGGAATGAGCTCTTTGAACCAGCATATTCAGTATAATTCTGAAGCTCAAAAATACATCATGAAGTTAGAAGCATAAAGCATCGCAGAAAAAGGATATAACCATACAAAGACAACATGAGTAGTAAACCTCTATAGGTGCACCATTTTCTCTGAAAATAGCATCATAACTATCTATCTCTTTGCCGAACTTCGTCTTTAGAAGATCTCCTGAATTACCAATGACAGCACAACGACCAAACTGCTTCGGGTAATACGGGGGAGTGTCAGGAAGAACAAGAGAGAGTCTCTCAATGCACAGTGATTTGTTTTTACAGTTATTCCTACAAGTGAGGAATACAAAAAAAATATTAGATACATTCTATATCTTTGAAAATCATTGTACAATGAAGGAGGAATCTATTAAGATCATATAAACTCCCACTTTTTTTATAGATAGTCAACACAGAACGTTCAATGTTTAAGTCAAAAGAAAAACATAATCTAAAAATAGATCACATAAGTCAGCAATTTGAATACATCCCTAATAGCAGGATAGAGGATTGTTTACAGAATGACAGGTGTTTCAGGAATAAACAAAATGCATATTCATCATCCTTAAGCGTAACATTTTGTTCAGAAGTAGGATTGCTATTTCTCCGTTGATGTTAAGCAGTAGAAAAATCAATCAGCATATCAAACAAGTGTCCGCTTACAATTGTATTCCCTTGTTAATCCTTTTCCAGGCATAATCCTCCCAACCATTGGGCAAAGCATCAATGAATTCCCTGGTGAGAATTGTGGTGCTATTGCGTACCTGAGCAAATCAGCACACTAAATAACAGATCAATGATAAGCATGGCAAAATGGAAGTATTCCAAACTTTATGTTCCAATGTTTAAGCTAGAATGAACTTTGCGATACAAGGTTAGGCACAAGATGAAGCCTGAAAATTTTAGCAAATAATTACTGTGCAAAGGTTGACAATCTATATTATCGTGTTTGAATATCTTGAAGCCTTTTCTAAAATAAAAAATAATCATAGAGTAAAATATTGGTGATAGATCTCCTGCAATTATTTAAAATTGAATATATTCACAATGCTTCTTAAGTGGCTTACTAACCTGCTCCCATGTTGCCACGGCTTCACAAAGATTCAACTCATAAGAAATGCCTTCAAGCTCCCCAGATTTGGGATCTTTCTGCAGAGTATTTGCACCATTGGAAGTATCAAAATTAACAAAAGAGCTGACAAATTATACAACAATCCACCATAGTAATGGAAGTACAGAACAAAGAGATAGTACGGCCAGGTACAAAAGCATACCCATTTGGGAACTGTGTCGCTAGGAAAATGCATTGTAACCTCACAATAGTCTTTTCCAGGTACAGCTTGCAAGCCCAACCCATTAGCTTTCTGTGATGCAAAATCATGGTAAAGGGAAACCATTGTTAGTTCCTAATTCAATAATTTAACTTCTAGTTCCACGACCTGACAACACAAGTGAATTTTGATAATATAGTCTGGGCAACTACTTGAAAAATTCATACCAAAATCCTTTAACACAGTGCTAGTTTCTAGCCCCCAAATGAATAAAACACATAAAGCTCAGCCATCTCCCACAACTACATTTAGTGCAACAAGAGTCCAATCCCTAGATCAACTAACTTCTGTTCACTATGGAAAGTAGTATGTTGAAACGAAACTCCAGTCATTATGCATAAAACACAATGAGGTCCTACTAAATGAACCACAGTTTTTTTTTTTTTTTTTGAAAGGAAATGAATCACAGCTAAATACGATCGTTCTAAGAAGATATGAATGTTGATACTCCCAACCAAAATGACAGATGATTACCAAATCGAATGAAGTAGTTGAAAGTACTACTATCAAGTTGTTGAAGTTCAAGAGTAATGATCTAAAAGTAATTTTCCAAGAAAATCGTAATATTACTTGCAGTCCAAATTTTAACTTGCAGTGAAGCTATATCTAATGTAGTAGAAGAAAATGGATCAAAGTTTAAGCGCGGAGAGAGTGAGAGGAACTGACAACACATTGCTGAAAGCCAGACTGGAGGATTTGCAAGGCACCGACATCTTCGTCTGAGAGCCTAGCGGTCCGAACTGTATGAAAATTAGAATCGCCATAGAAGTGCGCAATAAAAAGAAAATAGTGAGAGAAGAGAGAGCTTACCAGGACTAGAGAAGCCATTGATGTAGAGAAGAATAATTGATAAGCCAGAGAACAAAACGAGGAGAAATCCAAATTGCAAGAACCTCATCTCATGCGAAGATTTAGGAGAGAGAAAATTACGGAGAGGGTTTCCCTGTGGGATCTGGAAGTAAAAGGCTTCTGCAACCCGCAAGGCGCAAGCATCAGGTAGAGCGATCTGGACTACAGGCTACAGCTTTCTTCTTCCTCTACAGTCTACAGTCTACACATTTGGAATTTGGAATGTTCTTTTCTTTTTCCTGGCTAAACGTTGTCGTTTTGAAAATTTCGTAACTTCACAAGTGCGTAGCTTCTGTGTGTTGGAAATATTAAACTTGCAAATATAAGCCCAAGAATGCGGCCTGCGTCATTCTGCCTCAAGAAGAATAATGGGCCTGGAAGCGGGCTTCCAACCATATAAATATTACTCGTCTCCGTTCTTAGGGCCCGTTTGTTTCCAACTCCGGAAACGGAAACGGAATGGAAACGAATTTAGTCCATATGTATATCCTTATTCATAAAATTGTATGGAATCATTCCTTGTGTTTACATGCAAAATGCACTTGTCTCTCCACATTTTGTTACCCTATAGGGTATCAAAAGTAATCAAATTCAACTTCAATTACTTCAAAACACAAGGAATGATTCCAAAAACTTTATGAACAAGGGTATACATATGAACTAGATTCGTTTCCATTCCGTTTCCGATTTCGGAGTTCAAACCAAACGGGCCCTTAATATCTACGAAAGTATTACCCGTCTACTTTTCTTAAATCACTACTTTTTTTTACTAAATATTAAATTTTATAATCAAAATAAAATATATTTAAATAATGTTTAGACATAGTACATATAGATGTCAATATGTAATGAAAAATATTGTATGGTTATTTGAAAAGGAAAAATACAAAATAATATTTTGTATGGATGTAGGTGTAGGGTAAGAGGCATTGAGTCATGGAAGAAGAGATGAAGTCATTGCATGAAGACCATATATGATCGATCTATTGAAAGGAGGCAAGCTTTGAAGAGTAGATGAGTATATCGAATAAAATCTAACCCAAAGTCTCAGTACAAGGCTCGATTGGTTGTGAAGGGATTCGAACAGAAGAAATGCATCGACTTTGAAGAAATATTACCTCTAGTAGTGAAGATGTTATCAATCCGAGTTGTTCTTGGTATAACAGTTGCTCTTGACTTGGAGATCTAACAACTCGACGTCAAGACAACCTTTCTCCACTGAGATCTTGAAGAGGAGATATGCATGGAGCAACCTGAAGGATGCAAAGAACTAGGAAAGGAGAATCTAGATTGCCGACTAACGAAGAGTCTTTATGGGATAAAACAGGTACCAAGGCAGTGGTACAAGAAGTTCGACTCTTTCATGGTCGATCATGACTTTAAGAAGAATCATGTGACCCATGTGTCTTCATGAAGAGGTACGCTAGTGGCGACTTTCTTATACTATTACTTTATGTCGATGGCATGTTAAAAGTAGGTCATCATCGTAACAAGATAGTTGTTCTGAAGAAAGATTTGAGCAAGTGCTTTGCCATGAAATATTTAGGACTGACAAAGAAATTCTTGGGATGAAGATCACTCGTGATCGATCAAAGAAGATATTGTGGCTATCCCAAGAAAGATACATCGAAAAGGTGCTAGAGAGATTCAACATGCATCAAGTTAAGCCGGTAATCACACCACTTGTTAGGCACTTTAAGTTAATGACGAGGGATCATCCCCAACACCTCCTATAAAAGGGTCAATAATTAGAGCTAGAGCAAGAGCATTGAATGAGAAGGAGTCTAAATCATCTTCACATTCTATTATGGAAGGATCTATCACTAGATCAAGATCCATCCAAGAAGAGGTTGCTAGTTTATTGACATCATGTACATCTAAGGAGACTCTACTTATGTCTAAGTCTTCTTTAGTTACATTGATATCTATTATGGAGGTACCATACATGAGTGAAGATGATCAAAGAAGAAAGAGTGTGCAAATGGAGATCTCGGCCCCATCTAGGTCCAACCGAGAAATTGACAAAAATCCGTTGAGATAACCATGAATCTTATCGAGATTTAGATAAGATTATTGTTAGTTATTTTATACCTTTAAAGATCTAAACATTGTAAATGTTTTTACTTCTTATCCTATATTTTGTAGAATTATTTTTGTCTTTTATCTTTTAGGAGAATCTCGCCTATATATACTTATAGAGGCCAAGATTTACAGGCAGAAATTAGATTGATTATTGATTTTCACATTATTGTGAGATACTCGTTACTTCATTTACGAAGTGCACGTTTTATTCATTCCTATTCAATAAAAAAGAGCCTTTGATTGAATCGTTGTGAGTCCTTGCTAGGTTGTTCTCGTGTGTGTTAATCTTCTTAAAGATTGGTGCACTAGTCAAACTAGTCACTCCTTGTGCTTGTGTTAATTAGAAGGCTTGTGTAAATTTGAAGAAGGAAGGGTTAAGGTAACTCTTTGTTGAGGGTTTTTATCCAATTGATCAAGGTTTTTTTGCAAGTTTAATCTTGGTTCTATCTTCTTATATTTTCCATAAAATTCATTCCATTATCATCTTCTTTATCTTATCATTATCATCTATAACATTCACGTTCTTTGAGTTTTCACAAATCTCAGTCCTACCAATACCAAATCTCGCCCGAGATTTGCACCGAGATTTGCTTCTGTCATCGATTTCGTGGACTTCAATATAGATCGAGAAACTGCGGCATCAACCCCGCATCAAAGTGGTATCAGAGCTAACCGATTGAAGTTCAACTCAGCCATACGCTACAGTTTGAGTATTTTTATTTGAGTCTTTTGTGATTCATATAAAAATTGAGTATTTTCTTTGTTGTTATTCTTTTGTGAGATTATTTAAGTCTAACGTGCTTTGTCTTGTGTCTATTGGAGAAGAGAGAAACATCATAGCCAAACACGAGCCAACCAAACCCTAGAATAAAATCTCGCCGAAACCCTAGAATCTTGTTCGAGATTTTTGCGCCATAACACCGAGTTTTTTGCTTAGAAGGCAAGCAACGATATTTTCTCCCAATTCATTCAAGATTCACATAGATTTGAGTCAAATCTATTCATATTCACCCGTCACATCAAAGAAGGAAAGAGATTTACATGTTATCTTACTGTTGATATCATATCTAGTAGGTGAGATCTTATCATATCTTTCATATCCTTACCGACTATCTATTCCAAATCTCATCCTATTATCTCTTGTAGCAACCATATATCTTGACCTTCCCATCCCATAACCCCACACGCAATCCAAATACAACAGTTCCATACTTTACACCAAACGCGCTTTCATATCATCAACTATATCGTAGCGTTCCGGAAAGCCTTTCAGGCTAAGAGTTGTTGCGATCTAATTGAGATGGGATCATCAAGGAAACAAGAAAGGAGTATAGACCACATCATACTTGGTGGTTATCGTCAAACAAAGGACGTTCAACAATCTCATCCGCCCAACCAAAATTTCGGCCGAGATATTGACTGAGATTCCTTTTGTTGCGAATTTTATCAAAAAAATTTTAGGCAAGAATGAAACACTAGACTTTGACTCTTATTGACTTAATTTTGAATTTCCTATTCCGAATGTCCTATTCATTGTATTTTCTCTTTCAAGAATGAAAGAGATCTCAACCGATGGGAAGCGATGCACCTGCCGCCTCCGTCGTGATCCCCAGCCGTTGGAGAACTGCTCGGTGCCGCTGCGTTTTACCTCTAGAAAACCTTAATCGAGAACAACAGTGAATGCTCCGTTCCAAAAATTGCAACCACTGTCGAGTCCGCCCTGCACCGGAGATCCTAGATCTACCGACCCTGACTACTGTCATGACCTCCAGCCGCCGTAAAAGCTCGATCACCGCCACCGTTGAGGGCCTCCAGAAAACCTAACGGGATGTTGAAATTTTAGAGCCCAACAAGCCATAACTACTGTTGGAAGCTATGGCTTCTCACGGCATGAAGACACTCATATATTCTTGTACTTGTGCCACCTCCATTACAGAGGAAACCCATTATAGGAAGTATACATTGAACAGTGTGAGTATACAGTGAATAGTGTGAGTGATAATGGTTGTTGATCTACGTCCGCCAAGTGTTCGATGAAATGTTTTTGAAATTTTTTGATCTTGTTTGATATGAAGATAGATTTCTTACCCTATGCATTGCCGTCCGCCATGTGTTTGATGAAATGTCTCTAGGGATTGTTGGTTCTGATATGACAACGGACGGTAGAAGTTTCCTTCATAGTCCTCTTAGGGCATTTCAAGGTTGTCGGGACGGAGTAGAGGGAAGCATAGGTTTCTCTTGTTTGGTTTCTCATCTTAAAAGACAACATTTTTGTTCCAAAGATAACAAAAACGCGATTCGCGACACTATTGGGAATAACCTTGATGTATTTGTGGCTTTTGAGGAGTCCTTGGTATATCTTGGGTTGTGGTTATGCGGGCATTGTATGAGTATGCATGCTTTGAGTCTGCATGTCATCACTCTGATGGTTCTGTTTGTGCTGCTTATGAGGACGGGGTGATAAGAAGCTACATTTTGGGTATCTCGAAGCCGTTCGTGGGAGAGTTGTTTGTTGCGGTTATTGGGGATGGGTTGGTTTTTTATGCGGGTTTGCTTGATAAAGTCTTTCGCATTTCTATCACTATTGTGAAGAGTATCCCGTATAGTTGTCGCCTTGCTTTCTCTCAAGCTCTAAAGGGTTCTCTTCAGAGAGTGGTCGTTGAGCCATGTTTTGTGGATGCCTGGGTTTCGTTGCTTCTTCTTCCTCGGTGCACTTTACAAGTGTTCAGGCCTTCAAATAGGAGAGATAGTAGATCAGGGAGTAGAAAGTCTATTCAATAGTAGCGGATCATGCAGTCTCTGGCTTTGTGGGGTGAGGATGACGGTATCGGCAAGCTGGTACGAGGTTTGTTAGACCATTTGGAGCATGGATTTTCGGGGTGTATGATAGCATGTATTATAGTCTATATTTTGCGACTTGTTTAGACGTTTTATCTTCAATAATCTGCATTTATGGATGTATATTATGTGATTATATTGTTGTTTCATCTACCTTTGCGGAAATCGAGGTCTACACCAAGTTTCGTTGTAATCGTAGGTAAAACGGCACGTTTTGGATAGAAATGGAGCTAAGGAGCAAAGGAGTCATAGGAGCTACATTCTGGAGCTTAAAGAAGAACTCATGAAGCAAGGAATTAATGAAGAAGATTTACTTTGGACCAGATTTGAGATATTTCACATTCAGCTGAGATTCACCTCGGTGAGCTACAGTATCACCTCGACCGAGGTGATCTTGAGGAACGTCCCGACCGAGGCGAACACCCTGGCGCCGGCGAGATCATATTTTTTGGCTGAGATCTTTTATTTTTGGAAAGAAGATATCTTATATTTTTGGGCTGGATTTCTGGAAGGAAGATCATATATTTCGGAGATCTATTTTAGAGATATAATATATTTTATAGGAAATTATCTTTTTAAGATATTCTTATCTTTGGAAGATAATTCTCCTATATAAAGGGCTGAATTTTCCACAATTCAGCCATCCAATTTTCCATCAGCTTCGACACACCCAATAATCTGCGGATTAGGAGATTTTCTGGAAGGATTGAAGGTTGAAGGAAGGAAGATTGATAGTTGGAGTTAGCTTTTGAGGGAGTTTGTAAGACTTTCTTAGATTCCCTTTGGTATGTTGTCTTTGTTTGATTTGTGATTATGAGGAACGTTGTTTGTTGTTATTTGATTCAGTTATTGAAGCCTTGTTCTTAAGGTTTTGTGTTCAAATATTCATTTTTTTCCCATATATTTGGTTATTGCTTTCATGACGATGAGTGGCTAAATTCCTTGTGCGATTCTAGGGTGATTGGCTGAAAGTTGTCGGAAAGACAATGATAGAATGATCTTAATCCCAGTAGGACCCTGAAAGCTCGAGTCTTTAACCTTAACCCTAGAGTACCTCGCTCAGTCGATGAACATCTCGGCCGGGGTGGAACTTGACTGACCGAGGTGACCTTTTCTGATCCGAAACTGAGAGTTAAGTGTTATAGTTTGCCAAATCCTATCCTTATTACACCTATCCTGGTTCAATGCAAGCCTAGGATGAGACTTACCCGGTGATTCCTTTGTTTGGTTACCTAAGATCATATGTGTAGGTAATAAAGTTTATCCTTTATTAGAGCTTGAGTGTGCCTTCATCCCATCCTTGTGAGTTAGCCTGAGACTTTCCCGGTAAAGGTTGATTCTATTCCCTTAGGTGGTGTGTTGGTTTGAGGTTATAGTTCCTTTCCTTAGTACCTTGAGACTTACCCGGTAATAGGAGCTTTGGTTTGGGATAGTGAGTAGTGAGACTTACCCGGTAATCTATTCCCATTTTAGAAACACCTTCCCTTTGCAAAATCTCAACTTTGTCCGCTTTATCTTGAGATCTTGAGTCGGAACCACAACTAGATGCTTTAATCCCTAGAATTTGCATTTTCCCCTTATTTGACCATATTATCATCTTTGATTGTTTTAATCGCTTTTGTGGTTATTAGTTGCATTGACAACCTATACTTGCTTAGTTTCACCTAAGTCCTTGAGATCGACCCTTCGAATTCTTGCTTTTTACTATAATTGATCCGTACACTGCGGATTCGCATCCTTGTTTTAAGCATACTTCTTGGGTTATAAATTTAAGACTTGCACACACCGTTTGGAGCGAACAGTGTACTAGGGGCGCCTCAGTGGATGGTGATAGACTGAGAGTGGGACCTAATATCAAGCAGTGTCTTCGCAAGGTCTCATATGGACATTTCATGGCGGCTGTTAAGGTTTTGTCCTCTTCTGGTGTGGCTTCGTTTGGTGATGAGATTGTGAAGGCTTTGGAGGCTAAGCACCCCTTCAAGTCTCCACCTTCTCGGGTATGTGAGGTTTTGGAATATCCCCTTGTTGCTGATGTTAATTTGGTTCTTAGGTGTATTAAGTCCTTTCCCAAAGGTACTTCTTGCGGGAGGGATGGTCTGAGGGCACAACATATGTGAGATGCTATGTGTGGGGATGGTTCTGCTATTGTTGTCGATCTTCGGCGAGTGATCTCATTTGTTGTTTGTAAGAGCCTAGTTGATGAGCTGCTGAGAGAGTGTGCAGAGGGCCATGAATTAGCCTAGACCGCCCTTGCGTGACCTAGAGGGCGCCCCTGCACCTAGCCTGGAACGCCCTTGCGGCTCACAGGGTCCGCCCCTACGGCTTTGTGTGTTGCAGCCGTCTTCTTTGACCCTTTGACCCGTGCTTTACCCTTTTACATCCTATTTATACTTCTTCTTCTCCTCTTTGATGAGGGTTACCATTCTCAGACTTCTCTCTCTCTCTCTCTCTCTCCATACGCACATCTTCTTCTCTCTTCTCCTTGGATCACCTTGCTTGATCTTCTTTGAGTTTGTGTGTGAGATAGTAAGTTTTGCTTGGCTTTGATGATGTTTATGGTTGTTGAGCCTTGTGAGCCAGCTTGAGGACGTTTGGTGAGGTTGTGAGCTTTTGGATCTTCAGTTTGGTAAGCTTTCATGGCTTCCATCTCCTTCTTCTTCTTCTTTGCATCTTCTTGTCTCTTTTTCCTTCCTTTCCTTAGTCTAGCATAGACTCCTTAGGATTGGATCTTGTTTTGGCCAAGTTTGGCTTATGTTGATGTATATATGTGTATGTTTTGTATATATGTTGCCGTTGGGGTGAAGAAGAGTAGAGAATCGATGGAAGAAGTGAAGAAAGAGCTAAGGTGGTGTCTTCTGCACACCAGCCACCCCTGCGCCACCTTACAGCCACCCCTGCGCCGGCCAGTGCACCGCCCCTGCGCCACCAATGAGCCGCCCCTGCGCCCACCAGCACTAGCTTGGTGTTTCCCTTGGTTCTGCAGGTGTGTGTTGCTTTTAGGCCCTCCTTAGGGTGCCTTTGTTCCCTCCTTTCCCAGTGTGAGTGCTTAGGATTATGCTAGATGTGTGAGGTTGAGTTTTAATGAGGTTATGATCGGTTTATGCCTTATATGGCTTTTGAGGTTCTTTAGGTTGTGAGTGAGGTTGAGGTTGATCCTTTGGATCCCTTTGGGTCTAGGTGTGACCCTTGTGTTGTTAGGAGTTTGATATATCTACTTATGCCTTGTTTATAGGCTGTGTTGTCCCTCTAGTGTAGAGGTGATCGTGGTTGAGTTGTGATCGAGGTTGAGGTAAGTCCGTAGGACTTACTTAGCTGCCATCCTTATATTGGGTGTTTACATGAGTTGTGTGTGCTTTGTATGTTTGTTATGATAGCATGTGATGTCGTATATACCGACCTATGTTTTATTGATTGCCCCGTATGCGTGTCTGTGATAACCTTTCCCTTTCATCCCACCGTAGAGTCTAGGAGGTTCTCTTGGGTCAGGCCATACCGGTTTACAAGATGGGCGCAATCCACTTCCATAGGGTACACGAATTGTGTGACCGATACTAGTACGGCTGGCTAGCAGGCTCAGAGGCGAGGATGTATCGGTCCTCGTGTCACATAGTTTCATATATATTATATACATACGTTTGGAGTGAATGACCATTATATTGAGATGATTAAATGGGTAAATGAGTGGAAGCATGCTGATGTGTTTATCTTCCCTTACTTGTGATTGTGCTTATGTATTACTCTATATATATGTATGGATAGCTAATGGTTTATTACCATGTTGTAGATGCCCCACAGTATAGGCACGCTGCTGGGTGTTCTAGCAGAGTGGCAGGCCGAGGACGTCTCGTACATAGGTTGTGTGGGCTTTTGAGTTTGTTATCTTTCCCTCCTGCGTGAGGATGATCTTTTGTTACCCCCTGTTTGAGGGTGTTATGTTTTATACTCGGCTATGTTGTCTTACCTTTTGGGTTGTACAGTTTTATATAGTTTTATGTATTTGTTTTTATATCTGCCAGTGTCATGTTGTAAGGTTGAGTGAACTTGTTGTCAGGCTAGAGTCAGGATCCATTGTGAGATCCTAACCCAATGTGGCACTCCGAGTCCCGCGGATTCGGGGTGTTACATTGTTAATCTGTGGTTGGGAGGCAAATGTCCGGCGAGTTTGGCGGAGTTTGTGGCTCCTGCTCCTCTTACGCCATTATTGAAGCCTGAGAATGGGATTCGACCTATTGCAGTTGGTACTATTTGGAGGCGGTTGGTTTCTAAGGTTGCCATGAAAGGGGTGAGTAAAGATATGACAACCTATCTAGCGGATTTTCAGTTTGGAGTAGGCGTCTCTGGTGGCGTAGAGGCTATTTTGCATAGTGTCAATAGGGTTTTGAGCGAGCGGCATGATGATGGTTCGCTTGCTATGCTTGCAGTGGATTTCTCGAATGCTTTTAATCTTGTTGATAGGACAGTAGTGCTTCGTGAGGTGAGGAAGAGATGTCCATCTATTTCTTTATGGGTTGAGTTTTTGTATGGTCAGCCTGCTCGATTGTATCTGAGAGATAGATATATCTGGTCCACTACAGGAGTTCAGCAAGGCGACCCTTTAGGGGCTCTCATTTTTGCACTTTTCTTGCATCCATTTGTGCACACTATCCTTGACAAATGTAAGCCTCTTCTTCATACATGGTATTTAGATGCTGAGACGATCATTGGTCGATTGGAGGATGTGGCTAAGGCACTTGGTATTATTTTGGAGGTTGGTCCGAATTTTGGACTTGAGTTGAATGTTAAAAAAGACTGAGTTATTTTGGCCTTCATGCGATGATTCGAAGTTTCGAGATGGATATTCCCTAGAGACATTGCGAGACCATCTTTGGGGTTGAAGTTGTTGGGAGGGGCTGTGAGTACAAATAGTGGTTTTATTAAAGAATCGGTTATGAAGAGAGCTGATAAGGCATTGGAGCTGATGCGCCTTCTCCCGCAGCTTAGGAACCCGCAGAGTGAGCTTCTCTTACTTTGTTCATGTTTGGGTGTTGCGAAGATGTTTTTTTGGCTTGAGGACTTGTCAGCCAGAGCATGTGAAGGATGCGGCATCTTGTTTTGACGCGGGACTCCGTGGGTCGATTGAGGATATTGTGGTTTGTGGGGGTCCTTTTTCCGGGGATCTTCAATGGTGGTTGACTTCCTTGCCTATTCGTCGTGGAGGGATCGGTTTGCACTCTGCTATGGAGGCGTCTTCTTACACTTTTGTTGCCTCCAGAGCTCAGTCTTGGGTGCTCCAAGACCATATCTTGCATGACAGTGGGCTATTCGGTATGGATTCAGATTTTTATAGAGCTTTAGATGACCTGCATGTGGCTATCCTAGAGTTTAAACTTTCCAGCTTTACTAGTAAGGACATCGTCCCCCTAAGTCCCAACATATTTTGGCGGATGCTCTTTTTGATAAAACTGTTCAGGAGATGCTTGAGAGATTTAATATGACTAATAGACAGAAAGCAATTTTCGGATGTCTGCAAGCGCCGCATAGCCAAGATTTTCTTCTTGTCATTCCCATTGATGGACTTGGTCAATGCATGTCCCTAGTGGGGTACCGCTCCATTCTCAAGTACCGACTTATGATGCCGCTTTTCTCAACTGGTGAGGTTTGCCCCATTCCTAATTGTCAAAGGGTGTTGGATGCTTTTGGGGAGCATGTTGTACATTGTAAGGAACTTCCTGGCTTCAAGTATTGATATGATCTGGTTCGTAATGTTCTTTGTGATACCTTTAGACGGGCCGGAATTTCTGTAAAGAAAGAAGCACCTACGAACTTCTTGACTGATCCGCGAGATGGAAGGTCGACATTGCGGCTAGCGGATGTTTTAGTGTTTGGTTAGAGTGGAGGGAAGCATGCATGTATTGATTTGACGGAGGTCTCACCGCTCGTGGGATTAGGGAACGGACCTTTTGTTGTGGGCCAGACAGCTTTCAGAGCGGCATCAGCTAAGGTGGTCAAGCATGGAAGGGCATGTGTTGAAAACCAACACGTTTTTCTTCCATTTGCTTTTGACACGTTTGGATTGTTTGCACCCGATGCTGTTGATATTCTTAAGAGGGTGCAAAGAGTTATGCATAGTAATATTATGGCCTCTAGATTTGTAGATGTTGTTTTTAAAAGGTTAGGTTTTGCCATCCAA
The DNA here is from genome assembly GCA_033239045.1 of Fagopyrum esculentum. Taxonomy (NCBI): domain Eukaryota; kingdom Viridiplantae; phylum Streptophyta; class Magnoliopsida; order Caryophyllales; family Polygonaceae; genus Fagopyrum; species Fagopyrum esculentum. The sequence continues at coordinate 138,535,329 of BSUD01000001.1, read as the reverse complement.
AAAGGTGTAGCGGCACAACTTGTTGCTCGCTTACCTTCTACTTCTATGTAAATAGCTATCCAATATATAAGCTAAAAAAAAAAAAAGAAAAAGAATGAAACACTAGACTTTGACTCTTATTGCACTTAAGAATTTCTTATTTTGAATTTCCTATTCACTGCATTCAGTTACTATTTATGAATTTCCTATTCACTGCATTTCTTACTCACTCCATTCTTATCTATTTTTTTCTCAGTTCCTAATTCTGAATTTCCTATTCACTTTCAATTTTCACTTCTGATTTTTCCACTCACTACTTTCAATTTGTACTTCTAAATTTGCTACTCACTACTACTTTCAATTTATTTCTTTCAATATTTCTTATGTTACTATCTATAACTTTTGCAGACATAAATTGATAGGGTGATGACTGAATTGATTGATGATCTTGGAGTTTTAGATCAACAATACATCAAGGTCATTATTGAGGTAAAACTGACTTCATTTCGTTGTTAAAAGTTTGATGTGAATTTTGTACATGACTTGATTGTTTAATGTCTTGTTTTCTTTAAAATGATCTCTTTGTTTGTTTTGAAATAGTTATTAGATCTGCTTTCAACATCCTTGCCATTTGTATTGCTTCTTTGTAACGATGATGGAAAAAGAGTGTGTATGGCTTAGCAGGTTAGATTGATCTTGCTCATTCATTAAATAACATAAAAGTTGTTATGAATTTTGTATTTGACTTGATTGTTTAATGTCTTGTTTTCTTGTTTATTTTTTTTGCTTAATTTTGTTCCTTTAGGTCCCAATGTTGTACGAGTTTGGGTTGACATAACTAAGATTCCTGATGCAACACTGTGGAGGAAAACATATGAGTTAGAGTGCATTGAAGATGTTGTTGGTACAACAATTGCATGACCAATAGACAAAGTTGTTATAATATGAAATGAAATCCATTTTAGATTAGTATTGTCAAACTATGTTCTTTTGGTAAACAATTGTTTAAACAACTCAGGTTTTGTATCATTTTGAATCTTAGAAATGAAACAATGCGGCTTTTGTCTGGTGCCATTATTGAGTTCTATGCCATTTATAAAAAACGCTATTGTTAGGTTTTATAGCGTTTATAAAAAAACGCTATTATTGGGTTCTATAGCGTTTATAAAACACTATACATGACATTATTTACATATCATTTGACAAACACTATTAATAGGTCCAAGTTTTCATAGGGTTTATCAGATGCTATAATAGGTCCACTTTTTCATAGCATTTGCACAAACGCTATTATTGGTGACTTATCCATAGCGTTTGCAGAAACGCTAGAATATGTCAACTTTTTCATAGCGTTTGCACAAACACTATGAAAAGTTGTGACCCTATTATAGCAAGATCTGTCATAGCGTTTATAAAAAACGCTATTAATGTATATCATAGCGTTTTTCAAACACTATGAATGCTTCTAAATGTTGTAGTGAAAAGTTGAGAAATTCAAGTGCGTAGAAACGAAGAGGACATCCAGAGAAGAAGTTTTATACCAGTTACTATCTCGGCTGAGATTTTTGACCGAGATTACCTTTTGTCAAGATTAAACCTACTCGGCTATCTCTCTCTCTAATTGCATAAGTTCAAGGTACATAAAACTCTCTTCTTAGTCTCTTGTGTGCCTATTTCTTGCCTCTTTCTACTCTAAACATATTGTCTATTTCTTTGGGTGTGTTCGTTAGTATCTATACTTCCTATCATACTAGTTGAGTCTACTTGCAATATTCTTTATACTTTGTGTCAATTGTGTGAAGAGAATTCCATTAGGGTTTCCTTAACTATATTTCAACACAAGAACCTTCTTCCAAACCAAGTTGACTACTTGATTCATCCAAGGAGTTTCTAGTTGAAACTAGTCATCGGTTTTAAAGGAGTATTAACCCATCCATGGAAAATACATCAAATTAGATTGAGATATCACAACAGAGTGTGAGTGTGAGAGTAAAAAAATAAGAGACCTTCGTTTTCACTAATTTCACAAGTTTGTAGTTACTTTGCGTGTTTGTGTAGATGTCAAAGCAAAATAGCCCTCAAGGGTCACATAAAAGTGATTCCTCATGTCTAGAAGCCATAGACATGCTCAAACAACTCATGACAACAGTCTCAACATTGAGTTGAACAGATGGAGAAACTGGAATCTCGCCCCCAAGAAGAATCTCGGCCCCAAACTCTCGCCCTTGTCCAGCCGAGATTTCAGTCGAGATCTACATTCAACGTTAGTGAAAGTTCATCCACCTATGCTTCCAGCCCCCGATCCACCTTCAAGAGCCCCCAAGTGTCAGGTATGAGATATCCAAATCCAAATTTTCATGCGCCTAATATTCCGGATTTGTTGATGATTTTCAAGAATTAGACGATGAGGATGAAGAAGGCATGTGGAGAGACTATCCTAGACGTAACCACCGTCCTAGGAGAGGTCGAGACTTGACATCTTATATACCTCACCAAGAGCATGACGGAAATGGAAAAGTGAAGGTCACAATTCCGAGTTTTGATGGAAAGTGTGATCCGGACGCGTTTATGGAATGAGAGACCAAAATAGAACAAATTTGGTCTTGCCATAACTTTAGTGAGAAAAGGAAGATTCAGCTGGCTGCATTGTAGTTTCAAGGCTATGCCTTAATTTGGTGGGATCATCTTGTCAAAGAAAGGAGAAGAACGCTCGATCCGGACATCAACACATGGGAGCAAATGAAAGCGTTAATGAGAGGTAGATTTGTGCGCCAACACCATGCTAGAGAGTTAAGACAAATATTGGAGAATCTCAAACAAGAATCTATGAGTGCGGAAGAGGTTTACACTTCTATGCAAATGGCAATGGTGAAAGTCAATGTTATAGAAGACGAGGAGACAACAATGACTCATTATTTACGTATTTTGCATCCTTATTTAGCAAATGAAATTGTTTTATATTCTTATGATACTACGATAGATTTGCTGCATTTGGTCATCAAAGTTGAAAGGGAGATCAAAGGGAGAATCCAACCAACTTGTAACGCCCCGATTAATTGGGTGCGTTTCGATAGTTTTTTTCCCCCCTCCTTTTTATCGATATATTATTAGCTCAAGTATATTATTTTAAAAATATTTTAAAGCAAAATGTTCTTTCCAAGTATAATTATATTTTCGGTAAATTTTACTAAAAGTGAGGGAATTTCCGGAAATTCCGTTCGGATATCCCTTATCAGATTTGTTTTTATTTATTTATTTACTTTTTTTTTTCCTCCTTCTCTGACCCGGAGGTCACGGGTTCGAGCCAGCCGGACTGAGTTTTGCCTTTCTTTTCCTTCCCAGCCTTCCTTGGCTTTTCTCTCCTTTTTGGTTTCTTTTCTGCGTGATTATCGGAGCCCTAGCAGGCAAGCAGCCTCCTCGATGGCCAGCCGCCCAAGCTACCCAACCACTTGACAGTCTGCAGCCCTACCTCCTGTGCAACCCCAGCGACCCCTCGCTCCCCCCCCTCGCCTATACCTACGCCGACCCTTGTGCTCTCCCTCCTGCGTGACTCACCCAGACCCCTTACCCCTTACTCCTTCTGCTGCATTTCACTCTCTCGCTGGAAACTCTCATTTCCTCACTCTCTTACCTTGCAAAATCAGCCTCAACAACCAGCCCCAACAAACAATCTCACCTCTCCTCTATGTCGATGGTCTCACTACGACCTTGCATCCCGTCTCCTCTGCACCCCGACAACCATCGGCACCTCCTCACCTTCTGGAACTCACCACCTCCGCCACCTCCGGGAGCAGCAGCTCGACTCAAGCTCCCCTTCGTCGATTCATATATGGCCAGAAAACAGGGGGGTTGCAACACCACCGGAAGCCGCCATAACCACCGAGGACGTCACGCCTTCCCCTCGCCTTCGCCCTAACGAACCACCCTTGTCTCTTCTCGAGCCTCCCCTGTTCCACCGAACTTCTGTCGGACTGAGAGAGTCACCCCTTCTGTCGCCCCGCCACTGGAGGGACACCCTTCGCCCTACCTCGCCCTTGCTGTTGTAGCGCCGCCGATCGAGCCTCCCTGGGATTGCCCTTCCCGCCGCTGCCTTGCCTCGCCGGATTTCCTACAACTGCTACCCTCCTGCACCCAAACGAAGCTGCGCAGGTTGCAATTGAGGAATGAGCTTTTTAGGGTTTTGTTTTTAACTGGGCCCCTTTTTTTTATGGTTAATTGCAAAATGTACCCACTCTTTTTGTAATTGCAGTTTTCGACCCACTCTCATGGAAATTTAGCTATTATACCCCTATTGGAATTATTTAAAGATTTTGGCCCAAGATTTTATTTACGGAATATATTCCAAGTTTATGGAACTTCATGAGTTGCCCGGAAAATGTTTTTAAGGAGTTTCAACCAAATTTTTATAACGGATTTTATTCTATAGTTTATATTTGTTATATGTTATGACCCATGTGTATATAATTGTATAATTTATCCCAGAAAGTATTTAAGGGTTATTACGGGTTTTAAAGTCGGCTTTAGAAAACGGGTTTTCCTTATATTTACTTATATTATATATTCCGTTCAAGTTTAGCGTATGAGCTAAACTTGCTTAGTTTTGGTATTAGGTTTGGAAGCGTCCCGATAGAGGCCTAACGAGTCCAAGTCGACATCCGTTGAACGACTTCCGTCTTCGTGAGTATCCTTTCCCTTGACCTAGTTTTATTTAGAGGTAGTATCATGTTAGGTTGGATCTAGCATAACTTAGAGTGAATGCCAAGTAGTGGCCTTGAGCCGTGTATGGTTGTTGGATAGTTATGAGATTGTGTCGAGTTATGTTTGGTATTATCTTAGGATGATCTTTGAGATTAGGAGTCGGACCTAGCATGCTAGGGTGTGACCTCATATAGGTTTTGGGAGACTAGAAGCCCGAGACTTCTAGCTTATCGGTTAGTTATTGATTATCGTGCCTTGTCTTGCACAGGCCTTGTTTATATTCCTACGGGAAGTGAGATCGGTTATTTGGCTAGATTTGGGACGAGGTAAGTCCTCGGACTTACTTACCCGCTTTTATGCCTTATTTGGATATATATGGTGGTGTGTGTTTACCGCTTTTAAGCATGAAAATGGATTAGGATTTACTTGACCTTATTTATTGGCCCATCGTCACTACTACTATTATTATCGGGCGGTGACATCACCGCTCAGTTTCCCGAGGGAGACTGGGGGGATCTCTGCGACCAGGCCATACACGGTATACGGGCGGGCTTCTTCATCACTCCCTCAGGGTATACGGGTTGGGCGCCGCCACACTCCTGTTGGTTACACGGGGACAGAGGCGAGAGTTATAAGACTCTCGTGTCACACTTGAACGAATGGATTAGATATGGAATAACCTAAAAAGATAATAAGTAACGGATGTGTATGTTTATGAGCATGTTGTGTGTTTGTGTTCCTATGTGTGTTTGTGCCATATTATTCTTATAATGCCTAGAATGTGAGCTAACGGTTTTATACCGATTGTTGTAGTTGATGTGCAGGATAGGATGTGACCGAGTGATCCGGAGGAGTGGGAAGCCGGGGTTCCGTACATCTTAGGTTGTTTTGGGTTTTTGAGTCTTTGTGTTGTTGTTATTGTATCTTATGTTGATGTTGTTGTAAGGACGGCTGAAGTCTTTTCTTTCTTTTATTTTCGGGTTTCATAACATTGCATAAAAATGTATTTCGGTTTTGGCCTTTATTTGTGCCTTGTTGCAAGATCCGGTGAAATTGTTGTCAGGCTAAGGGTCGGGACCCATTGTGAGGTCTCGCCCGTAGCATCCCGATATCCCGCAGATTTGGGGTGTTACAAAAGTGGTATCAGAGCCCTAGGTTGACAACAATGGCACTCGCAATCTTCTAAAGGCCGAATAAAAATAAACAGAACCCTCAAGGGTTCTGAGTTTTAAAGAAATGAATTTTGTTTTCAAATCATGTGCATGAGTCAGTTGGGGTAGAATGTACGGGACCACCACTTCCTCCGCGGATCTCGGCGACGTAGTTATTGATTATTATATTATATATATGTATATATATATATATATATATATGTAGATATGTAGGTATGTATATGTGGACTTAGGATGTTTTGGAATATATATGTATGTTGAATTGTAAATTATTTATGGACTGATTACGTTTATAGTAGTAGCATGACGTTTATATCTTTATATATATATTTATGAACATATGGTATACTAATATCATATTAGTGATAGTGGACCTTATAGCTAAGATGATAGCAAGCTATCATCGCCCCATAGACAACGCCTTTTCGCTTAAGATAGTATACATATGAAGATAAGTATGCTCAAGTATCGAGTTAAGCGTTACGTTATGACGAACATCCTGGCGAATCATTGGACTCCTTTAGAGGACGTCAAAGCAATCCTATGAAGACTAGAGAGGACATTAACGGCAAGGACAAAAAAAAAAGAGAACCTCGAGTCAACTTAAGCGAAACCAAGATGGAGACTATACCAAATAAAAGCGATGATGAGTAACAATGAAGTGAAGTCGAGACTACGAACATAAGATTTTTCCAAGTGCGGTGTCGATGAACTAAAGATGCGAATCAAGTAAAGAGGACTACATTCTCGCTCGAGAATAAAAGTGGCGTTTTAAGTAAGACGATTTTTCAATAGGCGCTCCTCAATTTAATCAAGATGGAAAGAGTGGTCCAAGAATTTGGAAAGATTGACGAGAACCGGAAGTTAAGCTTACGGAGGTACCAGAAGGTGTAGTGACGATCTGTGCGAGATTCTAAGCGGGTGATCGTCAGGACCGCCAACAGCTCCGACTTCCCTCACCTCGATCCAGGAAACCGATTTCCCCTTCTGTGTTCCCCTTTTGTCGCAGGAAGCAGCTGCTGTCGCCGGTGATTGGTCCGCCTCTGTGCCGCTGACCGAAGGCCAGGGAAAGCCGCCGTCTTCGCCTGCCGCTTGGGTCCCTGCCGCCGGAGTCGCCATCACCTGTGCAACCTTCGCCTCGCCCTTTTTCTACTCCTCTGTCGAACCGCGCCTTGCCCAGTCAGAGTGCCAACTCCACCGGAAGCAGGAGCGGCAGCCACCACCGGCGTCCCCTGCCTCACCTTCCTGCCGAAGTCCGCCGGAGCACACCGAGAAGATGCAGCCGCCACTGCTTCGTCCTTTTCCAAGCGATGAAGAAGAGCCTTTTTGGGTTTTAAAACCCTTATAATTATCACAAGTGGGTCCCCCATATTTTCTTATAACTGCAGTAAATAACGCAGTATATATATTTACTATTTTGGCCCATGTTTTAGTATATTTACAAATAGTGCCCATGTTTTGTATTTGCAGACTAGACCCACTCTTTTGGAAGTGCATTTAATGCCCCTGCTGATTTGTATAATTATAGTTTTGACCCTATGTTTTAAAATGTGCAGTTTTGCCCTTGTTGAATAAATCATAGATTTGGCATAAAGCTTATTTTGGAAATTGGTTGAGTTTCTTGAGTACCATATTGTGCCGGGAAAGTTGATTAAGGATTTTAACGCATCTTAATTTATATAATCGTATATTTTGTCCCGGACAATATTCTTATTGTTTTAAACTTGGATTTTAACTACGTGATTTTAAAGTTGACGTTTGAAAAACGAGTTTTACCTTTGAGTTATATATTATATAGATTTAAAATCAAATTTAGCATATAAGCTAAATTTCCTTAGCTTTGGTTTTAGGCCCGGAAGCGCCCGGTAAAGACCAACGAATCCATTCTCCACATCCGTAGATCGTCCTCCGCCATCGACTATGTGTGAGTACCTCTTTCTCGATATAGTATTATTTAGTGGTAGAATCATGCTAGGTTGGATCTAGCATAACTTAGGGCAAATGCCAAGTAGTGGCTTGGAACCTTTAGGTGAGTGTTTGAGGTTATTGATGTCCTTTGACATGTGGTGTGTTGAGCTTGAGTTGTTATACAATTGTGAGCCTCGTGGTTGATCTTGTGAGACTTGGGATGATATTTATATGTTGGTTGAGATTGTGGAGTTTAGGATGATAGTATCCTAGCACTTGGGGCTATAGTTGAGATCTCGTGAGTTTATGAGGGCTAGGAGTGTATCCTAGATTATGAGAGTATATGACCTAGTAAGATGATATAGGACTAGAAGTCTAAGGACTTCTAGCTTGTGAGTAGTTGTTGATTATCGTGCCTTGTCTTGAACAGGCTTTGGTTATATTCCTTCGGAGAGTGATTCGGTTTCGTTTAGCTTTGAGACGAGGTAAGTCCTCGGACTTACTTAGCCGCTTCTATGCCTTATTTGGATGTATATGGTGGTGTGTGTTTACCGCTTTTAAGCATGAAAATGGATTAGGATTTACTTGACCTTATTTATTGGCCCATTGTTACTATTATTATTATCGGGCGGTGACATCACCGCTCAGTTTCCCGAGGGAGACTGGGGGGATCTCTGCGACCAGGCCATACACGGTATACGGGCGGGCTTCTTCATCACTCCCTCAGGGTATACGGGTTGGGCGCCGCCACACTCCTGTTGGTTACACGGGGACAGAGGCGAGAGTTATAAGACTCTCGTGTCACACTTGAACGAATGGATTAGATATGGAATAACCTAAAAAGATAATAAGTAACGGATGTGTATGTTTATGAGCATGTTGTGTGTTTGTGTTCCTATGTGTGTTTGTGCCATATTATTCTTATAATGCCTAGAATGTGAGCTAACGGTTTTATACCGATTGTTGTAGTTGATGTGCAGGATAGGATGTGACCGAGTGATCCGGAGGAGTGGGAAGCCGGGGTTCCGTACATCTTAGGTTGTTTTGGGTTTTTGAGTCTTTGTGTTGTTGTTATTGTATCTTATGTTGATGTTGTTGTAAGGACGGCTGAAGTCTTTTCTTTCTTTTATTTTCGGGTTTCATAACATTGCATAAAAATGTATTTCGGTTTTGGCCTTTATTTGTGCCTTGTTGCAAGATCCGGTGAAATTGTTGTCAGGCTAAGGGTCGGGACCCATTGTGAGGTCTCGCCCGTAGCATCCCGATATCCCGCAGATTTGGGGTGTTACAAAAGTGGTATCAGAGCCCTAGGTTGACAACAATGGCACTCGCAATCTTCTAAAGGCCGAATAAAAATAAACAGAACCCTCAAGGGTTCTGAGTTTTAAAGAAATGAATTTTGTTTTCAAATCATGTGCATGAGTCAGTTGGGGTAGAATGTACGGGACCACCACTTCCTCCGCGGATCTCGGCGACGTAGTTATTGATTATTATATTATATATATGTATATATGTAGATATGTAGGTATGTATATGTGGACTTAGGATGTTTTGGAATATATATGTATGTTGAATTGTAAATTATTTATGGACTGATTACGTTTATAGTAGTAGCATGACGTTTATATCTTTATATATATATTTATGAACATATGGTATACTAATATCATATTAGTGATAGTGGACCTTATAGCTAAGATGATAGCAAGCTATCATCGCCCCATAGACAACGCCTTTTCGCTTAAGATAGTATACATATGAAGATAAGTATGCTCAAGTTATGAAGTTGAGCATCAAGTTTTCGCAAGCACCCCGGTGATTTCCCGGACTCCTTTAAGAGGACGTCGAAGAAGAAGATTAAAGATGGCGAAACGAAGGACAAACAAGTGGAAGAGAACCTCGAGTCAACTTAAGCGAAACCAAGATGGAGACTATACCAAATAAAAGCGACATGAAGACGTGAGGGTGGTATCAAGGAAACAATGAAGGAGCATCAATAAGGCAACTAGAGACTACGAACATAAGATTTTTCCAAGTGCGGTGTCGATGAACTAAAGATGCGAATCAAGTAAAGAGGACTACATTCTCGCTCGAGAATAAAAGTGGCGTTTTAAGTAAGACGATTTTTCAATAGGCGCTCCTCAATTTAATCAAGATGGAAAGAGTGGTCCAAGAATTTGGAAAGATTGACGAGAACCGGAAGTTAAGCTTACGGAGGTACCAGAAGGTGTAGTGACGATCTGTGCGAGATTCTAAGCGGGTGACTTATTCAGAAGTTTGAGAGTTACGAGGAGGATCACATGGTGCAAATTCACATAGTGGAATTACCGTCGGAGTCAATCGATTTCCATTATTGTGATGAGACTGCGCAACGCTAACAAGGAGGAAGTGTGTGAGGATGATGATCTTCAGAAAATGAAAGAGGACACAAGGGGTATGATCGAAGAACTTAAGTTATCAACCAAGAAGGAGGCGAGTGGAGGCTAATTAAT
>BSUD01000001.1:138482451-138525070 GCA_033239045.1 Fagopyrum esculentum | reverse complement strand
TGTCGCCCCGCCACTGGAGGGACACCCTTCGCCCTACCTCGCCCTTGCTGTTGTAGCGCCGCCGATCGAGCCTCCCTGGGATTGCCCTTCCCGCCGCTGCCTTGCCTCGCCGGATTTCCTACAACTGCTACCCTCCTGCACCCAAACGAAGCTGCGCAGGTTGCAATTGAGGAATGAGCTTTTTAGGGTTTTGTTTTTAACTGGGCCCCTTTTTTTTATGGTTAATTGCAAAATGTACCCACTCTTTTTGTAATTGCAGTTTTCGACCCACTCTCATGGAAATTTAGCTATTATACCCCTATTGGAATTATTTAAAGATTTTGGCCCAAGATTTTATTTACGGAATATATTCCAAGTTTATGGAACTTCATGAGTTGCCCGGAAAATGTTTTTAAGGAGTTTCAACCAAATTTTTATAACGGATTTTATTCTATAGTTTATATTTGTTATATGTTATGACCCATGTGTATATAATTGTATAATTTATCCCAGAAAGTATTTAAGGGTTATTACGGGTTTTAAAGTCGGCTTTAGAAAACGGGTTTTCCTTATATTTACTTATATTATATATTCCGTTCAAGTTTAGCGTATGAGCTAAACTTGCTTAGTTTTGGTATTAGGTTTGGAAGCGTCCCGATAGAGGCCTAACGAGTCCAAGTCGACATCCGTTGAACGACTTCCGTCTTCGTGAGTATCCTTTCCCTTGACCTAGTTTTATTTAGAGGTAGTATCATGTTAGGTTGGATCTAGCATAACTTAGAGTGAATGCCAAGTAGTGGCCTTGAGCCGTGTATGGTTGTTGGATAGTTATGAGATTGTGTCGAGTTATGTTTGGTATTATCTTAGGATGATCTTTGAGATTAGGAGTCGGACCTAGCATGCTAGGGTGTGACCTCATATAGGTTTTGGGAGACTAGAAGCCCGAGACTTCTAGCTTATCGGTTAGTTATTGATTATCGTGCCTTGTCTTGCACAGGCCTTGTTTATATTCCTACGGGAAGTGAGATCGGTTATTTGGCTAGATTTGGGACGAGGTAAGTCCTCGGACTTACTTACCCGCTTTTATGCCTTATTTGGATATATATGGTGGTGTGTGTTTACCGCTTTTAAGCATGAAAATGGATTAGGATTTACTTGACCTTATTTATTGGCCCATCGTCACTACTACTATTATTATCGGGCGGTGACATCACCGCTCAGTTTCCCGAGGGAGACTGGGGGGATCTCTGCGACCAGGCCATACACGGTATACGGGCGGGCTTCTTCATCACTCCCTCAGGGTATACGGGTTGGGCGCCGCCACACTCCTGTTGGTTACACGGGGACAGAGGCGAGAGTTATAAGACTCTCGTGTCACACTTGAACGAATGGATTAGATATGGAATAACCTAAAAAGATAATAAGTAACGGATGTGTATGTTTATGAGCATGTTGTGTGTTTGTGTTCCTATGTGTGTTTGTGCCATATTATTCTTATAATGCCTAGAATGTGAGCTAACGGTTTTATACCGATTGTTGTAGTTGATGTGCAGGATAGGATGTGACCGAGTGATCCGGAGTAGTGGGCAGCCGGGGTTCCGTACATCTTAGGTTGTTTTGGGTTTTTGAGTCTTTGTGTTGTTGTTATTGTATCTTATGTTGATGTTGTTGTAAGGACGGCTGAAGTCTTTTCTTTCTTTTATTTTCGGGTTTCATAACATTGCATAAAAATGTATTTCGGTTTTGGCCTTTATTTGTGCCTTGTTGCAAGATCCGGTGAAATTGTTGTCAGGCTAAGGGTCGGGACCCATTGTGAGGTCTCGCCCGTAGCATCCCGATATCCCGCAGATTTGGGGTGTTACAAAAGTGGTATCAGAGCCCTAGGTTGACAACAATGGCACTCGCAATCTTCTAAAGGCCGAATAAAAATAAACAGAACCCTCAAGGGTTATGAGTTTTAAAGAAATGAATTTTGTTTTCAAATCATGTGCATGAGTCAGTTGGGGTAGAATGTACGGGACCACCACTTCCTCCGCGGATCTCGGCGACGTAGTTATTGATTATTATATTATATATATGTATATATGTAGATATGTAGATATGTATATGTGGACTTAGGATGTTTTGGAATATATATGTATGTTGAATTGTAAATTATTTATGGACTGATTACGTTTATAGTAGTAGCATGACGTTTATATCTTTATATATATATTTATGAACATATGGTATACTAATATCATATTAGTGATAGTGGACCTTATAGCTAAGATGATAGCAAGCTATCATCGCCCCATAGACAACGCCTTTTCGCTTAAGATAGTATACATATGAAGATAAGTATGCTCAAGTTATGAAGTTGAGCATCAAGTTTTCGCAAGCACCCCGGTGATTTCCCGGACTCCTTTAAGAGGACGTCGAAGAAGAAGATTAAAGATGGCGAAACGAAGGACAAACAAGTGGAAGAGAACCTCGAGTCAACTTAAGCGAAACCAAGATGGAGACTATACCAAATAAAAGCGACATGAAGACGTGAGGGTGGTATCAAGGAAACAATGAAGGAGCATCAATAAGGCAACTAGAGACTACGAACATAAGATTTTTCCAAGTGCGGTGTCGATGAACTAAAGATGCGAATCAAGTAAAGAGGACTACATTCTCGCTCGAGAATAAAAGTGGCGTTTTAAGTAAGACGATTTTTCAATAGGCGCTCCTCAATTTAATCAAGATGGAAAGAGTGGTCCAAGAATTTGGAAAGATTGACGAGAACCGGAAGTTAAGCTTACGGAGGTACCAGAAGGTGTAGTGACGATCTGTGCGAGATTCTAAGCGGGTGACTTATTCAGAAGTTTGAGAGTTACGAGGAGGATCACATGGTGCAAATTCACATAGTGGAATTACCGTCGGAGTCAATCGATTTCCATTATTGTGATGAGACTGCGCAACGCTAACAAGGAGGAAGTGTGTGAGGATGATGATCTTCAGAAAATGAAAGAGGACACAAGGGGTATGATCGAAGAACTTAAGTTATCAACCAAGAAGGAGGCGAGTGGAGGCTAATTAATATCAGAATATTTGAGAAGGTACACTTGCTGAACATCATGGGAGAGATGGAAGAGTGATTAAACCTATGAAAGTGAGTCATACGTCACAAATGGGTCGAGAAGGTATAGATATCTTACAAAAGAGGAAGGACGCATGAAATGTAGAATGAGCTAATTGAAATTAAGGTAGAGTGACCCAGGAGATGAGATCATGAAGAGGGGTAACCAGAACTTGAAATATTAGTGGTGGTTGAATGTCGACAATAAAGAAGTATATCAAGGGAAGTGCAAATGTCTTAATAAAGTAACATCTTATCAATCCTAACAAGTGATGGTAGCGTATCTTGTGGAGGGATTGTAAAGATGTGGTACGACCTTCTTAGGTCATGGGGGTTGTTACATAGAGAAATGAAACTGATCAAGGTAAAGCAAATTGGAAGGACGGAGAGAAATGTGAGTCTTCTACAGTTGTGGTACGAGAAGGGGGTGTATATAAAGGGAGGTATGATATGTTGTTCTAAGGTTATGGATGTCATGTTTTCACGAACCAAGCTAAGACAAGGTTTTGTGACTTGTGTGGCGAAGCCATAGTGGCTATGACGTGAAATGAGGAACCTAAATTAGAGCAACGCTGCAAGCTCAGAGTTATGATGATTAGTGTTTGGTGAAGTGATGAGTGGATCTTTCAGTGATTATGGTTGGGGATTTTGCCTAAAGGCATACTGGTACGGTTGTGAAGTTGTTCATGGGTACCAAGAGATACATAAGGTGGCCAACAATAGTACATGAAAGTAAGACTTTTGGGACTAAACATATGTGTGAAGTCAAGAGATGCTATTATCACCTTCCTTTAAAGTGAGAAGAGGAATTAAGCTGAATTTTGCTTAGCCAAGGCTTCAAGAGTCGGAAGGCTCGAGCAAGTTCCTTGAATTCTGAAAATGAAGGATCTTTAAAAGAGGACGGTGAAGATTGTAGCTAAAGAAGTATTAAACCACGTGTTCGATGGACGTCACCTCAACAGATCGGGGTGGACCACTTGACAAATGATAAGACAAGATTGTGTCGATATCTTACGATATGTGATGGGAGAAGAAAGGCTGGAACCCGAGATAGAACGGATTCCAATGCATCGGGAGGTGGATTTACCATTAAGATGGTTTGAAGTTCACGTTGTAAGTGTATCTTGAATACTTGATTTGTAGTTAGTATAGAGGACACCAGTCTGTGAAGAGAGAAACGGCTATCTCCATTTGTACATTGATTACTATAAGTTGAGCAAGATGACAATGAAAGACACGTATCCCTTACAACGAATGGGGGACCTACTCGATCAGTTGGAAGGGCCGGTAGTTTCTTCTAAGATTAACTAAGATTTGATTGTCACCGTTTGAGAATTCAAGACTCGGATATTGCAATTACGACATTCCGGACCAACCAGGGTCACTACGAGTTGTAGTTACTCCATATGGGCTTACTGATGCCCGGAGGAGATATTTTGGGTCTTCTCTTGAAAAAGAGAGAAGATGTTTGACAAGTTGACATGGGATGACAAACCCCGAAAGAGGTGGAAGAAGTTACAAGTTTGCTTAGATGTGCCGAGCTTTACCAGATCTGTGAAGGGAGGAGTTGTATAACGCCAATTATGGTAACCTACTACGGATGACGATGAAGTATTGACTGGGACAAAGATTTGATAATAGAGTTTTGAGAGTAAAAGAGGAGATTTATTGGTACAACTGTTTTGAAATTGTCTCGAGGTATTATAGGTCTAAAGTGTACAAGTGATTCTTCAAGACTAGGTCTTGATCGAGTATTGAGGAACAATGTAAAAGTGGTAACATGCGTGTCTTGTAGTAAAAGTAGTAGGGAGTAAAGTGCTTCCTTAGCTACTTGGAGTTGCAACAAGAATTGAGGAAATGTAACATCAAAGTTTGGTTTGACAAGAACCAAAGCCAACGGTGTAAATAGGAAGATTCGATCTTCTTCGCTAGACACCATGAAAGAGAAACATCATGGAAATGCGGCATTGAGAAAGACCGAGAAGGAAGTGGAGTTTTGAGATATCGGACCTTTGTGAGATCGTAACGCAAGTAAGGAAAGTGGTTTATCGGTTGGCATAGCCGCCGAGAGTAGTGGATGTTCACCCGGGGTTTCATGCGTATCAGTCCAAGGAGTACGGGTATGACTTGAGATGTATTGCCAATCTTGATGATTTAGCGGCAGACGAAGAACCTTTGAGGCTAATAGGAAGACGGGGGATAGTATCTTTAGTTGGGTTTTACGCGGACCTAGTACCATTGATAGAATAGGGGGATTAGACTTAGTTCTTCCCCTAGTTCAGTTATGTGCTTGTATGATGTATGTGTAGTTTGTGCCCATGCGGGAATGTGCTATATGACAAGATATTTCATACGGTGGTAGTTCGAGTAGTTTGTCTGTATAGATTGGGAGGTTTAAGTCATCTTATTTCGAGAGTTCTTACCTCGGTCTTAAGGGACCGAGAAGTTCGGTGGGTAGCAAGTTTCGGGACGAAACTTGTTTTTAGGGGGATATAATGTAACGCCCCGATTAATTGGGTGCGTTTCGATAGTTTTTTTCCCCCCTCCTTTTTATCGATATATTATTAGCTCAAGTATATTATTTTAAAAATATTTTAAAGCAAAATGTTCTTTCCAAGTATAATTATATTTTCGGTAAATTTTACTAAAAGTGAGGGAATTTCCGGAAATTCCGTTCGGATATCCCTTATCAGATTTGTTTTTATTTATTTATTTACTTTTTTTTTTCCTCCTTCTCTGACCCGGAGGTCACGGGTTCGAGCCAGCCGGACTGAGTTTTGCCTTTCTTTTCCTTCCCAGCCTTCCTTGGCTTTTCTCTCCTTTTTGGTTTCTTTTCTGCGTGATTATCGGAGCCCTAGCAGGCAAGCAGCCTCCTCGATGGCCAGCCGCCCAAGCTACCCAACCACTTGACAGTCTGCAGCCCTACCTCCTGTGCAACCCCAGCGACCCCTCGCTCCCCCCCCTCGCCTATACCTACGCCGACCCTTGTGCTCTCCCTCCTGCGTGACTCACCCAGACCCCTTACCCCTTACTCCTTCTGCTGCATTTCACTCTCTCGCTGGAAACTCTCATTTCCTCACTCTCTTACCTTGCAAAATCAGCCTCAACAACCAGCCCCAACAAACAATCTCACCTCTCCTCTATGTCGATGGTCTCACTACGACCTTGCATCCCGTCTCCTCTGCACCCCGACAACCATCGGCACCTCCTCACCTTCTGGAACTCACCACCTCCGCCACCTCCGGGAGCAGCAGCTCGACTCAAGCTCCCCTTCGTCGATTCATATATGGCCAGAAAACAGGGGGGTTGCAACACCACCGGAAGCCGCCATAACCACCGAGGACGTCACGCCTTCCCCTCGCCTTCGCCCTAACGAACCACCCTTGTCTCTTCTCGAGCCTCCCCTGTTCCACCGAACTTCTGTCGGACTGAGAGAGTCACCCCTTCTGTCGCCCCGCCACTGGAGGGACACCCTTCGCCCTACCTCGCCCTTGCTGTTGTAGCGCCGCCGATCGAGCCTCCCTGGGATTGCCCTTCCCGCCGCTGCCTTGCCTCGCCGGATTTCCTACAACTGCTACCCTCCTGCACCCAAACGAAGCTGCGCAGGTTGCAATTGAGGAATGAGCTTTTTAGGGTTTTGTTTTTAACTGGGCCCCTTTTTTTTATGGTTAATTGCAAAATGTACCCACTCTTTTTGTAATTGCAGTTTTCGACCCACTCTCATGGAAATTTAGCTATTATACCCCTATTGGAATTATTTAAAGATTTTGGCCCAAGATTTTATTTACGGAATATATTCCAAGTTTATGGAACTTCATGAGTTGCCCGGAAAATGTTTTTAAGGAGTTTCAACCAAATTTTTATAACGGATTTTATTCTATAGTTTATATTTGTTATATGTTATGACCCATGTGTATATAATTGTATAATTTATCCCAGAAAGTATTTAAGGGTTATTACGGGTTTTAAAGTCGGCTTTAGAAAACGGGTTTTCCTTATATTTACTTATATTATATATTCCGTTCAAGTTTAGCGTATGAGCTAAACTTGCTTAGTTTTGGTATTAGGTTTGGAAGCGTCCCGATAGAGGCCTAACGAGTCCAAGTCGACATCCGTTGAACGACTTCCGTCTTCGTGAGTATCCTTTCCCTTGACCTAGTTTTATTTAGAGGTAGTATCATGTTAGGTTGGATCTAGCATAACTTAGAGTGAATGCCAAGTAGTGGCCTTGAGCCGTGTATGGTTGTTGGATAGTTATGAGATTGTGTCGAGTTATGTTTGGTATTATCTTAGGATGATCTTTGAGATTAGGAGTCGGACCTAGCATGCTAGGGTGTGACCTCATATAGGTTTTGGGAGACTAGAAGCCCGAGACTTCTAGCTTATCGGTTAGTTATTGATTATCGTGCCTTGTCTTGCACAGGCCTTGTTTATATTCCTACGGGAAGTGAGATCGGTTATTTGGCTAGATTTGGGACGAGGTAAGTCCTCGGACTTACTTACCCGCTTTTATGCCTTATTTGGATATATATGGTGGTGTGTGTTTACCGCTTTTAAGCATGAAAATGGATTAGGATTTACTTGACCTTATTTATTGGCCCATCGTCACTACTACTATTATTATCGGGCGGTGACATCACCGCTCAGTTTCCCGAGGGAGACTGGGGGGATCTCTGCGACCAGGCCATACACGGTATACGGGCGGGCTTCTTCATCACTCCCTCAGGGTATACGGGTTGGGCGCCGCCACACTCCTGTTGGTTACACGGGGACAGAGGCGAGAGTTATAAGACTCTCGTGTCACACTTGAACGAATGGATTAGATATGGAATAACCTAAAAAGATAATAAGTAACGGATGTGTATGTTTATGAGCATGTTGTGTGTTTGTGTTCCTATGTGTGTTTGTGCCATATTATTCTTATAATGCCTAGAATGTGAGCTAACGGTTTTATACCGATTGTTGTAGTTGATGTGCAGGATAGGATGTGACCGAGTGATCCGGAGGAGTGGGAAGCCGGGGTTCCGTACATCTTAGGTTGTTTTGGGTTTTTGAGTCTTTGTGTTGTTGTTATTGTATCTTATGTTGATGTTGTTGTAAGGACGGCTGAAGTCTTTTCTTTCTTTTATTTTCGGGTTTCATAACATTGCATAAAAATGTATTTCGGTTTTGGCCTTTATTTGTGCCTTGTTGCAAGATCCGGTGAAATTGTTGTCAGGCTAAGGGTCGGGACCCATTGTGAGGCCCCACCCGTAGCATCCCGATGTCCCGCGGATTTGGGGTGTTACAAAAGTGGTATCAGAGCCCTAGGTTGACAACAATGGCACTCGCAATCTTCTAAAGGCCGAATAAAAATAAACAGAACCCTCAAGGGTTCTGAGTTTTAAAGAAATGAATTTTGTTTTCAAATCATGTGCATGAGTCAGTTGGGGTAGAATGTACGGGACCACCACTTCCTCCGCGGATCTCGGCGACGTAGTTATTGATTATTATATTATATATATGTATATATGTAGATATGTAGGTATGTATATGTGGACTTAGGATGTTTTGGAATATATATGTATGTTGAATTGTAAATTATTTATGGACTGATTACGTGATTATAGTAGTAGCATGACGTTTATATCTGTATTATATATATGAACATATGGTATACTAATATCATATTAGTGATAGTGGACCTTATAGCTAAGATGATAGCAAGCTATCATCGCCCCATAGACAACGCCTTTTCGCTTAAGATAGTATACATATGAAGATAAGTATGCTCAAGTTATGAAGTTGAGCATCAAGTTTTCGCAAGCACCCCGGTGATTTCCCGGACTCCTTTAAGAGGACGTCGAAGAAGAAGATTAAAGATGGCGAAACGAAGGACAAACAAGTGGAAGAGAACCTCGAGTCAACTTAAGCGAAACCAAGATGGAGACTATACCAAATAAAAGCGACATGAAGACGTGAGGGTGGTATCAAGGAAACAATGAAGGAGCATCAATAAGGCAACTAGAGACTACGAACATAAGATTTTTCCAAGTGCGGTGTCGATGAACTAAAGATGCGAATCAAGTAAAGAGGACTACATTCTCGCTCGAGAATAAAAGTGGCGTTTTAAGTAAGACGATTTTTCAATAGGCGCTCCTCAATTTAATCAAGATGGAAAGAGTGGTCCAAGAATTTGGAAAGATTGACGAGAACCGGAAGTTAAGCTTACGAAGGTACCAGAAGTGAAGTGTCAACATTTCGAGAGTTATGAGAAGGACATGGTGGGGATTCACGTGGATTTGACCGGTTTTTGTTTTGATGATAAGACTAAGCAACGTCGAGGAGGAGGAAGTGTGTATAGATGACGATTTCCAGAAGATGAAAGATGAAACAAGGAGGGTTAATAAAAAGACTTAATATGCCAACTAAGAAGGAGGTGAGTGGAGGCTAATTAATATCAGAATATTTGAGAAGGTACACTTGCTGAACATCATGGGAGAGATGGAAGAGTGATTAAACCTATGAAAGTGAGTCATACGTCACAAATGGGTCGAGAAGGTATAGATATCTTACAAAAGAGGAAGGACGCATGAAATGTAGAATGAGCTAATTGAAATTAAGGTAGAGTGACCCAGGAGATGAGATCATGAAGAGGGGTAACCAGAACTTGAAATATTAGTGGTGGTTGAATGTCGACAATAAAGAAGTATATCAAGGGAAGTGCAAATGTCTTAATAAAGTAACATCTTATCAATCCTAACAAGTGATGGTAGCGTATCTTGTGGAGGGATTGTAAAGATGTGGTACGACCTTCTTAGGTCATGGGGGTTGTTACATAGAGAAATGAAACTGATCAAGGTAAAGCAAATTGGAAGGACGGAGAGAAATGTGAGTCTTCTACAGTTGTGGTACGAGAAGGGGGTGTATATAAAGGGAGGTATGATATGTTGTTCTAAGGTTATGGATGTCATGTTTTCACGAACCAAGCTAAGACAAGGTTTTGTGACTTGTGTGGCGAAGCCATAGTGGCTATGACGTGAAATGAGGAACCTAAATTAGAGCAACGCTGCAAGCTCAGAGTTATGATGATTAGTGTTTGGTGAAGTGATGAGTGGATCTTTCAGTGATTATGGTTGGGGATTTTGCCTAAAGGCATACTGGTACGGTTGTGAAGTTGTTCATGGGTACCAAGAGATACATAAGGTGGCCAACAATAGTACATGAAAGTAAGACTTTTGGGACTAAACATATGTGTGAAGTCAAGAGATGCTATTATCACCTTCCTTTAAAGTGAGAAGAGGAATTAAGCTGAATTTTGCTTAGCCAAGGCTTCAAGAGTCGGAAGGCTCGAGCAAGTTCCTTGAATTCTGAAAATGAAGGATCTTTAAAAGAGGACGGTGAAGATTGTAGCTAAAGAAGTATTAAACCACGTGTTCGATGGACGTCACCTCAACAGATCGGGGTGGACCACTTGACAAATGATAAGACAAGATTGTGTCGATATCTTACGATATGTGATGGGAGAAGAAAGGCTGGAACCCGAGATAGAACGGATTCCAATGCATCGGGAGGTGGATTTACCATTAAGATGGTTTGAAGTTCACGTTGTAAGTGTATCTTGAATACTTGATTTGTAGTTAGTATAGAGGACACCAGTCTGTGAAGAGAGAAACGGCTATCTCCATTTGTACATTGATTACTATAAGTTGAGCAAGATGACAATGAAAGACACGTATCCCTTACAACGAATGGGGGACCTACTCGATCAGTTGGAAGGGCCGGTAGTTTCTTCTAAGATTAACTAAGATTTGATTGTCACCGTTTGAGAATTCAAGACTCGGATATTGCAATTACGACATTCCGGACCAACCAGGGTCACTACGAGTTGTAGTTACTCCATATGGGCTTACTGATGCCCGGAGGAGATATTTTGGGTCTTCTCTTGAAAAAGAGAGAAGATGTTTGACAAGTTGACATGGGATGACAAACCCCGAAAGAGGTGGAAGAAGTTACAAGTTTGCTTAGATGTGCCGAGCTTTACCAGATCTGTGAAGGGAGGAGTTGTATAACGCCAATTATGGTAACCTACTACGGATGACGATGAAGTATTGACTGGGACAAAGATTTGATAATAGAGTTTTGAGAGTAAAAGAGGAGATTTATTGGTACAACTGTTTTGAAATTGTCTCGAGGTATTATAGGTCTTAAGTGTACAAGTGATTCTTCAAGACTAGGTCTTGATCGAGTATTGAGGAACAATGTAAAAGTGGTAACATGCGTGTCTTGTAGTAAAAGTAGTAGGGAGTAAAGTGCTTCCTTAGCTACTTGGAATTGCAACAAGAATTGAGGAAATGTAACATCAAAGTTTGGTTTGACAAGAACCAAAGCCAACGGTGTAAATAGGAAGATTCGATCTTCTTCGCTAGACACCATGAAAGAGAAACATCAGGGAAATGCGGCATTGAGAAAGACCGAGAAGGAAGTGGAGTTTTGAGATATCGGACCTTTGTGAGATCGTAACGCAAGTAAGGAAAGTGGTTTATCGGTTGGCATAGCCGCCGAGAGTAGTGGATGTTCACCCGGGGTTTCATGCGTATCAGTCCAAGGAGTACGGGTATGACTTGAGATGTATTGCCAATCTTGATGATTTAGCGGCAGACGAAGAACCTTTGAGGCTAATAGGAAGACGGGGGATAGTATCTTTAGTTGGGTTTTACGCGGACCTAGTACCATTGATAGAATAGGGGGATTAGACTTAGTTCTTCCCCTAGTTCAGTTATGTGCTTGTATGATGTATGTGTAGTTTGTGCCCATGCGGGAATGTGCTATATGACAAGATATTTCATACGGTGGTAGTTCGAGTAGTTTGTCTGTATAGATTGGGAGGTTTAAGTCATCTTATTTCGAGAGTTCTTACCTCGGTCTTAAGGGACCGAGAAGTTCGGTGGGTAGCAAGTTTCGGGACGAAACTTGTTTTTAGGGGGATATAATGTAACGCCCCGATTAATTGGGTGCGTTTCGATAGTTTTTTTCCCCCCTCCTTTTTATCGATATATTATTAGCTCAAGTATATTATTTTAAAAATATTTTAAAGCAAAATGTTCTTTCCAAGTATAATTATATTTTCGGTAAATTTTACTAAAAGTGAGGGAATTTCCGGAAATTCCGTTCGGATATCCCTTATCAGATTTGTTTTTATTTATTTATTTACTTTTTTTTTTCCTCCTTCTCTGACCCGGAGGTCACGGGTTCGAGCCAGCCGGACTGAGTTTTGCCTTTCTTTTCCTTCCCAGCCTTCCTTGGCTTTTCTCTCCTTTTTGGTTTCTTTTCTGCGTGATTATCGGAGCCCTAGCAGGCAAGCAGCCTCCTCGATGGCCAGCCGCCCAAGCTACCCAACCACTTGACAGTCTGCAGCCCTACCTCCTGTGCAACCCCAGCGACCCCTCGCTCCCCCCCCCTCGCCTATACCTACGCCGACCCTTGTGCTCTCCCTCCTGCGTGACTCACCCAGACCCCTTACCCCTTACTCCTTCTGCTGCATTTCACTCTCTCGCTGGAAACTCTCATTTCCTCACTCTCTTACCTTGCAAAATCAGCCTCAACAACCAGCCCCAACAAACAATCTCACCTCTCCTCTATGTCGATGGTCTCACTACGACCTTGCATCCCGTCTCCTCTGCACCCCGACAACCATCGGCACCTCCTCACCTTCTGGAACTCACCACCTCCGCCACCTCCGGGAGCAGCAGCTCGACTCAAGCTCCCCTTCGTCGATTCATATATGGCCAGAAAACAGGGGGGTTGCAACACCACCGGAAGCCGCCATAACCACCGAGGACGTCACGCCTTCCCCTCGCCTTCGCCCTAACGAACCACCCTTGTCTCTTCTCGAGCCTCCCCTGTTCCACCGAACTTCTGTCGGACTGAGAGAGTCACCCCTTCTGTCGCCCCGCCACTGGAGGGACACCCTTCGCCCTACCTCGCCCTTGCTGTTGTAGCGCCGCCGATCGAGCCTCCCTGGGATTGCCCTTCCCGCCGCTGCCTTGCCTCGCCGGATTTCCTACAACTGCTACCCTCCTGCACCCAAACGAAGCTGCGCAGGTTGCAATTGAGGAATGAGCTTTTTAGGGTTTTGTTTTTAACTGGGCCCCTTTTTTTTATGGTTAATTGCAAAATGTACCCACTCTTTTTGTAATTGCAGTTTTCGACCCACTCTCATGGAAATTTAGCTATTATACCCCTATTGGAATTATTTAAAGATTTTGGCCCAAGATTTTATTTACGGAATATATTCCAAGTTTATGGAACTTCATGAGTTGCCCGGAAAATGTTTTTAAGGAGTTTCAACCAAATTTTTATAACGGATTTTATTCTATAGTTTATATTTGTTATATGTTATGACCCATGTGTATATAATTGTATAATTTATCCCAGAAAGTATTTAAGGGTTATTACGGGTTTTAAAGTCGGCTTTAGAAAACGGGTTTTCCTTATATTTACTTATATTATATATTCCGTTCAAGTTTAGCGTATGAGCTAAACTTGCTTAGTTTTGGTATTAGGTTTGGAAGCGTCCCGATAGAGGCCTAACGAGTCCAAGTCGACATCCGTTGAACGACTTCCGTCTTCGTGAGTATCCTTTCCCTTGACCTAGTTTTATTTAGAGGTAGTATCATGTTAGGTTGGATCTAGCATAACTTAGAGTGAATGCCAAGTAGTGGCCTTGAGCCGTGTATGGTTGTTGGATAGTTATGAGATTGTGTCGAGTTATGTTTGGTATTATCTTAGGATGATCTTTGAGATTAGGAGTCGGACCTAGCATGCTAGGGTGTGACCTCATATAGGTTTTGGGAGACTAGAAGCCCGAGACTTCTAGCTTATCGGTTAGTTATTGATTATCGTGCCTTGTCTTGCACAGGCCTTGTTTATATTCCTACGGGAAGTGAGATCGGTTATTTGGCTAGATTTGGGACGAGGTAAGTCCTCGGACTTACTTACCCGCTTTTATGCCTTATTTGGATATATATGGTGGTGTGTGTTTACCGCTTTTAAGCATGAAAATGGATTAGGATTTACTTGACCTTATTTATTGGCCCATCGTCACTACTACTATTATTATCGGGCGGTGACATCACCGCTCAGTTTCCCGAGGGAGACTGGGGGGATCTCTGCGACCAGGCCATACACGGTATACGGGCGGGCTTCTTCATCACTCCCTCAGGGTATACGGGTTGGGCGCCGCCACACTCCTGTTGGTTACACGGGGACAGAGGCGAGAGTTATAAGACTCTCGTGTCACACTTGAACGAAT
This sequence comes from Fagopyrum esculentum, assembly GCA_033239045.1. Taxonomy (NCBI): domain Eukaryota; kingdom Viridiplantae; phylum Streptophyta; class Magnoliopsida; order Caryophyllales; family Polygonaceae; genus Fagopyrum; species Fagopyrum esculentum. Next base: position 138,510,695 of record BSUD01000001.1, on the reverse strand, counting down.
GGATTAGATATGGAATAACCTAAAAAGATAATAAGTAACGGATGTGTATGTTTATGAGCATGTTGTGTGTTTGTGTTCCTATGTGTGTTTGTGCCATATTATTCTTATAATGCCTAGAATGTGAGCTAACGGTTTTATACCGATTGTTGTAGTTGATGTGCAGGATAGGATGTGACCGAGTGATCCGGAGGAGTGGGAAGCCGGGGTTCCGTACATCTTAGGTTGTTTTGGGTTTTTGAGTCTTTGTGTTGTTGTTATTGTATCTTATGTTGATGTTGTTGTAAGGACGGCTGAAGTCTTTTCTTTCTTTTATTTTCGGGTTTCATAACATTGCATAAAAATGTATTTCGGTTTTGGCCTTTATTTGTGCCTTGTTGCAAGATCCGGTGAAATTGTTGTCAGGCTAAGGGTCGGGACCCATTGTGAGGTCTCGCCCGTAGCATCCCGATATCCCGCAGATTTGGGGTGTTACACAACTAAATTTGCCCTTGGAGCCACAAGTTAATGGAGATTGTATAATAATAGGAATCACGGAGGTTAAGGCCGAGATTCAACCTCAACCAAGGACGAGAAAAAAGGATGAAATATGGAGCAAGGACCTTCAAAAATCTCGTCATCCAATCCTCAATCTCGATCCTTGAATGAGCCTTCAAATGATGCTAAAGGGAGCAATTCTAACTATACTTTGTGTTCTAGATAAATTGTATGTTTTAAATGTCAATGTAGATGTCATTATATGAGAAATCGTCCTAATAAACGAGTCTTATTCATAAGTCAACTTGAACAATATGAAAGTGAAGAAGAGCATGATCATGACCATACTCACCTTAATGCATTGCATGAACATATAATGATAGTGATGAAGGTATTGAGTTTGAGCATGGAGAGTCATTCATTGCTAGGAGAACTTTGCATGATAAGATAAATGCATGTGAGGATAATCAACGGAAGAACCTTTTTCATAATAGATATCTTGTTAAAGGGAAGACATGTAGCTTGATTTTTGATGGTGGTAGTTGTTGCAATATTGCTAGTGTTGATTTGATTGATAAATTGCAAATTATTACGTTTTATCAGCCTAGGCCATATAAGTTGCATTGGATGAATGATTGTGGTGAATTAAAGGTGAATAAGCAAGATAAAGTTAGCATTACTTTAGGTAACTATAAGGATACCATTACTTGTGATGTTGTGCCCATTCAAGCATGTCATATTCTATTATGACGTCCATGGAAATTTGATAGGAGAGTCAAGCATGATGGATTTACTAATAGACATATTTTGAGTATAAGGATACCATTACTTGTGATGCTTGAATGGGCACAACATCACAAGTAATGGTATCCTTATATCATGATTATTGATGGTGGTAGCTGTTGCAATATTGCTAGTGTTGATTTGATTGATAAATTGTAAATTATTACGTTTTATCATCCTAGGCCATATAAGTTGCATTGGATGAATGATTGTGGTGAATTAAAGGTGAATAAGCAAGCTAAAGTTAGCATCACTTTAGGTAACTATAAGGATACTATTACTTGTGATGTTGTGCCAATTCAAGCATGTCATATTCTATTATGACGTCCATGGAAATTTGATAGGAGAGTCAAGCATGATGGATTTACTAATAGACATCTTTTGAGTATAAGGGTCAAACGTTAACTTTGCAACCAATGACGCCTTTACAAATAGATCAGAGTAATGAGAAAAAGAAGAACAAAATCAAGGAGAAAAGTTTTGGCAAAAGAGAACGAGAAAAGCACTCCATTGAAGAATCTCGGCCCAAAGAAGCAAAATCTCGCCCGAGATTATCAAAGTCTTGCCCTAGTGTTTTTCTCAATCTAGTGAAGAATCTCCCCCCGGAGAAGGAAAATCTCGCTCCAAAGAAGAGAAATCTCGCCCCAGTGGTGGAAATTCTCACTCTAGTACAAAATCTCGCCCAATGCTGTAGAATTTCGCCCTAGTCGATAATCCTTCTAGCTTACAAGCGAAAGTACATCCATGATTTTGTTCCTTTGGATGCCATTCTCATGAGCCTATGTAAAAGCCTTGTGATTTAGGTGACGAAGTCAAGACTACCTTACCAAAAACCATTCTAACCCTTTTGGATGAGTTTTGTGATGTTTTTCCGGATGAGATTCCTACAGGAATTCCACGTTATCAAGGCATTGAGCATCAAATTGACTTAATTCCAAGAGCTACACTTCCTAATCGTCCCTCTTATAGGATGAGTCCTCAAGAAATTCAAGAGATTCAATATCAAATTCAAGAGCTTTTGAATAAAGGCTTTGTGAGAGAAAGCTTGAGTTCATGTGTTGTTCCCGCCCTTTTGGTGCCTAAGAAAGATAATACATGGAGGATGTGTTTTGATTGTAGAGCAATCAATGACATTACTATCAAGTATCGGCATCCCATTCTCCATTTGGATGATATGCTAGAGAGCTTAGCGAATCCACATTGTTCTCGAAGATTGATCTTAAGAGTGGATATCATCAAACCTGGATGCGGGAAGATATTGAATGGAATACGGCATTGAAGACTAAGTTTGGTCTTTATGAGTGGTTGGTTATGCCTTTTGGCTTGACTAGTGATCCTAGCACATTCATGAGATTGATGAATCATGTGCTACATCACTATATTGCTAAATTTGTGGTGGTTTACTTTGATGACATCCTCATCTATAGCGAATCACTTGGGGAGCATGAAGAACACTTAAGGAAAGTACTTGGAACTCTTATAAATGAACTTCTATATGCTAATATTAAGAAATGTGAGCTTAGCACTAATCAAGTTATTTTCCTTGGTTTTGTAGTGAGTACAAGAGGTCTAGAAGTGGATGAAGAGAAGATTAAGGCAATCCAAGAGTGGCCCACACCCACGACGATCGGACACGTTTGATCCTTCCATGGGTTATCTACCTTCTTTAGACGTTTTATACGAGATTTTAGTACTATTGCAGGCCCTTCATGTCTCTCACGAAGAAGCAAGTACAATTCGAGTGGGGAGATGCACAAGAGAAGGCATTTAAGGAGTTGAAGTGGCAAGTATCACATGCACATCTTCTAACACTTCAGGACTTTGCTAAACCATTTATGGTTGAGTGTGGCGCATTAGGAATTGGCATTGGAGGAGTGATCATGCAAGAAGGTAAGCAACTTGCATTCTTTAGTGAGAAATTGAAAGGGGCATGCTTGAATTATTAGACCTATGATAAGGAATTATATGCTTTATTTCGAGTTTTCAAGACATGATAACATTACTTTGGCCTAATGAATTTATCATAAGAACTGATCATGCGTCTTTAAAGCATTTTAGGAGTCAAAGTAATTTGGATAGGAGACATGGTAGATAGATGGAGTTTATAGAAACTTTTCCATACATCATTAAGTATAAGAAGGAAAAGGATAATGTTGTTATTGATGCCCTTTCTAGGAGACATTCTTTGATCACTACTATGGATTCTATGGTTTTAGGTTTCTATTACATTAAGGATCTATATGTTGATGATTTTGATTTTGGTGACATTTGTTAAGCATTGTAGATCTCGACATTCACATGATAAGGTCTATATATTCGAGGAATTTTTATTTCGAGAGGATAAAGTGTGCATTCCTAGATGTTCTCTTAGCCTTTTATTGTTGATAAAGCTCATATTGGAGGTTGAATGGAAAATTTTGGTATGGATAAGACGTTTCACATGTTACATTCACACTTTTATTGGCCTCATATACTTAAAGATGTAGATAGCATGATTAAGATATGTCTTATATGCTTGAAAGCTAAGGCTAGATTGAAGCTTCATGGCTTGTATACCCCTCTTCCTACGCCTACCTCACCATGAATAGATAATAGTATGGACTTTGTTGTATGATTACCTAGGACTAAGAAGGGGAGATATTCGATATTTGTGGTAGTATATTGATTCTCTAAAATGGCCCATTTTATTGCTTGTCATAAGACCGATGATGCTTATAATGTCGCTAACTTGTTCTTTAGGGAAGTTGTTAGATTACATGGAGTACCTAGGACTATTATGAGTGATAGAGATGTTAAGTTCCTTTGTTTCTTTTGGAAGACTCTTTGGGGAAATCTAGGAAGTAGGTTGTTATTCTCAATCTCTAGTCATCCTCAAATGAATAGTCAAACAAATGTTACTAATAGGACCTTAACTACCATATTGTAGGCTATTTTGAAGGATAATTTGAATGCTTGTGAATAATTTTACCACATGTTGAGTTTGCTTATAATCGAACCTTGCATTCATCTACTAACCTAACGTCTTTTGAGTGTGTTTATGGGTCGAATCTTTTGGCCCCTTTTGATCTTATACTGTTTCCTAGAGAAGCAAGTAGATTTTAATGCAGGAAAACAGGTTGAGTTCATCAAAGAGTTGCATGAGAAGACACGCATAAGGCTGGAGGAGAAAGGAAAGCAAGTTGCGGCCAAGACTAATAAGAATTGCAAGGAAGTGCTATTCAATCCTAGAGATCTAGTTTGGTTGTATCTAAGGAAAGAAGATTCCCGGAGAAGCGAAAGTCAAAGTTGTCTCCAAGATGGAACATTTAAGGTGTTACGTAAGGTTGACGACAACACTTATGTATTGGAGCGTCCGACGGATTATGGCATGAGCTCTACCTTCAATGTAGGAGACTTGAGTCCTTATGAGACTAGTGATGAGCATGATGGTGATTTGAGGACGAATCCTTTTCAAGAAGGAGAGTATGACGAGGGATCATTTCCAATACCTCCTATGAAAGGGCCAATCATTAGAGCTAGAGCAAGAGCATTGAATGAGAAGGAGTCTAAATCATCTTCACATTTTATTATTGAAGGATCTATCACTAGATCAAGATCCATCCAAGAAGAGGTTGCTAATTTATTGACATCATGTACATATAAGGAGACTCTACTTATGTCTAAGTCTTCTTTAGTTACATTGATATCTATTATGGAGGTATCATACATGAGTGAAGATGATCAAGGAAGGAAGAGTGTGCAAATAGAGATCTTGGCCCCATCTAGGTCCAGCCGAAAAATTGACAAATCTCAGCTGAGATAACCATGAATCTTATCGAGATTTAGATAAGATTATAGTCTGTTATTTTATATCTTTAAAGCATTAAACATTCTATAGGTTTTTACTTCTTATCCTATATTTTGTACGATTATTTTAGTCTTTTATCTTATTGGAGATTCTCGCCTATACATAATTATAGAGGCCGAGATTTACAGGCAGATTAGATTGATTATTGATTACCACATTATTGTGAGATAATCGTTACTTCATTCACGAAGTGCACGTTTATTCATTCCTATTCAATAAAAAAAAGAGCCTTTGATTGAATCATTGTGAGTCCTTGATAGATTGTTCTCGTGTATGTTAATCTTCTTAAAGATTGGTGCTCTAGTCAAACTAGTCCCTCCTTGCGCTTATCTTAATTAGAAGGCTTGTGTAAGTTTGAAGAAGGAAGGGTTAAAGTAACTCTTTGTTAGGGTTTTGATCCGATTGGTCAAGGTTTTTTTGCAAGTTTATATCTTGGTTCTATCTTCCTATATTTTTCATCAAATTCATTCCGTTATTATCTTCTTTATCTTGTCATTATCATCTATAACATTCACGTTCTTTGACTTTTCACAAATCCCGGTCCTACCAATACCAAATCTCGCACGAGATTTGCACCGAGATTTGCTTTTATCGTCAATTTCATGGACATCAATGTAGATCGGGAAGCTGCGGCATCAACCCCTCATCAATTAAGTTCAAATTAATGCCCAGCTAGTGAACAAGAGAAGTGGGACGTGGAGAAGATCCCTTATGTGTAGGTAGTAAGTAACCTTATGTGTGTCATGGTATGCACTAGGCCCGATATTGCCTATGCAGTTGGAGTAGTGAGTCACTTCCTAGAAAATCCGGGAAAGGAACATTGGGTTGTAGTGAAATGGATCCTCCTATATCTACGAGGCACTACTAATATGTGCTTATGGTTCGGAAATAGGAAGCCAATACTTCAAGGATACACATATGTCGACTGGACTGGTGATACTAATTATAGGAATTCAACGTCAGGATATGTGATTATATTCGCAGGGTGAGCAGTTTCATGGCCATTAAAGTTACAAAGAGTGTCGTCTTGTCCACCACTGAAGCAAAATTCATTGTAGATATTGAGGCATGCAAGGAGATGTTATGGATGAAGAACTTCGTTATGGAGATGGGAGTAGCGCAAGATCGATATATCTTGCAATGTGATAATCAAAGCACGATTCACCTAGCAAATAAATCAAGTCTTCACTCCCACTCAAAGCACATTAATATACAACATCTGTTCGCTCCAAACGGTGTGTGCAAGCTTTAAATTTATAACCCTAGACTTAAGCTTAAAACAAGGATGCGAACCCGCAGTGTACGGGTCAATCGTAGTAAAAGCAAGAAAATTCCAGGGGTCGATCACAGGGACTTGGTGAAACAAAGTCAACACGGTATGCTACGTTAATTCTAACCACAAGAGCAATTTAACACAATCAAAGATGAATAAGAAGTCAATAAAGCAAACATGCAATTCTAGGGATTAAAGCATCTAGTTGTGGTTCCAACTCAAGATCTATAGATAAGCGGACAAAGCTGAGATTTTTGCGTGGGGAAGGTGTTACTAAAGTGGAGTAGATCACCGGGTAAGTCCCACTACACACTAATCCTAAACCGTAACTCCTATTACCGGGTAAGTCTCAAGGAATCAAGATAAAGAAGTATAACCTCAAACTAACACACCATCTAAGGGAATAGAATCAACCTTTACCGGGTAAGTCTCAGGCTAACTCACAAAGATGGGATGGAAGCACACTCAAAACCCCAATAAAGGATAAACCTTTATTACCTACACTTATGATCGTTGGTACACAAACTAAGGAATTACCGGGTAAGTCTCATCCTAAGCTTGCATTGAACCAGGAAGGTGAAATAAGAATAGGATTTAGCAAACTCTAACACTTAACTTTCTGTTTTAGGTCGGATAAGTCACCTCGGTCAGAAGAATTCCACCCCGGCCGAGATGTTCATCAACCGAACGAGATGCTTAGGGTTAAGGTTAAAGACTCGAACTTTCAGGATCCTACTGGAATCTAAGATTATTCTATCATTGTTTTTCCCACAACCTTCAGCCAATCACCCTAGAATCACACAAGGAAATTAGCCACTCATCATCATAATGAAAGTATTAAAATATATGGAAGAAGGTGAATATTTGAACAAAGAAGAATTTAATGAAAAGACTTCAATAACTGAATCAAATATCACAACAAAAACGTTCTTTGGATAGCAATCCAACAAGACAAGACAATCAATGAGGGAATTGAAGACAATCTTACAAAAACCCTTCAAAAAGCTATAAAAAGCTATGATCTTCAACCTTCCTTCAACCTTCAAAAAGGTTCTTCGAAAACTCCCAAATTGGAGTATGTTGCGGCTGCTGCGTCGTATGCGAGATTTCCAGCTGTAAGCGGATTGTATGCGGCCTCCTCAAATTGTGGAAACCTAACCCTTTTTATAGGAAAAATAAACCTCCAAAGATAATAAATCTTAAGAAGATATTATCCCATAAATATAGGTAAAATATATATTCTGCATATCTCCTTCCTTCCAGAAGCTCAGCCCAAAAATATAAGATCACTTTCCAAATTTAAAAGATCTCTTCCAAGAATAAAATATTCTCGCCGCGTCCTAGGTATTCGCCTCGGTCGAGTCGGTGTCTCTGGATCGCCTCGGTCGAGGTGAACCTCTGGTCAACCGAGGTGATTCACGACAGAATGTGAAATCTCTCGAATCAGCTCCAAAGTGAATCTTCAATCCATGGCTGTGCTTCCTGGATGTAGCTCCAAATGACTCTTGACTTCTTTTGCTCCTTTTTGATGCAAAACGTACCATATTACCTGCAATTACAACGAAACTAGGTGTAGACCTCGATTCTCGCAAAGGTAGATGAAATGGCAGTAAAATCACATAATGTACATACAAACATGCAGAATATGAAAGATAAAACGTCCAAACAAACCCCAAAATATGGACTATAATTCATGCTATCAAAATACCCCATTCTTAGCCCTTGCTTGTCCCCAAGCAAGTTCCTCATATAAAAGATAAGATAGAATGGATTATAAGTCAATAAAATCAATGAAAAAGTCTTTCAAAAATTATTTTATGGTGTGCAACTATCATAGATCACTCTAAGAGAATACTTCCTGGAATTAAAAACTTAATATGATCAAAACATTTTATAAATATAAGAAAGTTGTTCATCTTTGCATAAAATCATAGAATGCATAATAAATCATAATTATCAAAATTAATCATGTATAATCCGATTTAAACCGCTAAGTCAATCAACAAGCTCAAGGTCTCAAGGGCTTCCCAAGAGAAAAGGTCAAGAAACGTGTAGGGTAGGGATGTATGTAAGGTAATGTGGTGCTAGAATCCGGGAAAAGGATGAACTTCACTTTCACTTCAACTTGCAACATCTTCCACCAATAAGCTTTGCTTATCTCACACTTTTCCTTTTTTTTTTTTACTTTTTGGGATGCATGGACAGAGGTGCACAATAACCGAAGCCTAGGAAATCTGCAATCATCAATTTCTCGAGATGCATCTAACCCTTGATGCACATACCATGACCCGTTAGGAATATCGCTCAATTTGACTTTGGCAAGACACAAACACCCGGCTATGTGAATGGTGCCGAGTTACTCATCATCAAGATTGACTTCCCCAAACCTAAAATTACTTTCTAACACTTCACTTCCAGCCCACTCTTCAACTTTAACTTGCTTTCACCACTTCGCTTGCTTCCAAATTCCCGGATAGGTAAAGGGAGGCAAAATGTATATGAGGGGCTAAGCATGATCAAGAAGAAGAAGGAGAAGAGAATGAATTGCCTTGGTCTTTCCAAGAAGAAAGTGAGAGAACTTATCCTGCGGTGTCAACCTTCAAATTCAACATAATTTGGATAAAAACAAAGTATTAAACATGCTAATAATTTCAAACAAAGCACTTAGCAACTTAAACATATTATAAAACCTTTCAAACACACAAAGAATTTAAAAACAGTAGGTAAACAAGATCTTCACTGAGATCATATCTAGATAAGTAACACAAAAATCGTTTTCGAAAACTTTCTGTTACGCCACCTCGGTCGAGGTGTTCTTGGTTCAACCGAGGTGAAACACCTCGTTTCGCCAGAATCTCCCCAGTCGAGGTCAAAAATTTTTTTAAAACCAATTTTTTTTCTTTTCGGTTCGGTTTCGACGATTTTCTCAATCAAATAATCTGTAGGTATGCATGTAATATCAGATAATCATATAAAGGCAAGTGAAGCATAAATATGAAAGTATCCGATGAATATAATACATCAAAAGTATCGAATACATCAAGTAGTCACGTAGTCAAATAATACAGACAAATACCCCATACTTGAGACACACTGTCCCAGTGGGTATAATAAAAGTCTAAAAATAAGAGTACTCACCGGATATAGCTAAACTGCATGAAGAAGTAAGAAACAGCTCCCAGATAAGACCATCTCGGTTGGCGAATCACATCTCGGCCGAGGTGTTCTGGCAGTACCCGAGATGTATGTCAGTAAAGCTCGTTTCCTCAACTTCTCGAAATTTTGTTCTTCCAATGTAGCTCCTGAACTGTGATCCTTCCTTTTGGAATACCTGATTGTTGTCTAGAGGAAAACAAAAACAAAGCAACTATCTAAACTAAACTAGAAAAGGGAGAAGAAAGCAATACCTTGGGTTGCCTCCCAAGAAGCGCTTGATTTAAGGTCGCTAGCTGGACCCTTCTCCATAGAATTACTCAATGTACCTTGAACACCATGGAGTGCTCATCACATCCATCATAAAATTCTTCCAAAAAGGTTCCGGTTCCTAATTTCACCGGCAAATGGTAAGATCTCCCACGTACAAGCTTGTACGGTTTGATTCTCACCGGAATCCTTCTAGACTTCCAGCACTTCAATGGGACATTCCTCGTGTCCCATCCTTTCCTTGATCGAGAAAACAGTTTCTCGAGAATCATAGCAGCTTCCCCATCTATAGCTTGGGGATGGTACAAGGTCCTTAGCATGCGAGGGACCCCATACTTGAACAAGAGATACTTCATCGACTTAGCGGTGTAGTGTTTGCAAACTCCACTCCTTATAATCCAAGGAGCTTCTTCTTCCAACAATTTCAAGGAAGACTTCATCTTGATTTTAGGAGGTTCTTTCGGAAGAGACCTCCAACTTTCCGGTGCATTCCTGAAAAATTCAGAAACTTTAATAGGGAGTTCAAATAAAGTAGGAGAATGTACCTTGTAAAGTTCTCCAAAGTTTGAGACGAGTTTCATGTTGGGTTGATAGTCCACACACGAAATCTCTCCCAGCTCAGCTGGCCTTTCCTCCACCTTGACCACAGTCTCAGTAATTTGGTCAGGGTTCGCTGCATCTTGCAGTTCTACAAATTCTTCTTCCATCTCGGTCGAGATCTCTGACACCTCGGCCGAGGTCTCGGCAGTTGGATCGAGATCTCCCATATCCTCCGCTTCCACAAAAGCTTCAGGAGAAACTTCCGGTTCAACAAGAGGAATGCTTGGAACGTGCAACACTTCCTTATGCTCCTCTTCTGGCTTAGCATAGGATAGGGTGCTTTCCTTGAGCTCCGTCACCTTCTTCATCAACTTCTCCAATCTTGATTCGAGAGAGTCTTCAAAAGGTTGCTCATGAATGTTTTTAGGAACGTTCTTCTCATCCCATATCGAAAGTTCATGCTGAATGGCCTCTTCTCTTTCCCATTCATTGTTGAACCAATAGAAGGAGTACTTCTCCTCCAAGTATTCATAATGGTGCGCCCTAGCACTTTGCCTTGCTATCCAAGCTGGATCAAATGTAGTCATCGGAAATCCTGAAAACTACAAAACTCATAGAAAGAGTAGTTAGTAGCAACAGGGGCAAGTGCCCCGAAAGCAAACCGCTACCGGCTCGGTCTAGACCAAGTCCCCGGCAACGGCGCCAAAAACTTGTTCGCTCCAAACGGTGTGTGCAAGCTTTAAATTTATAACCCTAGACTTAAGCTTAAAACAAGGATGCGAACCCGCAGTGTACGGGTCAATCGTAGTAAAAGCAAGAAAATTCCAGGGGTCGATCACAGGGACTTGGTGAAACAAAGTCAACACGGTATGCTACGTTAATTCTAACCACAAGAGCAATTTAACACAATCAAAGATGAATAAGAAGTCAATAAAGCAAACATGCAATTCTAGGGATTAAAGCATCTAGTTGTGGTTCCAACTCAAGATCTATAGATAAGCGGACAAAGCTGAGATTTTTGCGTGGGGAAGGTGTTACTAAAGTGGAGTAGATCACCGGGTAAGTCCCACTACACACTAATCCTAAACCGTAACTCCTATTACCGGGTAAGTCTCAAGGAATCAAGATAAAGAACTATAACCTCAAACTAACACACCATCTAAGGGAATAGAATCAACCTTTACCGGGTAAGTCTCAGGCTAACTCACAAAGATGGGATGGAAGCACACTCAAAACCCCAATAAAGGATAAACCTTTATTACCTACACTTATGATCGTTGGTACACAAACTAAGGAATTACCGGGTAAGTCTCATCCTAAGCTTGCATTGAACTAGGAAGGTGAAATAAGAATAGGATTTAGCAAACTCTAACACTTAACTTTCTGTTTTAGGTCGGATAAGTCACCTCGGTCAGAAGAATTCCACCCCGGCCGAGATGTTCATCAACCGAACGAGATGCTTAGGGTTAAGGTTAAAGACTCGAACTTTCAGGATCCTACTGGAATCTAAGATTATTCTATCATTGTTTTTCCCACAACCTTCAGCCAATCACCCTAGAATCACACAAGGAAATTAGCCACTCATCATCATAATGAAAGTATTAAAATATATGGAAGAAGGTGAATATTTGAACAAAGAAGAATTTAATGAAAAGACTTCAATAACTGAATCAAATATCACAACAAAAACGTTCTTTGGATAGCAATCCAACAAGACAAGACAATCAATGAGGGAATTGAAGACAATCTTACAAAAACCCTTCAAAAAGCTATAAAAAGCTATGATCTTCAACCTTCCTTCAACCTTCAAAAAGGTTCTTCGAAAACTCCCAAATTGGAGTATGTTGCGGCTGCTGCGTCGTATGCGAGATTTCCAGCTGTAAGCGGATTGTATGCGGCCTCCTCAAATTGTGGAAACCTAACCCTTTTTATAGGAAAAATAAACCTCCAAAGATAATAAATCTTAAGAAGATATTATCCCATAAATATAGGTAAAATATATATTCTGCATATCTCCTTCCTTCCAGAAGCTCAGCCCAAAAATATAAGATCACTTTCCAAATTTAAAAGATCTCTTCCAAGAATAAAATATTCTCGCCGCGTCCTAGGTATTCGCCTCGGTCGAGTCGGTGTCTCTGGATCGCCTCGGTCGAGGTGAACCTCTGGTCAACCGAGGTGATTCACGACAGAATGTGAAATCTCTCGAATCAGCTCCAAAGTGAATCTTCAATCCATGGCTGTGCTTCCTGGATGTAGCTCCAAATGACTCTTGACTTCTTTTGCTCCTTTTTGATGCAAAACGTACCATATTACCTGCAATTACAACGAAACTAGGTGTAGACCTCGATTCTCGCAAAGGTAGATGAAATGGCAGTAAAATCACATAATGTACATACAAACATGCAGAATATGAAAGATAAAACGTCCAAACAAACCCCAAAATATGGACTATAATTCATGCTATCAAAATACCCCATTCTTAGCCCTTGCTTGTCCCCAAGCAAGTTCCTCATATAAAAGATAAGATAGAATGGATTATAAGTCAATAAAATCAATGAAAAAGTCTTTCAAAAATTATTTTATGGTGTGCAACTATCATAGATCACTCTAAGAGAATACTTCCTGGAATTAAAAACTTAATATGATCAAAACATTTTATAAATATAAGAAAGTTGTTCATCTTTGCATAAAATCATAGAATGCATAATAAATCATAATTATCAAAATTAATCATGTATAATCCGATTTAAACCGCTAAGTCAATCAACAAGCTCAAGGTCTCAAGGGCTTCCCAAGAGAAAAGGTCAAGAAACGTGTAGGGTAGGGATGTATGTAAGGTAATGTGGTGCTAGAATCCGGGAAAAGGATGAACTTCACTTTCACTTCAACTTGCAACATCTTCCACCAATAAGCTTTGCTTATCTCACACTTTTCCTTTTTTTTTTTTACTTTTTGGGATGCATGGACAGAGGTGCACAATAACCGAAGCCTAGGAAATCTGCAATCATCAATTTCTCGAGATGCATCTAACCCTTGATGCACATACCATGACCCGTTAGGAATATCGCTCAATTTGACTTTGGCAAGACACAAACACCCGGCTATGTGAATGGTGCCGAGTTACTCATCATCAAGATTGACTTCCCCAAACCTAAAATTACTTTCTAACACTTCACTTCCAGCCCACTCTTCAACTTTAACTTGCTTTCACCACTTCGCTTGCTTCCAAATTCCCGGATAGGTAAAGGGAGGCAAAATGTATATGAGGGGCTAAGCATGATCAAGAAGAAGAAGGAGAAGAGAATGAATTGCCTTGGTCTTTCCAAGAAGAAAGTGAGAGAACTTATCCTGCGGTGTCAACCTTCAAATTCAACATAATTTGGATAAAAACAAAGTATTAAACATGCTAATAATTTCAAACAAAGCACTTAGCAACTTAAACATATTATAAAACCTTTCAAACACACAAAGAATTTAAAAACAGTAGGTAAACAAGATCTTCACTGAGATCATATCTAGATAAGTAACACAAAAATCGTTTTCGAAAACTTTCTGTTACGCCACCTCGGTCGAGGTGTTCTGGCAGTACCCGAGATGTATGTCAGTAAAGCTCGTTTCCTCAACTTCTCGAAATTTTGTTCTTCCAATGTAGCTCCTGAACTGTGATCCTTCCTTTTGGAATACCTGATTGTTGTCTAGAGGAAAACAAAAACAAAGCAACTATCTAAACTAAACTAGAAAAGGGAGAAGAAAGCAATACCTTGGGTTGCCTCCCAAGAAGCGCTTGATTTAAGGTCGCTAGCTGGACCCTTCTCCATAGAATTACTCAATGTACCTTGAACACCATGGAGTGCTCATCACATCCATCATAAAATTCTTCCAAAAAGGTTCCGGTTCCTAATTTCACCGGCAAATGGTAAGATCTCCCACGTACAAGCTTGTACGGTTTGATTCTCACCGGAATCCTTCTAGACTTCCAGCACTTCAATGGGACATTCCTCGTGTCCCATCCTTTCCTTGATCGAGAAAACAGTTTCTCGAGAATCATAGCAGCTTCCCCATCTATAGCTTGGGGATGGTACAAGGTCCTTAGCATGCGAGGGACCCCATACTTGAACAAGAGATACTTCATCGACTTAGCGGTGTAGTGTTTGCAAACTCCACTCCTTATAATCCAAGGAGCTTCTTCTTCCAACAATTTCAAGGAAGACTTCATCTTGATTTTAGGAGGTTCTTTCGGAAGAGACCTCCAACTTTCCGGTGCATTCCTGAAAAATTCAGAAACTTTAATAGGGAGTTCAAATAAAGTAGGAGAATGTACCTTGTAAAGTTCTCCAAAGTTTGAGACGAGTTTCATGTTGGGTTGATAGTCCACACACGAAATCTCTCCCAGCTCAGCTGGCCTTTCCTCCACCTTGACCACAGTCTCAGTAATTTGGTCAGGGTTCGCTGCATCTTGCAGTTCTACAAATTCTTCTTCCATCTCGGTCGAGATCTCTGACACCTCGGCCGAGGTCTCGGCAGTTGGATCGAGATCTCCCATATCCTCCGCTTCCACAAAAGCTTCAGGAGAAACTTCCGGTTCAACAAGAGGAATGCTTGGAACGTGCAACACTTCCTTATGCTCCTCTTCTGGCTTAGCATAGGATAGGGTGCTTTCCTTGAGCTCCGTCACCTTCTTCATCAACTTCTCCAATCTTGATTCGAGAGAGTCTTCAAAAGGTTGCTCATGAATGTTTTTAGGAACGTTCTTCTCATCCCATATCGAAAGTTCATGCTGAATGGCCTCTTCTCTTTCCCATTCATTGTTGAACCAATAGAAGGAGTACTTCTCCTCCAAGTATTCATAATGGTGCGCCCTAGCACTTTGCCTTGCTATCCAAGCTGGATCAAATGTAGTCATCGGAAATCCTGAAAACTACAAAACTCATAGAAAGAGTAGTTAGTAGCAACAGGGGCAAGTGCCCCGAAAGCAAACCGCAACCGGCTCGGTCTAGACCAAGTCCCCGGCAACGGCGCCAAAAACTTGTTCGCTCCAAACGGTGTGTGCAAGCTTTAAATTTATAACCCTAGACTTAAGCTTAAAACAAGGATGCGAACCCGCAGTGTACGGGTCAATCGTAGTAAAAGCAAGAAAATTCCAGGGGTCGATCACAGGGACTTGGTGAAACAAAGTCAACACGGTATGCTACGTTAATTCTAACCACAAGAGCAATTTAACACAATCAAAGATGAATAAGAAGTCAATAAAGCAAACATGCAATTCTAGGGATTAAAGCATCTAGTTGTGGTTCCAACTCAAGATCTATAGATAAGCGGACAAAGCTGAGATTTTTGCGTGGGGAAGGTGTTACTAAAGTGGAGTAGATCACCGGGTAAGTCCCACTACACACTAATCCTAAACCGTAACTCCTATTACCGGGTAAGTCTCAAGGAATCAAGATAAAGAACTATAACCTCAAACTAACACACCATCTAAGGGAATAGAATCAACCTTTACCGGGTAAGTCTCAGGCTAACTCACAAAGATGGGATGGAAGCACACTCAAAACCCCAATAAAGGATAAACCTTTATTACCTACACTTATGATCGTTGGTACACAAACTAAGGAATTACCGGGTAAGTCTCATCCTAAGCTTGCATTGAACTAGGAAGGTGAAATAAGAATAGGATTTAGCAAACTCTAACACTTAACTTTCTGTTTTAGGTCGGATAAGTCACCTCGGTCAGAAGAATTCCACCCCGGCCGAGATGTTCATCAACCGAACGAGATGCTTAGGGTTAAGGTTAAAGACTCGAACTTTCAGGATCCTACTGGAATCTAAGATTATTCTATCATTGTTTTTCCCACAACCTTCAGCCAATCACCCTAGAATCACACAAGGAAATTAGCCACTCATCATCATAATGAAAGTATTAAAATATATGGAAGAAGGTGAATATTTGAACAAAGAAGAATTTAATGAAAAGACTTCAATAACTGAATCAAATATCACAACAAAAACGTTCTTTGGATAGCAATCCAACAAGACAAGACAATCAATGAGGGAATTGAAGACAATCTTACAAAAACCCTTCAAAAAGCTATAAAAAGCTATGATCTTCAACCTTCCTTCAACCTTCAAAAAGGTTCTTCGAAAACTCCCAAATTGGAGTATGTTGCGGCTGCTGCGTCGTATGCGAGATTTCCAGCTGTAAGCGGATTGTATGCGGCCTCCTCAAATTGTGGAAACCTAACCTTTTTTATAGGAAAAATAAACCTCCAAAGATAATAAATCTTAAGAAGATATTATCCCATAAATATAGGTAAAATATATATTCTGCATATCTCCTTCCTTCCAGAAGCTCAGCCCAAAAATATAAGATCACTTTCCAAATTTAAAAGATCTCTTCCAAGAATAAAATATTCTCGCCGCGTCCTAGGTATTCGCCTCGGTCGAGTCGGTGTCTCTGGATCGCCTCGGTCGAGGTGAACCTCTGGTCAACCGAGGTGATTCACGACAGAATGTGAAATCTCTCGAATCAGCTCCAAAGTGAATCTTCAATCCATGGCTGTGCTTCCTGGATGTAGCTCCAAATGACTCTTGACTTCTTTTGCTCCTTTTTGATGCAAAACGTACCATATTACCTGCAATTACAACGAAACTAGGTGTAGACCTCGATTCTCGCAAAGGTAGATGAAATGGCAGTAAAATCACATAATGTACATACAAACATGCAGAATATGAAAGATAAAACGTCCAAACAAACCCCAAAATATGGACTATAATTCATGCTATCAACATCATTGGATTCGAGATGTTTTCTAAGAAAAGCTTCTACATCTTGACAAGGTACACACGAACGAGAATTTGTCAGATATTTGACCACGGTAATATCAAAAAGAAGTTTGAAGATTGTTGTCGAGACACCGGCATCGAGACACTTAACTGAGTTGGGAGGGGGATAAATTTTAATCCCTCCATAATTAAGTCCAATTATATTTTGGATTTGGGCTGGAGTATATAGAATTACTAAAAATTGCCCGATAAATTGGAAGCTCTATAAGCTCATGAAAAAAAGAAAAAGTAGAGAAAGAGATAAGATTAAGAGACGAATCTAGATTCATCTCTAATCATGCGTACAAATATCTACTTAGGGAGGAGTGAAGGTCGGCGGGTGATGCAAAGCCCAATTAACCGGCATTTGCATGCATAAAAAGGACGACATGCTCATTTGTACAAATCAATTGAGTGTTATTCCAATTCAAAGCTGCTGTGCAAGTAAGTGTAATATTATGTGCCCAAAAATTTCTCGTTCGTATAAATTCCTTCTCCACAAATAAATACAAGTGAGTTTGTTCGGTTAAGTATTTGGCTTATGATAGCATGTATTATAGTCTATATTTTGGGGCTGGTTTAGAGGTTTTATCTTCATAAATCTGCATATATGCATGTATATTTTGTGATTATATTGTTGTTTTAGCTACCTTTGCGGGAATCAAGGTCTACACCTAGTTTCGTTGTAATTGTAGGTAAAATGGGACATTTTCGATCGAATTGGAGCTAAGGAAGCTAAGGAGTCATTGGAGCTACATTCTGGAGCTTAAGGAAGACCTCAAGAAGCATGGAAATGATTAAGGAGATTGACTTTGGACCAAATAGGAGAGATAGTAGATCAGGGAGTAGAAAGTCTATTCAATGGTAGCGGATCATGCAGTCTCTGACTTTGTGGGGTGAGGACGACGGTATCGGCAAGCTGGTACGAGGTTTGTTAGACCATTCGGAGCATGGATTTTCGGGGTGTATGATAGCATGTATTATAGTCTATATTTTGGGACTTGTTTAGACGTTTTATCTTCAATAATCTGCATTTATGGATGTATATTATGTGATTATATTGTTGTTTCATCTACCTTTACGGGAATCGAGGTCTACACCAAGTTTCGTTGTAATCGTAGGTAAAATGGCACGTTTTGGATCGAAATAGAGCTAAGGAGCAAAGGAGTCATAGGAGCTACATTCTGGAGCTTAAAGAAGAACTCATGAAGCAAGGAATTAATGAAGAAGATTTACTTTGGACCAGATTTGAGAGATTTCACATTCAGTTGAGATTCACCTCGGTCAGCTACAGTGTCACCTCGACCGAGGTGATCTTGAGGAGCGTCCCGACCGAGGCGAACACCCTGCCGCCGACGAGATACATATTTTTGGCTGAGATCTTTTATTTTTGGAAAGAAGATATCTTATATTTTTGGCTGGATTTCTGGAAGGAAGATATCATTTATGGCTGATTTATTTTGAGAGAGAGATATATTTTGTAGGAAATTATCTTTTAAAGATATTTTATCTTTGGAAGATAATTGTCCTATATAAAGGGTTGGATTTTCCACAATTCAACCATGCTTGAAGCATCCAGCAATTGAGGGATTTTCTGGAGGTTTTGAAGGAAGAATTGAAGGAAGTATTGAAGGATTGAAGTTCGAGGAAGGAAGGAATCATAGTTGGAGTTGGGTTTTTGAAGGAGTTTGTAAGATCTTTTTAGATTACTTTTGGTTTATTGTCTTTGCTGATTTGTGATTGAGGAATGCTTGATTGTTTGTTATTTGATTCAGTTATTGAGACCTTTTCCTTAAGGTTTTCGTGTTTGAATATTGATTCCTTTCCCTTTTATTTGATTATTGTTATCATGATGATTGTTGGCTAAGTTTCTTATGCCATTCTAGGGTGATTGGCTGAAGGTTGTGGGGAAGATGATGATAGAATGATCTTAATCCCAGCAGGACCCTAAAAGCTCGAGTCTTTAACCTTAACCCTAGAACACCTCGCTCAGTCGTTGAACATCTCGGCCGGGGTGGAATCTGACTGAACGAGGTGACCTTTCCTGAATCCTATCCGAGTTAAGAGTTCTAGTTTGCCAAATCCTATCCTTATTATACCTTTCCTGGTTCAACGCAAGCCTAGAACGGTGATTTCTTTGTTTGTTTACCTAAGATCATGAGTGTAGGTAATAAAGGTTTATCCTTTATTGGGGTTTGAGTGTGCCTTCATCCCATCTTTGTGAGTTAGCCTGAGACTTACCCGGTAAAGGTTGATTCTATACCCTTGGGTGGTGTGTTGGTTTGAGATTATAGTTCCTTCCTTAGTACCTTGAGACTTACCCAGTAATAGGAGCTTTGGTTTGGGATAGTGAGTAGTGAGACTTACCCGGTGATCTATTCCCACCTTAGAAATACCTTCCCTTTACAAACCTCAGCTTTGTCCACGTTATCCTTTGAGATCTTGAGTCGGAACCACAACTAGATACTTTAATCCCTAGAATCCGTATTTCCTCTTACTTGACTTTTACATCATCTTTGATTGCTTTAATTGCTTTTAGTTAATTGCAACATTTGACTACCCATTATGTGCTTTGTTTCACCTAAGTCCTTGTGATCGACCCCTGGAATTCTTGCTTTTATTACAATTGACCCGTACACTGCGGGTTCGCATATTTGTTCAAGCATACTTCTTGGGTTATAAATTTTAAAGCTTGCACACACCGTTTGGAGCGAACTACTTGATTAGTTCTGCATTCCCATCCTACCAACGTGAAAGCGGGATTATTCTCAACAAAAGACAATCATAAACATCATAGAGTTATCAATGTAGGACGGACTCTCCAAACCCTAAAACAACGAACATTTGATAAGATATACTTACAAAACCTCTTCGTTTATTGAATCAAGATGAAACAAGACAAGTCGGACTAGGCCATAAATAAATCAACCACCTTCACTGAACTGGTCGGTCGATCTCCTATAAAAGACCTAAATGAAATCCAACACTCTTCAGAATTGATTAATTTGAAAAGTGCATGTAACCTAAAGGACCCCCAAATGACCAGAATTTATTTTATATGGAGGGAAAAAAATAGATAAGGGAACGGCAATATTATGAAGAAACTAGACCGTATTATTGTACAAGACCAAATCATCTACAATGAAACTCAGTAGGAAAAATGCCTACAACCAAGTCAATTGAGACTTTCTCAATTCTCATAAATTTTGGTTTCAATGAGAAATGTATTGGGTGAATCAAAGAATTTGTTACTACATTGTCGTTCTCATTTATGGTAAATAACGGACCTACGGAACAATTTTTCTGAAAGGGCTATGGTAAGGTGATCCCTTTCTTGTTTGTGTTTGAGGCTAAAATTCGTGCATGAGATTGTAATAGTTTTAATAACCATATTGGATTCTCTTGATGTAGACAAGGTATCCCAATTTCATTGTCCTTTGTTGATGATATGATCATTTTTGCTAAATCAAATGTTCTATCTTATCAAATGACCAATCAATTATTGAAAATCTACCATTCGATTTTGGGATAGAGAATAAATTTCAATAATCAACTTGGCAAACAGAAAAAAATTCAAGTGACACTTGTATTGAACAACTAAAAAACTTGCTAGGAATGGGCAACAATATTTTTCTTGATAAATATATTAGTTGCCCAATTATATATGAAAGAGTTACAAAAACTGAACCTTTGTAAATTTATCACAAAAACAATGCAAGAACTCTCGAGATGAAAAGTTAATTCTCTCTCCAATAAGAAATAAAATACCCTCACTAAACGTATGCAATTTGATTGCTAAACCATTTTTTACAATGCAATGCTTCATGCCACCTACCCACAATCTTTAGGAACTGGATAAAACTTACAAAAATATATTTTGGAACAAATGTGAACAACATAGGCCTATTAGTTGGGACGAGATTTGTAAACCCAAAAGAAAGGAAGTGTGATACTAAGAAAAGCAAAAACTA
The DNA here is from genome assembly GCA_033239045.1 of Fagopyrum esculentum. Classification (NCBI taxonomy): domain Eukaryota; kingdom Viridiplantae; phylum Streptophyta; class Magnoliopsida; order Caryophyllales; family Polygonaceae; genus Fagopyrum; species Fagopyrum esculentum. The sequence goes on along the minus strand of BSUD01000001.1, from coordinate 138,489,565 downwards.
TGAACAAAGATTTACAAATAAAGCTTCTTTGGGAAATCCTAGAGGAACCAAACAACATATGGGTAAAAGTCGTTAGATAAAAGTATTTGAAAAACTATGACCTACTTCACTACCAAAATAAAGGATCTACACCATGACAATGGAACATCCTGATGAAACTAAAATCCGAATTTAAGAAATGATAGATCTATTAGGGTGAAAATTGTAACACAATTACCTTTTGACATGATAATGGGTTACTTCTTCGCCTCTTATAAAAATAGTTCAAAATGCAAATTAAATCAACACCAAAGTAAATTATTATATAAACAATTTGAAAGAACGTGACATTAATAAAATCAACAATTAACTCCAAAATATTCTTAGTCTAGATATTTTAGGAAAATCAAGCAAGCAACATGTCTAAAAATGAAAGAGAAGATATATTATACTCGAGATGTATCCAAAGTGGTTGATTTACAGCTAAATCAACAACAAAGTTAATAAATGAGGATAAGTTTACAACGCATGGAAATGCGTGTGAATAAATTTGAAAGTTATACACGCAATAAAAAAAATTTAAGAACTTTCTATGAAAATATCTAAAAATGGATTACCAACTACAACAAAACTTGATGAAAGAAAAGTTGTGGTCACCAGTCACTCTGAAATGTATAATTTTTCGAAATGATTCCATCGGATCAATCAATAATACAATTGTCTTTATCAATAAACAAATTCACAAATGACAAAAAAAATATATTGAAGAGTAGTATGACAGTGAGATTAGACCACCACCAAACATTCGCAACACTAACAAACACGAAAAAGAAAAAGAAAAAGGGAAAACCAAAACCATGATGTAACACCCCGAATCCGCGGGACTCGGGGTGCTACGAGCTAGGACCTCGCAATGGGTCCCGACCCTTAGCTTGACTACAATTTCACCGGATCTTGCAACAAGGCATAAATTAAAGGCAAAATCAAAATAAATTTAATGCAAATGTCATGATCCCGAATACAAACGAAAGAATGACTCCAGCGATTTCTCAAACTACAAAGACCAAACGCAAAAACAATAATAATATGCAACCCAAACTCTTCTTATAATGTACGGGAACCCCGACTACCCTCTCCTCCGAATCACTCGGCAACATCCCTAACCTGCAGGGCATCTACAACATCGGTTTAAAACGGTTAGCTAACATTCTATACATTAGAATAACACTAAAGGCACAATCACACATAAGTCAATATAAAACACATAACATGGTTGCACACAAACCGGTTATTATCTTTTCATTAAGTTATTCTCTTACTAATTCAACTTGGATTGTGACACGAGAGAAAAGAATCCCCAAAACTCGCCTTTGTCCCCGTATAACCAACAAGAGTGGTTCAGCGCACTTTCCCGTATACCGTGTGGAGTTGTTCAGTGCCCTCCCCGTATATCATGTGTGGCCTGGTCATAGAGAACCTCCCAGTCTCCCTTAGGAGCTGGTCGTAGAGAACCTCACAATAACAATACCACCTCAAACTTAGAACAACATCAATCCATCAAACAATATCAAATCCTCAAAACTCACCTAAGAGTCCACAACCACTACTTGACAATCTCACTAGATTATGCTAGATCCAACCTAGCATGATACTACTACTAAACATCATTAGATCGAGGGAGAGGGTACTCACGTGACATAAAAAGACGGATGTCGAACTTGAACTCGTTTGGTCTTATCGGGGTCATTTCCGAACCTAATAACAAACTAAATAAATTTAGATTATACGCTAAATTTGGGCATAATAGCTAATATATATAAATATAAGATAAAACTCGTATATAAAATCCAAAGTTAAAACCCGTAAAAACATTTTCCATGAAATATATGTAGTTTTAGAAACTTGGATCATTTTCCGTAAATTAAACATTGGGCCAAATTAGTAATTTTTCCAACAAAAAGCAAAATCGCAAAGCTCTAAAAGTTAAGACTTAATACGTAAATAATAAATATAGGTTACAAATTGTAAATTCACCGAAATTCTTACACACCCAATACATAGGTTTGTTGGGAAAGGGAAAGCAAAGAGGCGGCATGGGCAGGGGAACACTAGCGGCACCTACAAGGCTCCGGTAGGGTCCATCGATGCACCGGGGTGGCAACGGCAAGGAATGGGGCTTCTCTGGTGGTGTGACTTCACTATGGCGAGACTCAATAGAAAGAGAAGAGGGAGAGAAGTAGGGAAAATTACACGGTTGTTTTTCGAATGACAAAGAGGTGGAGGTGGATGTCTAGGCTTGTAGAGGTGTGGTGTTGAGGAGGGTTGCACAAAGAGGGAAAAGAAGTGGTTGCGACATTTCCCTAGTGGTTAAAAGGGGTTGCAGGGATTCAGAGAAGAACCGATGTGGAGGCTGGGTGATGAGGTGGCTCGAATAATGAGAACGAGTGAGGGAGATGGAGAGACTGAGAGCTTAAGCAAGGTTTGATGTGAGGGTTGAAGAAACAAGGATGGAGGCGTGGAAGGTGTTGGTCCCGGGTAGAGGAAGAAGGTTGAAGTGGTGACTTGAACCTAAGGAGGGCAGAAGCCCGAAGGTTAGAAAGCAAAGGAGAGTTGATGAGGAGTGCTTGAGATAGAACTAAGTGATCCCCAAGAGGGGGAATAGAGTTGAGGGAAGCAAGGGGTCAAGGGTAGGCTGAGTAGGGATACAAGTGCTCAAGGCTACCATGGGTGGCATCATAGGAGGTCGAGGGGTCGAGTAGGTGAAATGAAGGAAGAAACAAGCAGGGTGATGGGTAGGGAAAAAAAAGAAAAGAAAAATGAAATAAGAAAAGGAAAAATTAAAATAAAATAAACTCAATCAAAATACCGTTACAGAGTTTTTCGGATTCGGAAAATATTCCGAATTTTTTCGTACAATACACTCGAAAAATATTTAAGCTATAAAAATATAATTAATAATATAGAAAAATATTTATGCAAAACACACCTAATATTTGGGGCGTTACACATTTGACGGATCTAAACTCAACTCAATGATGACCAATGGAGAGATTGTTTGCCTTTGCGCAAAAAATAATAATTTTGATTCGGTTTTAAAAGCGGAAACCTATGCCCTTAATAGCCTTGCAAGAGGCGGTTAAAATGCAAACTCATAAGATTGATATCAAGGGCGGCGATTTGTGTGTCATTCAAGCCCTCCAAGGCCTATGTAGTTGCTGGTGGGATGTTGAGATAATCATTTTCGACTTCATATTGGACCTCCGCTTCTAGGGTTCGATATGGGAAGGGATGAGACGGATTGAGTTCGTCTCATCCCGGCTATTATATATGATGCGAGATCGGGACGGGTCTTGTGTTTTTAGAATAAAAACCATTGGGATCGGTGATGACATGAATTATGACCTATTTTTAGGCATGCATTTATGTAAATTTTCCCTTTATTTTGCATGCATAGACATACATTCATAGCAATTGTGCTTATATTCACCTTTATTGTTGGAGGATTCTAGTGAGTTGTTATCATCTTTTGGGACACGTTGTTAACGATTCTTGGATTGTTTTGCATTATTGATTATTGGAAACCTTCGTTGGCTGTTTTATTCCCTTTCTTTGATATCTTGATTTCATATACCTTAATTGCTTTGAACATGATGGTTGTTGGCTAAAACCTCTGCGATTCTAGGGTGATTAGTTGAAGGTTGTGGTATAGACGATGAAAGAATAGACCTTTATCGTGAGTGGACCCTGAAAGCTTGTGTTTTACCTAAACCGAAACCCGTCTCGGTCTGTTCTTGAAGCATCTCGACCGAGATCAGTCAAGAACTACCCGAGATTGCCCACTGCATGACCGTTCTTGAGTTTAGGTTACAGTTTTCCAAATCCTACCCTTGTTGCACCTTTCCTGGTTTATGTTCAAGCCTAGGAATAGACATACCTGGCGATTCCTTTGCTTGTTTATCGATGATGATGAGTGTTAGGTAACAGAGGCATATCCTTTGTTAGGGTTTGGGTGTGCCTTCATCCTACCTTTGAGAGTTAACTTGAGATTTACCCGGTGATGGTTAGTTCTATTCCCTTAGGTTGAAAGTTGTTGGTTTGAGTTGATAATTTCTTTCCTTAGTTCCTTGAGACTTACCTGGGAATAGGATCTTTGGTTTGGGATAGTGGATGGTGAGACTTGCCCGGTGATCTATCCCATCGTAGAAATACCTTCCCTTGCAACCTCACCTTTGTCCGCGCTTATCCTTGAGAAATCTTGAGTCGAAACCACAACTGGATACTTTGATCTCTAAAATCTGCATTCCTTTATCTGATTATCTTATATTATTGTTCGTTGTTGCTCGAGTTTGCATTTACAACCTAAAGTTAAATACCGTTGCTTGATTTCACCATAGTTTTTGTGATCGACCCTGGAATATTTGTTAATACTGCGATTGATCCGTACACTGCGGGTTCGCTTTTGCTTTTATTCTTTGTATAAATTTAAGACTTATTTTTCACCATAGTCTCTATGATCGACCCTGGCTTGTTTACGTTAAGGGTCCGTTTGGTTCCAACTCCGAAAATGGAAATGAAATGGAAACAAATTAGTCCATATGTATATCCTTATTCATAAAATTTTATGGAATCATTTCTTTTAATTTCATGCAAGATGCACTTGCTTCCCCACATTTTATTTCCATATAGGATATCAAAAGTAACCAAATTCTACTCCAATTACTTCAAACCATAAGGAATGATTCCAAAAACTTTCATGAACAAGGGTATACGTATGAAGTATATTAGTTTCCATTTCATTTCCGATTCCGGAGTTAAAACCAAACGGGTCCTAAATGTTATGAATCTTATGATCGTAGAAAGCAAAAAAAAAAAAAAAAAAATTTAAGAAATCGGTTGAATCGAAATACACGTCCATCAATATATAAATATATTTTGATCTTAATCTGTAAAGCTTTTCTATAATGCTTCCTTGAGATGGCACTACATATTGATTAACAACTAATTAAGCATATCAACGACAACTAGTATCTACTTTAACTTTTGCATACAAACTAAGTGACCTAAAAATGAACCACCAATACCTGTATAATACCAAAATCACAGAAGAATCTGCGTACAACCAAACTCTCATTATTTTCCATATTATAAACCCTAATAACTCAAATAATCAAACCTTTCTAGCTAACAAAGTTGGTAACTTTCCCTAATGCCAAGCTGCCATCCATGTGCCACATGAACTCCTTGCTTCCTGTCCCCTTTATTATTCATCTTCCCCATCAAACCCTCCCTCCTTATTCCTCAGCTAATACCATGACAATCACTTGTACTCGATCCGTCGCTCTAACGACAATTCCCTCCATCTTCGTCCTTGCAGCGTACTACTACAATCCGTTTTTCGCTGTATTGGTGGTGGGCTTGGTGGTTGTTGTGGCGGCTGCTAGGATGGCGATGGTGGCGTGGATCACCGTGTTGGTGATGCTGACGTTTGTCGGGAACCGGAGACGGGTTCTTGTGAGGGAAAGAAAGAAGATTATGGCTGAGGTGGGGAGGATGATGATCAGTGAAAGGAAAGGGGCTTTGACCACCTTTGCTTGTGCTGCTGTTTTTAGTCTCCTTGCTGTGGCTGGTCTTTCCTGAATTTCTCTTCCTTTTACGTACATTAATCCAACAAAATATGAGGTCATTCTTGTATAGATAATTCTCAACTATAGTCTAGGACGCATTCTATTCTTGTAAGGAAAAAGACTGTTTTGAAGTTAGTTCATCAAATCTCTTCAAATTGTGACCCAAGATGGATGTAATTAAGTATCATTCTTTCTATTTAGTAATAATTTATAAAATTGTAAGTGCAAATCTCAGCTTGGTTTTATATAGGCCATTTATTTCTTGAAAGAGGTAGAAATTTTGCAATGATGAAACAAATTAAGGGTCCGTTTTGAAATTGATAAGAACCATTTACCGAAACAGAACATTATCGAATCTATCAAAAATCACATTTGTTTAGCGAATAAAATGAAATATTTAACGTCATTTACTTGTTTTTTCACTCTTTCCATTTTGTTTTTATTTCGCCTCGCTAACCAAAAAAAAAAAAAAAGCCTGACCTATCAAACAGTCACTCATAATCATTCGCTCGATTTTAGATTACAAGTACTCAAACCCGAACTTTTTAGGTTTGTGTTAATTAACCCAATGAGTTGAAGAAGATATTTTGATTTTATTACAAACTAGTTTAGTACCCGCACGTTGTGCGCAGTTGTCTAAATAAAAAATATTATATTTTCACTTTCATGCATCCTATATTTGATATCAATCTATAATAAAAATTGTTTTTATTAATGAATATGACTAACATGTGAGGATTAATTTTTTTAAATAAATAAAAGAACATAATTAAAATTCTATTACAAAGATTATTATTCGAGTATTATATTTATATCTTAATATATTATCACTTTTACTTAGATTTAGATAGAGGAGTAAAAATTGATTTAGTTTTAAATTTAACAAATGTGTCAAATCTTGTTAGAAGATTTGCGTTTGATTTTCTCAACAAATCGAGTTAGAATAGACCAGTTTGTTAATTTTGATTGGGAGATAAGTAGATTTAATTTTTTTTAATTATTTATTTTAATAAAGTTGACGTGGCAGGATGAAGGTTTAAAAATTATAATAAAATTTTTTTTATAAAATAATTAATGGCAAATCTGTAAATACGCTGTGACAAATCTGTAAATAAATTGAAAAAATGCTAACGTTGACGGCCTTAGAGATTGACACATGGACAAAATGGATGATGCTTTAGTAGTATATATATATATATAGATTGTTTTATACTTGTTTGGTGAAGTAGAAGCTAAATAGGTAGTAATAATAATAATAGAAAATTTTTTTCTAGGTATATCAAGATATTGCTTTTATTTATTTATTATTCTTGATATATATCCACGAGTTTTTAGAAATTCTTCTTTTAATTCCCTCTAATTTTAAATATTTCTCTCCTATACATTTTTTTAAATATTTATAAAGTAAATAAAAAATAATGTTAAAATTCTTTTCTTTTTTTTTTTTATAAAAATTATGTTTTCACATATTATACCCGAATTATACAATCAGGTTGTACAATTAAACGTAA
>BSUD01000001.1:138438094-138477275 GCA_033239045.1 Fagopyrum esculentum | reverse complement strand
GGGGGGGGGGGGGGGTTTGAATAGAGTATGAGAACTTTTCGCAAAACCAATCTCATGGCCTTGAAATCAATTTCAAGGGTCTTGATGTCGATCTTAGTTCGTTGTGAAACTTTGATTTCAAGGGATTTGAAACAACTTTCAAGGGCCTTGATTTTGAACTCTTGCAAAACAAAGTTGGTCACAATAAACAAGATATGGTGCAGAATGTAAAAGATCGACACGAGGATATGTTTACAAAGTTCGGCTCTAAATAGCCTGCTCTCCGTCCCAAGGTATAGCCTTAGGATCTAACTATCTATTATCAACTTCAAAAAGTCCTAGATACAAACTAGAAGAAATCCCCTTCTTCTCTCACTGTAGCCAATGCTACGATCTAGCTCCAACTCTTCACTTTGCTATATAGCCTAGTTACTTCGCAGAGTAACACACTAGAGTATAACACTCTTTAGATATACCAATGGAGCTCTTGAGTTTTATCTCTCTCTAGGGGAATAAAGCTTTTTAGAAGGAGAGAAAGAAAAACTATGTTTCGAAAATAAAGATAACTTTTGTTCGCTTGAAGACTATAGATGTTTATGTGCAGGCTTCTTTCTCCGTTCTTCAAATGCCATCTTTATTTATAGTCTTCTTTAGAGAGGTCTTCTAGCCGTTGGAAAGATGACCGTTCGAAGATAATACTTCTTCTCCATGAAGATCGCTTCCTAGTTGAGATGAGATAGATGTTGGAGATCTTCATCTCCTGAGAACACGTTGATCTCTTGGCTCCTCAATTTTCTCGTTGATTATTGTAACAATCGTCAAATCTAGGTCAGAGAATCTTCGTGTTTTTTGTTTAAGGATCTTGTAAGATCTTCTTTGTTGGTCGGTTGAGATCTTCTCCTGATCAAATCTTCTCAAATCTTCATATCTTCTCAAATCTCTAGAAATAGATTTTATTTGTAATTTAAAATCTTTTTGTTGTCCAGCCTTGTCTTCCTTATTTCTTTGAAATTTACTTCAAGGCTTTTGAGATGGTTTTTATTGTGCGTCCGTGTCTTCTTTGTACCTTTGAAATTCATTTGAAGGCCTTTGAATTCTTTGACAAAACCTACACTTAAAACCAAACCAACCAAGCATGTCGAAACATAATAATTCATTGGTTAATGTATCAAACTACTTCATTTGTGTTTAAGTCTTCCATCAGCAGCACCTGTAAAACCTTTATAATAAAGGTGGAGTTTCAATCTCCCCCTTGATGGAAGACAACAGACAAATGTTTTTCATACCTGTATTTTGTTAGTTTAGCAATGCATATATATATGAATATCAAAAACTAAAATGCAGAATGCAGAATATTGAATGTCGGATTTCTCCCCCTTTGTCTTTCAACAAAGGAGAAAAATAGTTAAAGCACGAGAGTTTTAAAACCGATTACAACCCAAGATTATTTCCACAAAAACCACAAAAAGTATTTCTCAAAAACAAGCCTTTGATAGTAATATCAAGGGCCTTGACAATCATGACATCTTGAGAATTTTAGTTTTCTTTGTACCATCTGGATGAACTTCCTTTCCCATAGTGCTCCTTCAAGCACATTTTCCTCCACCGATTTCGAGCATGAGTAAGATCAAGTTCTTTAAAAGACATATATGTGCCCCTCTGATCAGAATTTTTGTCATACTTTTTGACAACTCCAAATTCTTCATTGGTTAAATATCTGGATCTTCTGCTGAAAGATGACGAATAGGTTTATCTTTGATAAACTTATGACACTGTGTCATGACCTTTTCAGCATTCTTCATGGTCGCTTGTCCATCTTCTTCGGAGAGAGGCTTGATGCTACTGGTAGTTGTAAGAGAAAGGGCATTAACATGAAACATCTGATTTATTTTATGGTTCAGAATACCCAACAAATCTTGTGTTTCATCCAGTCGGTCAGTCACATTTGCTCGAAAGAAGACAAGATCTGATCTCAGAGAGTCTATTGCTCTTTCTATAGTTTCCAGACGTTGAACAGTAGTGAAATTCTATTCTGGTTTCTCCTTTAAAACCCATATTGTACTAAAATCAACCCGTGTCTTCTAAATTCCTATAGTTTCAAAGAATTATTTATCCAATCCGCCATTAACAATATGTAGCACCTCACCAGAATAATCAATATAGAAATGCCGAAAAATTGTTGGAAGCAGATTCCCATATGGTAGGTGACTATCACTTGGAGAATTTATGACATTTACCATATGAGACAGAATGATTTCTGGAAGATTTACCTTAAGCCCATTCACCACATAATATACAAATGCCAGTAATGTGTTGGTTACCACATCCCTGCTAGTAAACCTTGGAACCACACATCTATCCAAAATAACATAAATAATTCTAGCTTCAAGGGTTAAACAAGTGATAGTGGGTTGTGGCAAAGCATTGGGAAGAAGAAACTGTTCTCTGACTAATTGAATGGTTCTAGCAGGGGTAGGATGATCCAAGACATCATATCGAGGAAAACCAAAGATATCAGCAATAATCTCAGTAGTAATGGTGATTTTCTTACCTTTGACAACTGAGTCCAAAATCCATTTTCCTATTTCTCTTCTGGCGTTTAAGTTTGTGTAGAATATCTTTGTTAATTGTGGGTAAGAGACTTCACCTGGGTTGAGCATAATCCAGATAGAACTTGCCTGAAGCACTTCAAGTCCTGGTAGAGAGAAGCATGTAAATAGTTCACTGTGGACAAGCTCACACATGCATTCATGTCAGTCCTCAAACTCTGTCAACCATTTCTTGGCGGTTGTTGAACTCCCAAACCAGTTTGACGGAAGCCCCTTCTTGGCAAAGATTTCTGCGTTATTTAGATAATCTAGAGAATCGGAGCTTGAATCAGACCTTGAGCTTGAATCTGAGTTTGAGTCGGATGAAATCTGAACTACTCTTTGTCTTTTGAAGGTAGATGATGTTGCCTCATCCACTAAAGATCTCTTAGATGGCATGAAAATTTTTTTGAGAGGAAGACGAAGAGGGTTTGTGAAAACAACGAAAGAGTAAAGCACTGTTCTTTCAAAGGGAAAAAGAAGCGGAATAAATAAAGAAGGAAGAGAAGAGGTATTTAAGGGAAGAAGTCATATCAACGTAAGATCACTAAGATATTCAAGATCTTTGGAAAATCATTGCTGATTAAAATTCTTTCCATAAATTTTGGTAACCACTTTTCAAAATCCTTTGAATCTGATAATAAAGCCTTTTTGAAATCCCTTTAAAAGAACAAAAATTAGATAATTGCATATCTAGAAGATATGAATTTCTAATTGTTCCGTTTTATTAATATACCCTCTGAAACATGTTTCAAGTCCCTTGAATTTCATTTCAAGGCCCTTGAAAAACATCGATTGGGCTGCATACGTAGGAACAAATAAACTCATTTACTCCCCCTACGTTAATGCTTCTTTGTTCAACATATCAAGCTCCAATCTAATAAAATTAAATTATTCCTCAGGAAGAGGCTTGGTAAAGATATCTGTAAGCTGCAAGTTAGAAGATATAAAAGAGATCGAAACATTACTTTTCTCAACAAGATCACATATGAAGTGATGCCTTACATCAATATGCTTAGTCCTTGAATGCTGCACAAGATTTTTGGTTATCGAAATAACACTAGTATTATCACATTTTATAGGAATACCTTTTAAGTCAAAGCCAAGGTCACGAAGTTGTTGAGAAATCCATAGAATTTGTGCACAATAGGCTCCCGCGGCGATATATTCAGCTTCGGCTGTGGATAGGGCGGCAAAATTTTGCTTCTTGGAGTGTCAACTAATTAGGGATTGTAACGCCCCGTTTACTTTGAGCGTTTTCGATATTTTTCCCCTATTTTTTATCGATATTTTATTAGCTTTTTTTTATTATTTTATTTTTTTTAATTTCATTTATATTATTTCTTTTTTGAATTTTTCGAAAAGGGTCGAAAAGTTTTTCCGATTCGGAAATTCCGCTCCGTATGTGTGAGAACGAGTCTATCCTTATATTAATTCTTTTCTTCTTCGATTTCTTTTCCCTTTTTCTTTATTCTTTTCTTACCCTCTCTCCTTGTTGGCTGATGAGTGCACTAACACCTCGTTTCCTGCTTCCCCTCTGCTCTTTTGCCTCTCTCACGCAAGCCCTCCCCTCTGCTCTTTGGTCTCTCTCACACAAGCCTTCCCCTCTGTTTTCTCCCCCTCCTTCTCTTGCAAGCTCTATCGGCATCACCACAAGGCACCGTCGCCTCTTACACCCGCTGAAGCCTCCGGCGTTGAAGAAGGAAGCCGCCTCGCCTACTCACCACCTCCGGAGAGCCAACACAGCCGCCGGAGTGCCCCTCCTCCTTATAGCAGCCACCACCTCGGCCATCTTCTTTTGGGATCCTCGGCCGAAGAAACCATCAGAACCGAGCCCTTCGACTCCCCTCTGTCACCTACGCCAGCAACCGGAGCTCTTTCCCCTGTCTCGCAAACTCAACCTCTCATGCTGCAGGGGAAAGCTCCCGTTTGAGCCTCGGATAAGGGTAGCCCTAGCCGGAGAAGCTCTGCTTCGCGGCCGCCGCCAGAACGAGCCTCCACCTTCGCCGCCAACGCTCCTCACCGCCGCACCGGTCCGTCGTTCGAGCCTCGCCGTCGGAGCCCTTGCACAGCAGCCGCCACCCTACTTCTCCTTCACCACGGACATTAGTTTCAGGCTGCTGAAACCCTTTTAAGAAATTAAATCGGCCCCCCTTAGTTTATGCGTAATTACAATATAGTACCCATGTTTTACATTTGCAGTATTGGCCCCAATTTCTGAAGTTTGCATTTATGCCCCTGTTGAAATAATTACAGATTTTGGCTGAAAGTTTAATTTACCAAATATAACCCATGTTTCTGAAATTGTATATTTTTCCCCGGAAAGCGGTTGAGCGGTTTTGTTTATCCTTGACTTGAAAAACGAGTTTTACCTTGGGTTTATGATGCTGTTTAAGTTGTCCGGAAAATATAATTGCGGATTTTAAGCTTGGGTTTTACTTCGAGTGCTAGTCTTGTATTTACTTACACGATGTTTTATGCCTTTGTGTATAGTCTTGGTTTTGACCCGTATTTATAAATTGTTGTGATCACCCCGGAAAATGTTTTGCGAGTTTTACCCTTGTTTTGAAAGCGGGGCTTCCTTATATTTTTATATGCGTTAATCTTCCTTCCAAAATTATCGTTTAAGCTAATTTTGTGTAGCTTTGGTTTTAGGTCCAGAAGCGCCCCGATAAAGGCCTAACGAGTCCAAGTTCGACATCAGTCTTGACGTCGTGTGAGTATTCTCTTCCTCGATCTACTTATGTTTAGTATTAGTGTCATGCTAGGTTGGATAATCTAGTATAACTTAGAGTGAATGCCAAGTAGTGGCTTTGGACCTTAGGTGAGTTTTAAGGATTTAGGAACGTTATAAGGCTTGAGGCGTTGATGTTATCTTGTGAGTATTGTAGAGCGTTGAGTGTTTGGGTTGATCTTGTGAGCTTATGAGGATTGAGATTATGATTGATCTTGCTGAGGTTGTGGACTAGAACGAGAGTATCCTAGTGGTGTTGTAAGTTATGATCTTGCGAGATCCGAGGGTTTAGAAGTCTTAGAACTTCTAGCTTTTGTTGAGTGTGATGTGAGCATGAGAGATTCTTGGATGCGGTCCTAGAATTGAGAGTCAAATGGTCTTGCGTAGATCATTTGTGTAGAAGTCTAAGACATCTATTGTGAGTGGTTGTTGTTGATATAGTTATCTTCTTGTGAGCAGGTTATGGACTTCCTCCCCTTAGGAAGCGAGAGTGTTGTGAGTTGAGTGTGGTGACGAGGTAAGTCTCCGGACTTACTTAGCTCGTATTCCTTGTATTAGCATTGATGTGTGTTTGGTCGTGTGTATTTATTCTTTATTGTTTATAACAACTAAACCGGAAATAGGACCACCGACCTTTATATTATTTGGCCCAAGTGTATGATAACGGGCGGTGACATCACTGCCTAGCTCTTGCGTAGAGCTAGGAGGTTCTTGGCGACTAGCCCGTGTGGTTAGATGGTCGGAGGCATCCGTACCATTCCATGCGGTAAGTGGGGACCGAGGCAAGTTTCGGGAGATTCTCGTGTCACAAAAGAAGTTGAATTAGAACGGGATATGACTTAATAATAAAAAAGATAATAAACCGGACTTGTGTGATTTGTTGTATATGGTGTGTTATGTTATTTACTTGTGTTTGTGCCTTTCCCATTGATTCTAAATTTTCGAATATCAGCTAACGGTTTTATACCGATTGTTGTAGATTGCCTTGTAGGTTAGGAATGCGGCCGAGAGATCCGGAAGAGTGGGCAGCCGGGGTTCCGTACATTTTAGGAGTGGGTTTTGGTTGGAGTTGGGTTGTGTTTTATTCTTCATTTATTATGTTTGTATGTCGCGTGTTGGCGTTTAGTCTTGGAGTTGTATTTTCAGATGAAGTCTTTTGTTGTATTCTTTCGGGTTTTCTTTTCATTACATTGCATAAAAATGTATTTCGGTTTTGGCCTTTATTTGTGCCTTGTTGCAAGATCCGGTGAAATTGTTGTCAGGCTAAGGGTCGGGACCCATTGTGGGGTCCCAACCCGTAGCGCTCCGAGTCCCGCGGATTCGGGGTGTTACAAAAGTGGTATCAGAGCTCTAGGTTGACAACAATGGCACTCGCAATCTTCTAAAGGCCGATCCGAATAAGGAATAAACAGAACCCCACGGGTTCTGGGTTTTCGTTTTCAAAATCACATGCATGAGTCGGGTAGAATGTATGGACCACCACTCCTTCCGCGGATCTCGGCAACTTAGTTTATTGGATTTTGATATGTATATATAGATATGGATATGTGGATTGTAGTTGCATGATAGACATGATTTATGTGCATAGTTGTATATGTGAACAATTATATGTTTTGGACCTTGTATTGTTGTAATGGAAAATGCCGAATGCATATTATTAGTAGTAATATGAACATAGGACTTATATAGTTATGTATACGTATTCTTATCATATATTGTAGCATATAAAGTTATGGAACCTTTTAGCTAAGATCATAGTATGATATCATTACCTTGAAGACGACGATGTGGCTTGGGATTGCGTTTATACGAAGATGAGTATGCTCAAGTACCGAGTTGAGTATCACGTTCTGGCAAACACCTTGGTGTTTCTCGGATTCCTTTAAGAGGATGTCGAAGAGGAGGAGTAGAGATTATGTAAATGAAGGACACACAAGTAAAAGAAAAACTCGAGAAAACTTAAGAGGAATCAAGATGGAAGCAATACAAGAGATAGGAGCAACATTAAAGTGTAGAAGCGGTTCTAAAGAGGCCATGATCGAACGACGACAAGACCAATGGAGAGAACGAACTTAAATTCTTCAAGAAGACGCGTGAACTACTAAAGATGTGAATCGAGAAAGAGATGGTTACTTTATAGCAAGTTTAAAGGTGGTATTCCATTAAGATGTGAAGCTTTCCTTAGACGCTCCTAAGCATTGGAGTCAAGACGAGAAGAGTGATCGGAGCATTTGCAAAAAATTTAAGATACCGTAAGTTAAGCTTACGAGGTACCAATAAGTGGAGTGCCAATTTTAGAAGAAGGACATGGTGGGGATTCACGTAGAGTTGACCGGGTTCTGTTATAATGATAAGGCTAAGAAACGTCAAGAAGAAGGAAGTGTGTATAAATGATGATCCCAAGAAGATGAAAGACAAAACGAGGAGCTTTGATCGAGAGACTTAAGATACCATCCAAGAGGAATGCGAGTGGATGCTAGCTAGTGCTATAATATTTGGGAGGGCGCACTTGAAAAACATCAAGGAAGAATGCTTAAGTCTATAAAAGGGAGTTATATGAAACAACAAGGCAAAGAAGATATTGTTATCTTAGATAAGTGGAAGGAAGCGTGGAACGTAGAAAGAGTTAAGAAAGGGGGTGAAGAGTGATATGATCAAATGAAGTTTAAGGTAGAGTACCCCGAGAGGGTAGCCTTTAAGAGTATGATAACATAGGGGGTAGGAAGAATGGTGAGCCATTGAACTTGGAGAAGGCCAGCTATAAGCTACTCGGTGACAACCAAGAACGCACATGTGCGGGTTGTATACTGGTGACTGTAGAAGGGAAGAGTAACCCAGGATGTGAGATCATGAAGAAGGGGAACAAGAAGTGGAACATGCGTGGTGGTTGAATGTCAGTAATAGGAGGTGCATTAACGGAAGCATAAACGTTTTAATCAAGTAACATCCTATCGATTCTAACAAGTGATGATAACGTATGTTGCGGAGGGATTGTAACGATCTGGTACGACGTTCTTAGGTCATGGGAATTGTTATGTATAGAAACGACACGGATAAGAACTGTTAAGGTTTGATAAGAGTTAAGGGGATAGAGGAGCGAGAGGAAGTGAGGTTTTTCTATAGTTGATGTACGTAAATGGAAATACGTAAATAGGATGCATGATATGTTTGTGGTAATGGAGGGTATGTTTTCGCGAGCAAAAGATGAGATAGCGCGTCAAACTCACATGGAAGAGGCATGGTGGCTATGGCGTGAGGGGGGACCTAGATTAGAGCAACGCTGCAAGCTTAGAGTTATGATGATTTAGTGCTTGGTGAAGTGATGAGTGGATCTTTCAGTGATTGCGGTCGGAGAATTTTGCCAAAGGCATACTAGTATGGTTGTGAAGATTGTTCATGGAATACCAAGAGATGCTTAAGGTGACCAACAAGAGTAAGAGAAGACCGAAGTTTTGAAGTTTGTTGTCAATATGAGATGTACAAGATGTACATGAAAGATTGAGGATAGAGCCTCTACGGTCGGTTTGACAATTGCATAAGAAAATGAAGTAAGTTCTACACCTACTCGAATGAATGATGCAAGTTTAGGTAAAATACAAAAGAACTCCCCCAATATGTTGGGATGTCTGGGAGAGCGAAGAATATAAGATTGATTTGTTATAAGACGTGATTATGATCTACAGTTAGGACGGTTGGAGCAACACATAATTATGAGTTCTTAAAAGGTTATTACGACCATGCCTTCAAGGTGAAAAAGATGGAACAATACGGATTCAAGAGAAGAAGGACCCTCGATAGAGAACAGACATGGTCATAGCCGAAGAGGGAACAATACACGAGTCTTAAAGACGTCACCTCAATAGATTGAGGTAGAGTAATTGTGTCATGACCATTTGTAAAGTAATAAGACAAGATAATTACGATACACGTGTTTAGGCCGGTTGTTACGATATGTCACGGGAAGAGAAAAGATGGAACCTGAGATACCACGGATTCTAATACATCGGAATGTGGATTTTTCCACTAAGGTTGAGTGTGGGCTCAACTCTGATCTCCAAGGCACTCTACATAATGACGCTTGTAAAAATACGTGAGTCGAAAGAGCATTTGAACGACCAGTTGCAAGGATGTGTTGATAAGGGTTCATTAGAACCAATGCACCGCCATAGAGACCATCAAACGTTATATTAAACTCTTGATTTGAAGTTGTTATGGAGAATACCAGTTTGCGAAGAGGGAGACGGTTATCTCCGTCTGTAAATCGAGTACCGTGAGACAAACAAGATAACAATGAAGAACAAGTATCCCTTACAACGAATGGATGATCTACTCGACCAGTTGCAAGGGTCGATAGTCTCTTCTAAAATTGATTTAAGGTCTGATTGCCACCAATTGAGAATTCGAGACTGGAACATTGCAATTACGGCTTTCCAGACAAACCATGGTCACTACTAGTTGTAGCGATTTCATATGGGCTTACTAATGCCCATATAGGATATTTTGGTCTACTCTCGAGAACATAGAAGTTGTATGACAAATTGTCACGGGATGACAACCTCCGAAGGATGTGAAAGAAACTACAAGTATTCTCGGATGTGTTGGTCATTACCGGATTTGGGGAGATACTCTCCAAGTAACACTATCTATGGATAACCTACTCCGGATGACCATGAAGTATGGATAGCATACGTGTCTCGTGAGTAGAAGCAGTGTTAAGTAAAGTACTTCCTTCATTGCTTGGAACTTGCAACAAGATTGAGAAAATGAAACATCAAAGTTTGGTTTAGCGGGATCAATTAAGAAGTTCGACCTTTTGTGTTAGAGACAATCAAAGAGAAACAAAATGGAAATGCAGCATTGAGAAAGACCTGAGTAGGAAGTTGAGTTCCTATATATCAAAACTTTTTGAAATCTTAGCGCAAGTTGAGAAAGTGGTCTACCGGTTGGCGGGGCCACCAAGAGTAGAAGGTGTTCACCGGTGTTTCAGGAGTATTAGTCGATAGAGTACATACATGACTAGAGACATGTTGTCAGTCATGATGACCTAGTGGCAAACGAGGAACCAATAAGGCTAACCAGAAGACGGAGGGTAGTATCTTTAGTTAAGTTTTACGCGGATCTAGTAACATCGATAGAATCGACGGGTTAGACCTATTTATTTCCTAGGTTGAGTTGTGTAGGTGTGATGTTATGTGTAGCTTGTGCCCTGTGCGGGATTGTGCTATATAACCTGATATACCTTTGTGGTGGTAGTTTGAGTAAATTGTGTGTATAGATTAGAAGGTTTAAACCTTCTTAGTTCGAGAATTCATACGTCGGTCTTAGGGACCGAGAAGTTCGACGTATAGTAAGTTTCGGGACGAAACTTGTTTTTTAGGGGGATCTAATGTAACGCCCCGTTTACTTGGAGCGTTTTCGATATTTTTCCCCTATTTTTTATCGATATTTTATTAGCTTTATTATTATTATTATTTTTTTTTAATTTCATTTATATTATTTCTTTTTTGAATTTGCCGAAAAGGGTCGAAAAGTTTTTCCGATTCAGAAATTCCGCTCCGTATGTGTGAGAACGAGTCTATCCTTATATTAATTCTTTTCTTCTTCAATTTCTTTTCCTTTTTTCTTTATTCTTCTCTTACCCTCTCTCCTTGTTGGCTGATGAGTGCACTGACGCCTCGTTTCCTGCTTCCCCTATGCTCTTTTGCCTCTCTCACGCAAGCCCTCCCCTCTGCTCTTTGGTCTCTCTCACGCAAGCCTTCCCCTATGTTTTTTTCCCCTCCTTCTCTTGCAAGCTCTATCGGTCACCACAAGGCACCGTCGCCTCTTCCACCCGCTGAAGCCTCCGGCGCTAAAGAAGGAAGCCGCCTCGCCTACTCACCACCTCCAGAGAGCCAACACAGCCGCCGGAGTGCCCCTCCTCCTTACAACAGCCACCACCTCAACCATCTTCTTTTGTGATCCTCGGCCGAAGAAACCATCAGAACCGAGCCCTTCGACTCCCCTCTGTCACCTACGCTAGCAGCCGGAGCTCTGTCCCCTGTCTCGCAAACTCAAACTCTCCTGCTGCAGGGGAAAGCTCCCGTTTGAGCCTCGGATAAGGGTAGCCATAGCCGGAGAAGCTCTGCTTCGCGCCCGCCGCCAGAAAGAGCCTCCACCTTCGCCGCCAACGCTCCTCACCGCCGCACTGGTCCGTCGTTCGAGCCTCGCCGTCGGAGCTCTTGCACAGCAGCCGCCACCCTACTTCTCCTTCACCACGGACATTAGTTTCAGGCTGCTGAAACCCTTTTAAGAAATTAAATCGGGCCCCCTTAGTTTATGCGTAATTACAATATAGTACCCATGTTTTGCATTTGTAGTATTGGCCCCAATTTCTAAAGTTTGCATTTATGCCCCTGTTGAAATAATTACAGATTTTGGCTGGAAGTTTAATTTACCAAATATAATCCATGTTTCTGTAATTGTATATTTTGCCCCGGAAAGCGGTTGAGCGGTTTTGTTTATCCTTGACTTGAAAAACGAGTTTTACCTTGAGTTTATGATGTTGTTTAGGTTGTCCGGAAAATATAATTGCGGATTTTAAACTTGGGTTTTACTTCGAGTTCTAGTCTTGTACTTACTTACACGATGTTTTATGCCCTTGTGTATAGTCTTGGTTTTGACCCGTATTTATAAATTGTTGTGATCACCCCGGAAAATGTTTTTCGAGTTTTACCCTTGTTTTGAAAGCGGGGCTTTCATAGATTTTTATATGCGTTAATCTTCCTTCCAAAATTAGCGTTTAAGCTAATTTTGTGTAGCTTTGGTTTTAGGTCCGGAAGCACCTCGATAAGGCCTAACGAGTCCAAGTTCGATATCCGTCTTGACGTCGTGTGAGTATTCTCTTCCTTGATTTACTTATGTTTAGTATTAGTGTCATGCTAGGTTGGATAATCTAGCATAACTTAGAGTGAATGCCAAGTAGTGGCTTTGGATCTTAGGTGAGTTTTAAGGATTTAGGAACGTTATAAGGCTTGAGGTGTTGATGTTATCTTGTGAGTATTGTAGAGCGTTGAGTGTTTGGGTTGATCTTGTGAGCTTATGAGGATTGAGATTATGATTGATCTTGCTGAGGTTGTGGACTAGAACGAGAGTATCCTAGTGGTGTTGTGAGTTATGATCTTGCGAGATCCGAGGGTTTAGAAGTCTTAGGACTTCTAGCTTTTGTTGGGTGTGATGTGAGCATGAGAGATTCTTGGATGTGATCCTAGAATTGAGAGTCAAATGGTCTTGCGTAGATCATTTGTGTAGAAGTCTAAGACATCTATTGTGAGTGGTTGTTGTTGATATAGTTATCTTCTTGTGAGCAGGTTATGGACTTCCTCCCCTTAGGAAGCGAGAGTGTTGTGAGTTGAGTGTGGTGATGAGGTAAGTCTTCGGACTTACTTAGCTCGTATTCCTTGTATTAGCATTGATGTGTGTTTGGTCGTGTGTCTTTATTCTTTATTGTTTATAACAACTAAACCGGAAATAGGATCACCGACCTTTATATTATTTGGCCCAAGTGTATGATAACGGGCGGTGACATCACTGCCTAGCTCTTGCGTAGAGCTAGGAGGTTCTTGGCGACTAGCCCGTGTGGTTAGATGGTCGGAGGCATCCGTACCATTCCATGCGGTAAGTGGGGACCGAGGCGAGTTTCGGGAGATTCTCGTGTCACAAAAGAAGTTGAATTAGAACGGGATATGACTTAATAATAAAAAAGATAATAAACCGGACTTGTGTGATTTGCTGTATATGGTGTGTTATGTTATTTACTTGTGTTTGTGCCTTTCCCATTGATTCTAATGCTTCAAATATCAGCTAACGGTTTTATACCGATTGTTGTAGATTGCCTTGCAAGTTAGGAATGCGGCCGAGAGATCCGGAAGAGTGGGCAGTCGGGGTTCCGTACATTTTAGGAGTGGGCTTTGGTTGGAGTCGGGTTGTGTTTTATTCTTCGTTTATTATGTTTGTATGTCGCGTGTTTGCGTTTAGTCTTGGAGTTGTATATTCGGCTGAAGTCTTTTGTTGTATTCTTTCGGGTTTTCTTTTCATTACATTGCATAAAAATGTATTTCGGTTTTGGCCTTTATTTGTGCCTTGTTGCAAGATCCGGTGAAATTGTTGTCAGGCTAAGGGTCGGGACCCATGGTGAGGTCCCAACCCGTAGCGCTCCTAGTCCCGCGGATTCGGGGTGTTACAAGGGATGACCCTAAGAATTGACAACATTCAAAAGTGCTTTTTCTATCGATCTTATAACCTGCAAAGTCTGCATCTGAATAGCCAACAAGATGAAATGAGCTTTGACGTGGGTACCATAACCCTATATCCTTAGTGCCATTGAGATACCGAAAGATTCTTTTCACATCTATCAAGTGTGACTCTTTAGGATCAGCTTGAAATCTTGCACACATGCACACGCTAAACATAAAGTCAGGACGACTAGCAGTTAGATACAACAATGTACCTATCATGCCTTGATACTCCTTTTGTACTACACTTTTGCCATCCTTGTCATGGTCAAGTGAAAGTGTTAAACTCATAGGATTGCTATCTTAGATTGATCCATTTTGTACTTTTTAAGCAAGTCTTTAGTATACTTGCTTTGATTGAGAAAAATTCCTTTCTTTGCTTGTGAAACTTAAAGTCCAAGAAAGAAATTAAGCTCTCCCATTAGGCTCATTTCAAACTCCCTGCACATAATATCTGAAAATTCCTTGCAAAGGGAATCATTAGTAGCACCGAATAAAATATCATCAACGTAGATTTGTACAACTAGAATGTCATTGCCTTTGGTTTTGATAAATAATGTTTTATCAATCAAACCTTTTTTGAATTTGTTTTCAAGAAGATATTTAGACAACCTTTCATACCAAGCTCGAGGAGCTTGTTTAAGACCTTAAAGAGCTTTGTCCAATTTGAAAACGTGATCTGGAAATTCATCATTTTCAAGACATGGAGGTTGAGCAACGTAGACTTCTTCTTCTAAGAATCCATTTAGAAAAGCACATTTTACATCCATTTGAAAAGGTTTTATGTTCATAAAAGA
Source organism: Fagopyrum esculentum (assembly GCA_033239045.1). Lineage (NCBI taxonomy): Eukaryota > Viridiplantae > Streptophyta > Magnoliopsida > Caryophyllales > Polygonaceae > Fagopyrum > Fagopyrum esculentum. The sequence goes on along the minus strand of BSUD01000001.1, from coordinate 138,462,907 downwards.
TGTAAATGCAAGTAGCATACGCATGGCTTCTAACCTGGCAACTGGAGTAAAGGTCTCCTCATAATCAATACCTTCTTCTTGGTTATAGCCTTGTGCTACAAGTCGTACTTTATTTTGTATGACTTTGCCACTTTCATCCAACTTATTTCGAAAGACCCATTTTGTGCCAATGACGGATTGGTGTTTTGGTCTTGAAGTAAGAGTCCATACTTTGTTTCTCTCAAATTCGTTTAGTTCATTTTCCATGGCAATGATCCAATCAGGTTCTTAAAGAGCTTGGACGTAGTTCTTTGGTTCGACAAGAGACACAAAAGCGGAGAAGGAACATAGATTGTTCACTTTGGATCGAGTTTGAACTCCAGCGTTTGAATCAAAGATCACATTCTCTTGTGGATGATATGAAGAGTGTTGAACTTTTCTTCTTTTGACAGATGGAACAGATCCAGAAGGTTGAGCCTCATATGTTTGACTAGATTCAGGTACCGTTGATATATTACTCATTGATCCAATATCAAGGCCTTGAAGTTGAGTTTCAAGCCCTTGAAGCGGAGTTCTATTATCACAGTTTTTGGTTTCAAGGTCTTGAAGATGTGTTTAAAGGTCTTGAGGATTTTCTTCGGTATCTTGAATCTTTTCCTACATATTCTTTTCTTGATCTTTAGGATCTTCCTCTTCATCTAAATTATGATCTTCTCGTTGATTCAGATTTAGATATTCAAAACTCTCACTCAAAGTACCATCATTGTTTTCATAAAAAATAATATGAATGCTTTCCTCAACAATTTTTGTACGTTTGGTATAGACGCGATAAGTTTTGCTATTTGAAGCATATCTAATGAAAATTGCTTCATCACTACGTGCATCAAATTTCCCAAGATTATCTTTGCCATTGTTATGAACAAAACAAGAACATCCAAAGGGTTTGAAATATGAAATATTTGGTTTCTTTCCTTTAAAGAGTTCATAAGGAGTCTTTTTCAAGATAGGGCGAATTAAACATATATTCAAAATATAATTTGCAGTGTTCACTGCTTCAGCCCAAAACCTTTTTGGCAAATTATTTTCTAAAAGCACCGTCCTAGACATATCCTCAAGAGTGCGGTTCTTACGTTCCACAACTCCGTTTTGTTGAGGAGTTCTAGGAGCTGAAAAGTTATGTGAAATACCATATTTTGCACAAAACAAATCAAACTTTAGTTGATCAAATTCTCTACCATGATCACTTCTTATAGAAACAATTGGTAGGTTTTTCAAATATTGTAACTCCTACATAATTTTTGAAAACTCAAATAATGCTTCAGACTTTTCTTGTAGAAATAAATTCTCTACCATGTACTGCTTGCCTTTGGGAGATTTGACACGCATAGGTCCACAAAGATCCATATGTAACAGTTCAATGGGTCGAGAAGAACTTACAACTTTCTTAGGTTTGAATGAACCTCTTGTTTGTTTACCTTGTATACAAGCCTTACATATTTCATCTACCTTGAAATTTAGGTTTGACAAACCACGCATCAAATCCTTTGTAAGTAGCTTCTGCATTGTGTGCATGCTTACGTGACCAAGTCTTTTATGCCAAAGCCTTGGATCATCAGTCAAGGCCTTTAGACATTTTAGCTTAGTTCCTGAAACTTGATTAGTACTCATAGAATAAACATTGTTACATCTAGGAGCAGTAAGCACAATTTCACCCGTCTTTTTGTCTTTAACCTAACATTTTTCTGAATCAAATAAAACTTTGTTGCCTTTATCACATATTTGAGAAATACTAAGCAGATTATACTTCAAACCGTCAACCAAATAGACATCATCAATAAAGTTAGATGAATTATAACATATTTTACCAATGCCAATAATGTCACACTTTCCTTTATCACCAAAAGTAATGGTTCCACATGATTGCTTCTTTAAATCTGAGAATAAAGAGCTTTTTTCACTCATGTGTCTTGAGCAACCACAATCTAATATCCATTTGTGCTCCTTTACCTTGGGGATATCCTGCAAAACAGCAAACATCAACCTTTTCGGGTCGACCAAATGACATATGTTGGTCCATATTCAGGTTCGATCATGTTTTGTGGTCTAGTACCTTTAGGAAACCAGATTTGTTTGACCTGTTTCCTTAAACATAAGGGATAGATGTTTCTAATAATATAAGGTTCATTTTTTCTGTAAGGACATGTAGATTTAACATGACCCTTTTTACAACAGTAGAAGCAAGTAGGCATATGAATACTTCCTTTGGCTTTGATAAAAGTGGTGGTAGGTTTTCTAGGAAAGCTCCTATTATAACCTATACCATTTTTGTTAAGGGAGGACTGTTGTTCACCCATCATTCTCTCAAGATTAGATTTTGAACGAGTAAAATTTACATGTGCAGCCTTCTGGTCTTGAGACATCAAAGTTATATTGTAACACCCCAATTTCTCGGAACTCGGGGAGCTACTGGTTAGGACCTCACAATGGGTCCCGACCTTGGTTTAACAACAACATTACATGGATCTTACAACAAGGCACAAATGTATTTAAAACAATTTCTAAAACATAATATTTTTAATGGTATAAACGTACACATGTGACAGCCTTACAAACATATATAAAGATACATAACATGCATGACGTATGGAAGACTCCCCCGTCCCCATCTAATGAGTACGTGGACCCGGCTGACCATCCGTTCCGGATCTCTCTGCAACTGTCTATCTCTACAGATCTACAACACGGATAAACCGTTAGCTAACAATCCAAATATAAGTAGAATAACAATAGCACAAACACACGCAGAAAATTATAAACAAACATCATGCTGGCACTCAACCGTTTATTATCTATTATTTAAGTGATTCACATTATTCAATTTAAGTTGTGGCACGAGAGCTATTAACAGCTCTCGCCTCCGTTCCTTATCCAACTGGGTGTAGGTCTAGCTGACCTCCGCCGGTAGCATCACTACAAACCGAGCATGGACTAGTCCCTAAAGAAACCCCCAGCGCTCGCAAGCTAACTGAGCAGAATGTCACCGCCCGTTACTCTTAGGCCAAGTATAGGTCGGTAAATATATATCACAACCTATCTCTCTAAACATTTCAATCACACGCCACTATCATCATTCATGCTCATATTTAGAAGTCACCTAAGTAAGCCCAAAGGACTTACCTGGTATAAAGCTCGACTCTTTGTAAACCAAACTCGCTCTGTAATTTGTAGCAACTCAGTTGCATGTCAAAGGAGATGAGTGCATTAGCACACTCCCACGTAATTAGAAGTCTAAGACTTCTAAGATAAAAGAACGTAGTAAAACATAACTAGTTACAGTACTAATTTAGGGTCAAATGACTATTTTACCCTTGGTCCCGAAACTCCCAGAATTTCCAAAATTAATGTCTAAACTTCTATTTGAGACTCTAAAATCATATTCTAACTCCTAAAGTTTAGTTTGGTTACAAACTGGCATTTTTCCTATTTTCCTATTTTCCGAAAGATCGTAAAGGTCTAACTTCGGTTTCAAATATAAAATTCGTAAAAGCTTATAAAAATTCCGAAACAATTCTCTAGATCATCTATGATGTTCCCTCTACCCTTAGGAGCAAGAATTTCTCAAAACTGTTCATCCATCATTTTTAAAAAAATTCCAAAGTTGGTTACAACACTTGAAGTTTCCAATACTTAGCCAAAATCTGAGTACACTTTGAAAAAATCATAACTCCTAAACCACTCACTGGATTTATCCCAAATTTTGATATGTTCTACTATAAAATCTTACCTATAATATATCCAAAATTCAGCCGGAAAGGATATCAAGAGCTTATTCAAAATCATCTCACAAAACAGCATCACTTGCTGTTTTCCCCCAACACTCAGCACATATATAAAAACGTCAACTTTGAAACACAATAACTCTCGAACCGTAACTCCGATTCTTCTCAAATTTTAATATGATCTACAACAAGATGTCAACTATATCATATCAAAAATTCAAGCCTAACAAAGATCAAAAGCCTATTCAAAACTATCTCACAAAACAGCATCCCATGCTGTTTTTCTCAACTCAGCACATTTATAAAACTGAATTTGAAACCTCATATCTCTCAAACCATAACATGGATTCCTCTGAAATTTTAGTATGATCTACTATACTATATCAACTATAACTTGTCCGAAATTCAAGTCTAACAGAAGTCAATAACCCCTCCAAATTTATTCTACAAAACTGCATCTCAAGCAAATTTCCTCAAACTCAGCACACTTAGAAAACTGCATGAGAAGCCAACTTGATAAACTCATATCTCCTAAACTATAATTCAGAATAGGCTCAAATTTTAGTATGTTCTACACTGCAATACCGACAACAACATATCCAAAAACCAGCCAAAGAGAAGGAGTCTAACTTACCCAAACTTGGACTCGAAACTCACTGCTTGACATTTCCGAAAAACTCGAAATTACAGAACCATTCTCGTTACTGCTGTGAGTCTGTACAAGGTTGGAAGTAAGCAGCAAACCTAGAATACACCAAGGAAGACAAGGAGGAGGAGGGGTATCTTAATCAGTTGCACACTCGACCAAAGGCAAAAAGGATGGGTCGATTGTAGCGCGCTGAAGTCGACAGAGAGGAGGGCGAGCCACTGGTGCTACGTCTCTGTGTAGCAGGCGCCGGTCTGGACGTGTAGAAGGGCCTGTTGTGGCTGCTGTTTGCTTGCGAGATCTACTGCTTGCTTGTGAGATCTGCGCCGGTCTGGGCTGTTGTTTGCTTGCGAGATCTGCGCCGGTCTGGGGCTGCTGGTTGCTTCGAGTCGACGGTGCAAGGGTTGGAAGCTCGCCGCTGGTGGTCACGGGAAGGGACAGGGTGCGCGTAGAGGAGTAGCGGCTGGAAGGCGGAAGAGATGGTGCTGCGTTCGGGAGGACAGTAGCGGCACTGCTGCTCCAGTCGAAGACGGTTGCTGCTCGGTCGAAGGTGACTGTGACTCACCGGCGTGGAGGCGAAGGCGGAGAGGAGCGGCTGTTGCGCGATGAGGAGAGGCGTGGAGAGAGAAGCGGCCTAGGGCAAGGAGACGCATGAAAATGAGGTGCGGATAGGAGACATAACTGTCCAGCGGGCTTACTCGAAAACGGGCCCGGATGGTAAGGTTCAAGGCTGAAAATGGGCTTGTCAAACTCATGTCCTGACTTTGTCAAAAGTAGTCATGACTTCGTCTGGATCTCGTCATGACTTTGTCAAAACTCGTCAAAAGACTTAGATATATATATAACTAGGGTTTGGTGTATTTTTCATAATTTTATGTGGTTATAATACTTACATAAAATGATAAAAAATAATTCTAGTCATAAAGTTAGGTATCTTAAAGAGGTCAACGGTCTCTAAAACTCGGTTTGGCTTGGAATTAATCGGAAGTAAAATTTTCGGTTATTACATTAGTACCCCCTAAAAATAAGTTTCGTCCCGAAACTTAGGGTTAGATAATCATGATTGGCCTTTAAGGCACCAGTCGGGTGTATCAAATCACTACACAAAAGCCTCGTCGATTCCACATCTAAGTACTCAGACACCAAAGGTCATCAATATAACACACAAGACTAGACACTCAAGCATGAAATAAACAAGTAGTCAAACAATAGCACACACATGCAGGTTCAAGCCCTAACTAGTTGTTTTCAAGGTTACCACTATCTTTGTATAGATCTTTGAAAGGTTATGATGTCTCATACTATCCACAATATCTCAAGTAGCCTCGTCGGCTTTTCATTAAACCCATTTCTCCGCAAATCTTTTCATGTACATACATCATAAGCGCTTGCTACCACGTTCTAGATTGGTTATCGAATATCTCACCGGTATCATTCGGCCCAACTGTCCGATCCTCTATTCTGAGGACCTAACTCGTGTCTTGTAGGTATTCCTTCTAACTAAATATGTTGACCAATGGGGTTGTTCTCCTCAATAGGGTGAGGAATAGTAGTCCTTCACTCACTTTCAACTCCGCTTGTAAGGTCTCACAAGGTTGTCTTACCTAGCTCGCCTCTAAATCTTTTGATGACCTTCTCGAGGTAATTTTATTCCAATTATTTTATTTATGATCTTCTGAAGGTTCCGGGTATCCGATCTAGGATATCCCTCTTATACATCTCCCGGTACTTGACTAAGTGTTTAAGGCTAGTTGTATCATAACTCATTTGGTTTTATGTCATAATATGACTCCGTCATATGGTTCCTCCATTAAAGAACCGTCATCTGCTTTTTTTTTTTAAACTGTATATAACTTAACAACCAAAACCCGGTGGTCAATCTTTGTATTCTATCGACGTCATCATATTACTTTATAGATCTCTAGTTCCACTCAAGCTTCTTACGCAGTATCGAAATCTTAGGTGATATAGAATGTATTCACGATGACGACACTAGGCACAAGGTAATCTTACCTCACCATCGTTTGATCATAATTGCTTGATAACTGCTAACACACCATCAACATTCTACTCTTATATCCCTCACGTCTATCAGACCGATAATACTTCTCTGACATGCAACGCAACTCGGATATGTTCTGGTATAAAATTCTTCTTATATTCTACTCTTGAGATTATGTTTTCTATATGTACGAGTACTGGTCTGTAAGTACATGATAGCATGAATTATAGTCTATATTTTGGGGTTTGTTTGGACGTTTTATCTTTCATAATCTGCATGTTTGTATGTACATTATGTGATTTTGCTACCATTTCATCTACCTTTGCGAGAATCGAGGTCTACACCTAGTTTCGTTGTAATTGCAGGTAAAATGGTACGTTTTGCATCAAAAAGGAGCGAAAGGAGTCATGAGTCAATTGGAGCTACATCCAGGGAGCATAGCCATGGATTAAAGATTTACTTTGGAGCAGATTCGAGAAATTTCACATTCTGTTGTGACTCACCTCGGTTGACCAGAAATTCACCTCGACCGAGGTGATCCAGAGACGTCGACTCGACCGAGGCGAACACCTAGGACGCGACGAGAGTATTTTTTATTCTTGGATGAGATCTTTTAAATTTGGAAAGTGATCTTATATTTTTGGGCTTGGCTCCTGGAAGGAAGGAGATATGCAGAATCATATATTTTACCTATATTTATGGGAAAATATCTTTCTAAGATTTATTATCTTTGGGGGTTTATTTTCCTATAAAAAGGGTCGGATTTCCCACAATTCCGGGATCCGCTATCAGCGCAAGAGGGTTGTTTACGCAGCAGCAGCGGCACACTTCAGTTGGGAGTTTTGAAGAACCTTTTTGAAGGTTGAAGGAAGATTGAAGTTCATAGCTTTTATAGCTTTTTGGAAGGTTTTGTAAGATTGTCTTCAATTCCCCTCATTCGTTGTCTTGTCTTTTTGGATTGCTATCCAAGGAACGCTTTGTTGTGATATTTGATTCAGTTATTGAAGTCTTTTTCCTTAAATTCTTCTTGTTCAAATATTCACCTTCTTCCCATATATTTAATACTTTCATTATGATGATGAGTGGCTAATTTCCTTGTGTGATTCTAGGGTGATTGGCTGAAGGTTGTGGGAAAAACAATGATAGAATAATCTTAGATTCCAGTAGGATCCTGAAAGTTCGAGTCTTCAACCTTAACCCTAAGCATCTCGTTCGGTTGATGAACATCTCGGCCGGGGTGGAATTCTTCTGACCGAGGTGACTTATCCGATCTTAAACAAAAAGTTAAGTGTTAGAGTTTGCTAAAATCCTATTCTTATTACACCTTCCTGGTTCAATGCAAGCTTAGGATGAGACTTACCCGGTAATTCCTTAGTTTGTGTATTAACGATCATAAGTGTAGGTAATAAAGGTTTACCCTTTATTGGGGTTTGAGTGTGCTTCCATCCCATCTTTGTGAGTTAGCCTGAGACTTACCCGGTAAAGGTTGATTCTATTCCCTTAGATGGCATGTTAGTTTGAGGTTATAGTTCTTTATCGTGATTCCTTGAGACTTACCCGGTAATAGGAGTTACGGTTTAGGATTAGTGTGTAGTGAGACTTACCCGGTGATCTACTCCACTTTAGAAACACCTTCCCCACGCAAAAATCTCAGCTTTGTCCGCTTATCTATAGATCTTGAGTTGGAACCACAACTAGATGCCTTAATCCCTAGAATTGCATGTTTGCTTTATTGACTTCTTATTCATCTTTGATTGTGTTAATTGCTCTTGTGGTTAGTATTGACATAAGCACACCGTATTGACTTTGTTTCACCGAGTCCCTGTGATCGACCCCTGGAATTTTCTTGCTTTTACTACGATTGACCCGTACACTGCGGGTTCGCATCCTTGTTTTAAGCTTAAGTCTAGGGTTATAAATTTAAAGCTTGCACACACCGTTTGGAGCGAACAGTACACTCCCGTAGCTTCCTTTTTCATTCCATCAAGAAAGTCATTCTAAAGTACCCTGCTAGGTATTAAGTTCCCAATTTACTTGTCTGCCGACATGTGACGAGGTCGGCATGCTTCACTTGTATCAATAATGGGGTACCACTCTCTTTCTATACTTCTATGTGCACATACTTTCTCATCTATCTAGATGGTGATACAGTTCCTCTACAAAATTTCCTGTCATTCCACGTAGCCTATTTCACGTTCTTTCTAAACGAAATGCATTTTACCAATTATCACCGTCTTACACTCGACACGTCATTTTCTGTACTCTCGAATTTCTTGTTATGTGGGTTAGGACCCATCACGCTTCCGCTGTGTTACTTTGATAATTATGTTGTCACCCGTTAACCATAAGGACATTTTCCTTGAGTCTAAAATGATTGACCCCAAAACTCTTCCTCCCGATTCGACCACAAGTCCTATACGGATGAAGTATCAAGAACTTTCCTTACTTGCTTAAAGGATATACGATAACGGTTAGAAGACAACCTCTCCCGTTCATTTTGTGGAATTCTTCTAACACGGATTCAAACTCTTTGATTCGACCGAGTTTGATCTAACCAACCAATACGAAATCTCTAACATGGTTCTCTTTATACCTTTAGTTCATCCAAGAAGGTTGTCGCTGCCTATTGGAAGAAATCTTCCAAGGCATCGGTAAAGCTACTTCGTAAATCCACATTCACAAATATCTCTTCTTGGCGGCACATAACTCATCAATACCAGCAACATTTGCACATCCTCCATGGATATTGGTTAGTCTATAGTTGACTTACCTCGATATCTCGTACTCGCTCTTCTCGTACCTCCATTGGCATAAAATTTCTGGTAAGTAACAACTACTCGGTTAATCCCTTTTCCCCTTCTTTAGTTCGTTCTATCTTCCCCACTTCCTTACCCTTAGGGCCAACTCTCTTTCTCGAGTCCCCTAGGTCATTCTTACCTGCTCCTTCCTTACCGTTGTTTATACTATCGCTTTGTTGAACTCCATTGACTCTACTACCGGCCCTTTACTCTTTTTAATATTGGCGTCATGATTCCTTTCAACTTCTTATACCTCTGACGAGGTCAAAACTTCTCTACACTTGGGAGGTCTATCTTCGCTCTTACACTCAATTGCAGGTCTTCATTCCTTGCACCTCTTAGTCACAAGGGTTTCTTCCGTAAATATCGGAATAGAATCATCGTTCTCCCTTGTATGGAATGCTACGCACATTCTGTCTTGACTGACATAGAACCTAATCAAAAGTGTATACTTCTTACTTCTCTAGTTCTTCTTGTACCAGCCATCGGTACTAGCTGTGACATGTACCTTTTTCCTAGCCAATAGGTAGTACATCACTCACACAATTTCCTTGGTCTCACATGACATAAGGGGGTTATTCCGGGCCGTCTCGTCTTTCTTCTTAAGTTCTTAATTAGGGTTCTTGGCTCGAACTCACTCCATGTTATTATTAAGGGTACTAGCACGCGTATCAATTTAGCTTCACATCTGTCGTCGTTGATCTCTTGGAAGGTCCTCCAAATATCTATGAAATTCTTTCATAAGTCTAGGGTTATCCTCCTTATCTGCTAACCAGTTAGCACTAGTTGACCCACACGTGTTATGTCTCAGTTATTACCAACTAGTCGGTAGTTGACCTTCAATAAGACCACGGACTTATTGTTCTTCTATCTCTTTCGAAGTTTGATACAGTTGGTGAAATCTATTTTCTCCAGCTTCTTTTTTAAAACTCTTTAGCTCCTTCCACAATCTACACCTCTCTGGTTCTCTTATGAGATCACTATACTCTTTTGAGTCTAGTCCTAACATTCATTTGCCGTCGATGAGTTTGTCATGTCTTCCACGATAACTTGTAAGCGTGTCTTCACAATTCTTCCTACTTTGTTCATCGTTTGTTCGTGTTTCCCTGATATGACCGTTAATGTTGGTAACTTAGATCTTTATGTGAATGAGAAGTTATTATGGACTCTCTAGTCCACCAAATTAACTTTCCCACATTCTTCCTCTTAATTGGTTTTGTTTTGATCATGATACCTTTATGGAAATTCGTTGTCACAGTTTTAGTCTTCTAGTTTCTTTGATACTTATGATGTCGAAGTTTCTTTCAAAATTCCCGTATCTTGGAGGACTCCACTTGCTTCCATGGTTACACAGTCTATTAATCGTCATTAAACTCACTCTCTATCTTTATAACCTTTAATCTCTCACATCTGGGTCAACACCCTATCCTCTTTGCACTCTCATGCCCATACTTGCCTATGGCGCCGTCCACCTTTGTTGCACTGTCATTTAACCCGCCAAGTGTAGTTGTACTCGACACCACTTAATTTGTATTCCGATTTTGTCCGCTTCAATTTGCGCTTCTTATCAGTCCTTACGTATATTCTTGAGTTTCATCTCTCGTCTTCCCACCGCTAAATTCCTTGTATGGACTTCTATCACTTCTATCTGAGTTTATTTGATATTCTTTCTTATCTAATTATTCTCGTGGTTAAGAATCATCTTTTAATCTTCACTTTATGTCAACTCGTTCTTCAAATGATTGTAGGAATCGCCAGAATGTACGTCAGGACACATTACTTTACTCCGAGGTCGGAGTCCATTATTTTCCTACAGAGATACTCTTTACGATCTACTAAAATTTTATCATAAGGCGATGATCGCATGATATTAACTCAACTAAAGTATATTTCCTATCCTTTAAGGTACTAAAAAGTTACATGCGTATAGATATACATATAACTTACATAAACATACAATACTATAAGTCCACAAACTATTTCTCATCTACTAAGCTGCAGAGATCCACGGAGAACGATGGTGGTCCGACGTACTACTAACCCAACAACCCGACTATGCACGTGTGTAAAAACAGAAATCCGTTTTGAAAATCTTAGACCCCTTTCGAGTTCTAGTTATTTTATACATTCGGTCTTTTAGAAGATTTCAAGTGCCATTGTTGCCAACCCAGAGCTCTGATACCATGTTGTAACACCCCAATTTCTCGGAACTCGGGGAGCTACTGGTTAGGACCTCACAATGGGTCCCGACCTTGGTTTAACAACAACATTACTTGGATCTTACAACAAGGCACAAATGTATTTAAAACAATTTCTAAAACATAATATTTTTAATGGTATAAACGTACACATGTGACAGCCTTACAAACATATATAAAGATACATAACATGCATGACGTATGGAAGACTCCCCCGTCCCCATCTAATGAGTACGTGGACCCGGCTGACCATCCGTTCCGGATCTCTCTGCAACTGTCTATCTCTACAGATCTACAACACGGATAAACCGTTAGCTAACAATCCAAATATAAGTAGAATAACAATAGCAAAAACACACGCAGAAAATTATAAACAAACATCATGCTGGCACTCAACCGTTTATTATCTATTATTTAAGTGATTCACATTATTCAATTTAAGTTGTGGCACGAGAGCTATTAACAGCTCTCGCCTCCGTTCCTTATCCAACTGGGTGTAGGTCTAGCTGACCTCCGCCGGTAGCATCACTACAAACCGAGCATGGACTAGTCCCTAAAGAAACCCCCAGCGCTCGCAAGCTAAATGAGCAGAATGCCACCGCCCGTTACTCTTAGGCCAAGTATAGGTCGGTAAATATATATCACAACCTATCTCTCTAAACATTTCAATCACACGCCACTATCATCATTCATGCTCATATTTAGAAGTCAGCTATGTAAGCCCAAAGGACTTACCTGGTATAAAGCTCGACTCTTTGTAAACCAAAATCGCTCTGTAAACTGTAGCAACTCAGTTGCATGTCAAAGGAGATGAGTGCATTAGCACACTCCCACGTAATTAGAAGTCTAAGACTTCTAAGATAAAAGAACGTAGTAAAACATAACTAGCTACAATACTAATTTAGGGTCAAATGACTATTTTACCCTTGGTCCCGAAACTCCCAGAATTTCCAAAATTCATGTCTAAACTTCTATTTGAGACTCTAAAATCATATTCTAACTCCTAAAGTTTAGTTTGGTTACAAACTGGCATTTTTCCTATTTTCCTATTTTCCGAAAGATCGTAAAGGTCTAACTTCGGTTTCAAATATAAAATTCGTAAAAGCTTATAAAAATTCCGAAACAATTCTCTAGATCATCTATGATGTTTCCACTACCCTTAGGAGCAAGAATTTCTCAAAACTGTTCATCCATCATTTTTAAAAAAATTCCAAAGTTGGTTACAACACTTGAAGTTTCCTATACTTAGCCAAAATCTGAGTACACTTTGAAAAAATCATAACTCCTAAACCACTCACTGGATTTATCCCAAATTTTGATATGTTCTACTATAAAATCTTACCTATAATATATCCAAAATTCAGCCGGAAAGGATATCAAGAGCTTATTCAAAATCATCTCACAAAACAGCATCACTTGCTGTTTTCCCCCAACACTCAGCACATATATAAAAACGTCAACTTTGAAACACTATAACTCTCGAACCGTAACTCCGATTCTTCCCAAATTTTAATATGATCTACAACAAGATGTCAAACAGAGATCAAAAGCCTATTCAAAACTATCTCACAAAACAGCATCCCATGCTGTTTTTCTCAACTCAGCACATTTATAAAACTGAACTTTGGAACCTGATATCTCTCAAACCATAACATGGATTCCTCTGAAATTTTAGTATGATCTACTATACTATATCAACTATAACTTGTCCGAAATTCAAGTCTAACAGAAGTCAATAACCCCTCCAAATTTATTCTACAAAACTGCATCTCAAGCAAATTTTCTCAAACTCAGCACACTTAGAAAACTGCATGAGAAGCCAACTTGATAAACTCATATCTCCTAAACTATAATTCAGAATAGGCTCAAATTTCAGTATGTTCTACACTGCAATACCGACAACAATATATCCAAAAACCAGCCAAAGAGAAGGAGTCTAACTTACCCAAACTTGGACTCGAAACTCACTGCTTGACATTTCCGAAAAACTCGAAATTACAGAACCATTCTCGTTACTGCTGTGAGTCTGTACAAGGTTGGAAGTAAGCATCAGACCTAGAATACACCAAGGAAGACAAGGAGGAGGAGGGGTATCTTACTCAGTTGCACACTCGACCAAAGGCAAAAAGGATGGGTCGATTGTAGCGCGCTGAAGTCGACAGAGAGGAGGGCGAGCCACTGGTGCTACGTCTCTGTGTAGCAGGCGCCGGTCTGGACGTGTAGAAGGGCCTGTTGTGGCTGCTGTTTGCTTGCGAGATCTACTGCTTGCTTGTGAGATCTGCGCCGGTCTGGGCTGCTGTTTGCTTGCGAGATCTGCGCCGGTCTGGGTGCTGCTGGTTGCTTCGAGTCGACGGTGCAAGGGTTGGAAGCTCGCCGCTGGTGGTCACGGGAAGGGACAGGGTGCGTGTAGAGGAGTAGCGGCTGGAAGGCGGAAGAGATGGTGCTGCGTTCGGGAGGACAGTAGCGGCACTGCTGCTCCAGTCGAAGACGGTTGCTGCTTGGTCGAAGGTGACTGCGACTCACCGGCGTGGAGGCGAAGGCGGAGAGGAGCGGCTGTTGCGCGATGAGGAGAGGCGTGGAGAGAGAAGCGGCCTAGGGCAAGGAGACGCATGAAAATGAGGTGCGGATAGGAGACATAACTGTCCAGCGGGCTTACTCGAAAACGGGCCCGGATGGTAAGGTTCAGGGCTGAAAATGGGCTTGTCAAACTCATGCCCTACTTTGTCAAAAGTAGTCATGACTTCGTCTGGATCTCGTCATGACTTCGTCAAAACTCGTCAAAAGACTTAGATATATATATAACTAGGGTTTGGTGTATTTTTCATTATTTTATGTGGTTATAATACTTACATAAAATGATAAAAATAATTCTAGTCATAAAGTTAGGTATCTTAAAGAGGTCAACGGTCTCTAAAACTCGGTTTGGCTCGGAATTAATCGGAAGTAAAATTTTCGGTTATTACATATGTCAACTTTCTCTTTCTCTAGATCGATATAGTTTCGATGAAGAGAGGAGAGGTTGTCCTTGAGAATCATGTTTTTTGATTCCAAGGCCTTGATATTGTCATCAAGGTCTACTTTTTTGTGTTAAGATTTTAAATCTCCAAAAACATTTCACTTAGTTAATTTTCTTGTTCAAGTAGCTTTTCTTTTAAAGAATTTATCCTTATTCTATATTCCTTGTCACATATGTAATATCTTTAAGGAATTTTTTCAGGTCAGATTCAGGCTGAGACATAATTGTACTTACCACATTGTCAACATACAAATTTGAATCTTCTTCATGATCGGCCATGAGACACAAGTTTGCTTGTTCTTTTTCGTCTTCTGATTCATTTGATGATTTTGAATCACTCCATGAAGCTACCATAGATTTCTTCTTTCGATCATTTTTTTTAAGTTGGTCCTCTTCTTTTGTGGACAATCCTTCACGAGATGATCTCGGGGTTTTGATGTTCGTGGATATTCTCCATTGTTAGCAGATTGTTTCTTTAACTTGAGAATTCTTTTGAGACCCTTAGAGATCATGGCAATTGCATCTTCTTTATCATCATCACTATCTTCCTCGTCTGATGATAATTCATCCTTTCTAGATTTTAATGGCAAATTCTTGGAGTTGGATGGGAGCTCTCCATCTTCTTCACCAAGAACCATTTCATGTGTAATGAGTTTTCCAAGGAGGTCATCAAGAGGAAGGGTTGAGAGATTTTGAGCTTCTTCGATAACAGTCATCTTTGGTCCCCACTTAGCTTTAGGTAAGCTCCTTAGAACCTTCCTAACTTTCTCTTCATTTGTGAAGATCTTTCCTAGTGAGTACAAGTTGTTCACAATCTCGGTGAATCTTGTGAACATTTCCTTGACTGTTTCATTTGGATTCATCTTGAATAGCTCATATTGTCTGAGGAAGATGCTAATCTTTGTTTCCTTGACTTGACTTGTTCCTTCGTAAGTGACAAAAAGCTTGTCCCATATTTCTTTAGCACTCTTGCATGATGAGATGCAGTTGAATTCATTTGAATCTAATCTGTAGTATAGTAGGTTCATTGCTTTGTAGTTCTTTGACACGTTGTCCAGGTCAGCTTGTGTGAAGTTAGCTTCCTTCTTTGGCACTTGGACACCTTCAACAGTTGTAGTAAGGATTTTGGGGCCATTCTGAACAATGCTCTAAAGTTCCATATCCTGATCAATAATAAGCATAAGCATGAGTGCTCTCCAATGAGCAAAGTTGTTGCCACAGAAGAGTGGTGGTCGAGATGAGGATCTTCCTTGAGCAAATCCACCATCACTTACAAGATTCATGATTAGTTTCACTGATGGTTAAATCAATATACGTGAGTCTAGCTCTGATACCAATTGAAGAACCGGTAGGTGAAATAAAAGGTTAAAAGATACTCTAGAAGGGGGGGGGGGTGGCTGAATATGTAATATCCGGAATTTTTATTCTGTCTATTTCCGTTATAAAATAGATCTCGATCAATGGACCCATATCCGTCTACTGAGTTAGACATATTATTATAGAAATTTGTCATTTTATGTAGATTCATTCACATAAAATGATAGAATCCTTTAAATAGTTTATCATTTTATGTAGCTTACTTCCGCATAAAATGATAGAATCCTTAAAATAGTTTATCATTTTATGTAGATTACTTCCGCATAAAATGATAGAATCCTTAACCGATCTTAATCTATAATAAACTCTCTATCCGCCTAGTCCGTATATTTATATATCGGGATCTTGTCCAGCCAGAAACTCGCTAAATTAAGGAGCCCAGCTGCAGCCATTTTAGCCCATTTGTTAACCGATAATTCACCTCCAACGAATCTAGTTCTGCAGCCAGCTAGCCCAGCCCAACAGCCCACTGTTTTGCTTGTCCGCAGCACCAGTGCACAGCCCCCAGCAGCCCAGCGTTGCCCAGCCCAGTCCGTGAGCTGCTCCAGCTTCTTCCAGTCCAGCGCCACTGCAGCCCAGCAGCCGCCTGATGCCTCTCCAGCCCAATGTTAGTCTTCAACCCACGCCTACTCCAGCCCAGGAAAGAGCAGCCCTTCATCTTCTGCATACCCACGAGCTGAGCGGGCGAGAGGTTGAGATATGCTTGCCATAAATGCTCCACGATTCTCGCTGTCTCCTTTGTAACTCCCGCTAGCACGTCCAGGTTCAGCATTCTTCCGTTCAAATCCACACAGCAATCTCTACTCCTCTTTCTTCTTTCAACGACAGTAGGTCTACAACAGCCTTCTACATCGAGCCAGCCCTCTTCATCAAGATCAGATCCGTTGTAGCTTTCTGCACTCAGATCCGTTGTAGCTTAGGGTAGAGGATACATGAGTTATAGGAGAAGTTTGATCTGTTTTACAGTCTGGAGTGAGTTGGAGTTTAGGGAGGGTCAGTAGTTCGAACCTGAGGTATAAGGGACTGGAAGGTTGGACAGAATAAAGGGCTGCTGTAATTTTCAATTTTATTTCCTTCAGCTTTTAGCTTATAAACTGCCTATCTTGTCGACCAATTATTGAACGTTTGGATAAAGATCCACCGTTGAATTTTGGATATGTTGTAGATGGATATATGTAGTTTAGCATATTAAAAATTTGAGAAGAAATGAACGGTCGGATTGAAAGTTATGAGCTCCCGAAGTTAGGTAGTTGAGCAGTTTTGGTAAACTTAAGTTTTTGGCTAAGTATAGGATTTGTAAGTGAAGTAGTCAACTTAGTGAATTATTATAAAATTAATGGCTGAACAGTTTAGAGGAATTTTTCCTCCTAAGGTTAGATAGAACCTCATAGATGATCTGGAGTTTCAATTCGGAATTATTATAAGCTGTTAAGAATTTTATATTTAGAACCGAAATTAGACCTTTACGATTCTTCCGGAAAATAGAAACATAGGAAAAATGTCAGTTTGGAACCAAATAAAATTTTAGGAGTTAGAATATAAATTTAGAACCTCAAATAGGAGTTTAGACATGAATTTTAGGGTTTTCGAGAAAATCGGAACCAAGGGTAAAATGGTCATTTTACCCTAAACTAATATTGTAACTAGTATGTCTTAATACCTTATTCGATCTTAGAAGTTTTAGACTTCTATCTACGTGAGAGTGTGCTAATACACTTATCGCCTTTGACAGGCAACTGAGTGGTTACAGTTTACAGAGCGAGCGGTTTATAAAGAGTCGAGCGTTATAACAGGTAAGTCCTTTGGGCTTACTTAGCTGACTTCTAAATATGAGTATAAATGATGATGGTGGTGTGTGATTGAAATGTTAGAGAGATAGGTTGTGATATATAATTACCGACCTATATTTTGGCCTAAGAGTAACGGGCGGTGGCATTCTGCTCAGTAGCTCGCGGGGCGCTAGGGGTTTCTTCCGGGACTAGTCCATACATGGTTTGTAGTGATGCTACCAGTGAAAGTCAGCTAGACCTACACCAGTTGGATAAGGAACGGAAGCGAGAACTAATAATAGTTCTCGTGCCACAACTTAAATTGAATAATGTGAATCACTTAAATAATAGATAATAAACGGTTGAGTGCCAACATGATGTTTGTTTATTTTTGTTTCTGCGTGTGCTTGTGCTGTTATCATTTTGCTTATATTTGGATAGTTAGCTAACTGTTGATATGTTGTTTAGATTTGACACAGGTTAGAGCAGATGCCGAGTGATCCAGACGGTAGTGGTCAGCCGGGGTGTCGTACTTTAGGACGTTTTACAGTTTCTGCATTTGTGGGTTTTACAATTGAACTTTGTTTCCTTTCGTACTTTGTTATATTACGTTTTCCGGCTGTAGTTTATCTGGTCACATTCATGCATTGTTAAAAACTATTTTATGATTTCTGGTTTTCCTTATCTGTGCCTTGTTGTAAGACCATGTTAAGTTGTTGTCAAACTAAGGTCGGGACCCACTGTGCGGTCCTAACCAGTAACTCCCTAAGTTGTAAAATTTGGGGTGTTACAACATTGAGACTGCTTTGGAGGCAATACGTTGCCCCGTGGATCGACAGGTAGATTTGATACAGACCTGTTTCACAGATGATGCTCATTCATGGTGGCGTACCATTCGTGGCCGAGTCACCAGCTGGGAGCAGATGAGGAACATTGTTAGAGACAGGTACTGTCCAGTTTCGCTGAGGAGAGAGAGATTCCAGGATTTCATTGAGGCGGGATTTGAAGATATCCTGATTGCTGCAGCTATAAAGAAATTTCAGAAGGAACTGACCTTGCTTGGACCATCTGCACCACCAGAAGAGTAGCATGTGTACCTTTTCTCCAAGAGGTTGAGAGAGAGTACCCGATCCTACCTGGCTGGATTCCGCTGTGAGACCTTGTCTGATTATCAAGATAGGGCCTCTGCTTATGAGAGAGATAGGCTAGCTTCTAGGAAAGCAGCTAAGTCTAGTGGGCCGGATAAGCGGCAGAGGACAGGACATGTTGGTAGCAGTGCAGCAGTAGCAGGTTAGAGTCGAGGACAGGCTCAGGGGAGGTCCAGCTACCACTCTACAGTTCGGACTCCCGGTGGAGATCGACAGTGCTTTAACTGTGGTGGCCGGGATCACATCAAGACAGATTGCCCGAAACCACCTATCACTTGCTTCACTTGTGGGAAGCCGGGACACAGAGCTACTTTCTGCAGTCAGGGCAAGGCTTCTTCTCAGCAGGGATCTTCTCCTGCAAGTGCTGAGAGGAGTGTACAGAGACCTCCTCAATACCAAGCTCCGAATCAGCAGCAGCCACAGTACCGGGCCCCAGGGCATCCTGCTTCATACAGTACGGCACAGGGATCAGGTCGTGGCAGAGGACGTAGTAGTACCACTGACACCAGAGGAGGACCATCGAGAGTGTTCGAGCTGAGGAACACTGAGCAGCCTGCAACACCTGCGACCACAGGTACTATTTGGATCCATGACTTACCTGTGCGCGTTTTATTTGATACGGGTGCCACGCACTCCTTTATATTAGATGCATGTGTAGATAGGTTGTCCTTAGCTACAGTAGAGGGTGTACCTTTTGTGGTTGGGTTACCAGATGGGGGTAAGGTTAGAGGATCTCGAGAGATTTATGATTGCCCTATTCACTTGGGAGGCCGGATTTGGTTAGTAAATTTTCTAGTCATGCCCTTAGCACATGAGGACGTGATATTAGGGATAGATTGAATGACTAGACATGGAGCCATCTTGGATATTGGTAGGAGGACTGTGACTGTTGCCACGGAGGAGGGCCACAGAGTTATATTCCGAGGTTGGGACCTCGGAAAGTCCGGCACAGTTATCAGTGCAGTGAGAGCAGCCAGACTGATAGCACAGGGTTGCGAGGCCTTCTGGTGTTATGATAACACGATTTATAGCATAGTTTTAGGTGCACATTTAGGTAGAATTCTCGCTCAATCATGCATTATCTAGCACTAGTCCAAAGCGTTTTGCACTCAAAACATGTATTTTGTCGAGATAGACGTCTACACGGACTCGTGTGCGTTTTGTAGGTATTTCGGGAAGTTTCGAGCTTAAACGATGCGTTTGAGGGACGCTCATCCAGAGGACACGTTTTCAAACTCATTGGAACGCGAGCCAAGGGTTGAGGAGACTCAAGGAACCCTTCCTACACACGCCATGCACCAAATCACAGCCAAATTGTCCAAAGCAAAGTTTCTGCACAGAATCACGGTTTCCTGAAGAACCATGGCCGTGATTCTGACCGTGGTTTTTGCCAGATTCTCATGACAGTTGTGCCACGACTCTCATGGCCAGCTCATGAAGAAATTGGTTATAAAAGTGGTCCTTGATAGTTGTTAGAGGCAGCGAGGATTTGGGTAGTTTTGAGAGCAGCTCACACATTCTCCATTTTTCTTTGACAAAATATATTCCAAGAAGAAGAAAGATTTTTTCTAGGAAGGAAAGTGCAAGAAGAAGAAGGAAGGAGCCATTGAAGAGGAGAAGACACACTTAGCTCTTGTATTTTCGGATTTGTTTCTAGGGATTTATGAACTCTTGAACCTTCCTTTGGAAGGATTGTAAGTCGTTTCTAATTTCATCTTCAGATTTGGATTGTGTTTAAGGTTCATTGTTCATCTTCTTTCTCTCATTTTCTTGCAATGGAGGCTATGAATCTATGCTTGTTTGCTTTGATTTCTATTATGAATGTTCTAGGCTAGATTGATGTGATTCTAGGGTAAGGAAAGGATGGTCGTGGCTAGAACTATGATAGGACAGACCTAATTTTACCTTTGGATGATTTTTGTTTATGGACGTAGTTACTGTTAGAAATCACGGGTAGTTCTTGAAGAACCACGGCCGTGGTTTCCGTAGAACGAACCGTGGTTTTTCCTGGTTCGAAGGATCTTACCTTAGGTTCATAAAGTTGTTGAAACCCTAAGTTTTTGCTGAGTTTAACCTACCCTAGGGTGTCCTAGTGTAGCGACTAAGTGTTAGGAGAGACTTACCCGGTAATCCTTGCCCTTAGATTCTAAAGTAGCAAAGTCTTAGGTAATGGTGAGCCTAATAAGCCGCCATTGGATCAAACGTGCTAGGAATGTTGATTAGGACTTCCCTTTCCGAGACTTACCCGGTGAGGATAGGTTAGATCCTTAATCAAACAATCCGGTTTGTGCTAAACTCCTATCCTTAGGCTCTTAGAGACTTAACCGGTAATGAGGCCTTAGGTGTGGACTAGTTGGATCATGAAACTTACCCGGTAATTGATCCCAACCTAGAAACGTTTAATTCCAACATTTCATAATCTATCCAAAGAATGAGTAGATAACTTGAGTTTTATGCCATAACCGGAATTTCCAATCCCTAGAATCCATCCTCCCTTTCATCTTGATCAATATCTTGTTCGATTTGTTTATTTGTGCCGATTTTCCGATTTGGCTTGATTGATTGTTTGCATGCATTTGATCTTTGAAGTAATCACCTAAAACCAACCAATTAAATTGAGATTTTCTTCCTTTGTTTTCTCTTTTCTTTAGACTTAGACCTTGCTAAATTCAATCACAACTTAGTTCGATTTCACCTTAGTCTTTGTGTTCGACCTTGGAGTACTTATCTTTCTACGTACGTCCCGTACACTGCGGGTGCGCTAAAAATTAGGATAATTATAACAAGTATAAATTTAAGGCTTATTGAGTGCACACTTTCTAGCGTAACAAGTTTTTGGCGCCGTTGCCGGGGACTAGGTCTAGATTGAGTCTATTTTGTGATTGATTCTAGTGTAGATCTTCCTTGTTTCTTTTGATCTCTTTTTGGTTTGTGTCTTTGCTTTTCAGGACATCTATTTCTCTTTAGGTGTATGCGAAGATCTCGTGGCAAGGATCTAGCTCCATTCGATCCCGAACCGGAGAAAACCCTTCGATCTAGATCTAAGAACATCCGAAAAGAGAGAGAGATGGCCGGTAGGAATCTTCAAGCTGAATTGGATGAAGCCTTAGAGCAAATAAGGCTAAGAGATGAGCTCTTAGAGGAAGAGAGGAGACTTGCCAATGAGAGGCAAGAGGAAACAAGGAGGGAGATTGAGGAGATTAGGCAAGCCCTTGTTCAAGGAGAGCTTAATCGCCGACAACCTCCACCACCTCCACCACAACCGCAGCCGGCGGCCAATGTTAGGGTTGTTCCCATTGCTATTGAGGAGCCACAAACCCTAGGGAGACGTATGGATCCGGCACAAAGAGCACACCGACCGGGTGTGAATCTAGGAGATCCCGCAACCCACAACTATGAGCTCCGCCCTCAAGTTCTTCAAATGATCCGGCATAATCAGTTTGGAGGGATGGAAGGAGAGTCTCCTCACCAACATTTGATGAATTATGAGATCTTGATGGAGACTCTTAGACCACCAAGATTGGAGAGCAACAACCATAAGCTAAGGGCTTTTTCCTTCTCTCTTAAGGACAAAGCCTTGGCTTGGTATCAATCTATTCCGCAAGGGCGAGTTGGTACTTGGGAAGAGATGACAACCGAATTCTTGACCAAATTCTTCCCACCTTCCAAGACCACCGAATTAAGAGGAAAGATCAATGCCTTTGTGATGAGGGATAGAGAAAGTTTGTTCAAGTCTTGGGAGAGATTTAAGGACCTTCTCCTAGATTGTCCACACCATGGCATACCAAAGATTGAGCTATTAGAGATCTATTTCAAGGGGCTTGACGAAGATAGCCAATTCAAGCTTCAATCTCTTTCCGGTGGGACATTTATGGAGAAGCATGTAGATGATGCTTGGGAGTTTGTGGAGAAGCAAGCTCTAGTGATTGAAAAGTACTCTCATAGGAAGAGCGAAGGAAGAAAGGCGGGAGCATATGAGGTGAGTGAAGTCACCATGAGCAATTTCAAGCTTGACGCCATCAACAACGAGTTGAAATCCTTGAGAGAGTTATGTACCACCACATTGAAGAGCCAAGCAACTCCCCAAGCACCTCCAAGAGCTAACTTGTCTTCCAAGGAGGAAGATGTAAATTATATGGGAAGGGGCAACTTCAACAATTACCAAGGCCCAAGAAATTTCAACAACAACCGGCAATTCAACAATTACCGGCCAAACCACAACCATCCCGGATTTTCTTACTCAAATCCGGATGGAGCCTTGAACCCTCCCGCCTCCACGAGTGCAACTCCACCACAAAGAGCTTCACAAGAACCTCCACCCGGTTTTACTCAAACTTCAAAGGATAGGACCGAAGTCATGTTTGAACAATTGCTAGGAAGATTGAGTGGACTTGAGAGCACCGTCACTTCAATTTCTAAGGCTCAAAAAGTCTTGGAAGCGCAAGTCTTTCAAAAGGCGGGTGAAGCACATAGAGATCCGGGAAAGCTTCCCGGAAGAACCGAAGACAACCCAAGAGGTCAAGTTTTGGCTATCACAACAAGGAGTGGGTTGAGTATGAAGGATCCTTTGCCCAAAGACCAAGCTAAAGGGAAGCAAGTAGTGGTAGAAGAGGGAAGAAAGCAAGATGATGGAAAGAGCAAGGATGTAGAGCCAACCTATGTGGCACCGCCTCCATACAAACCACCACTACCGTTCCTACAATCAAGAGCAAGAGCTCGTTTGGACAATCACTTTGGTAAGTTTCTTGAACTAATGTCCAAGTTACATATTAACATTCCGTTCATGGATGCCATCTTAGGAATGCCGGCATACGGAAAGTTCTTGAAGGAAATACTCTCCAACAAAAGGAAGTTGGAGGAGTATGGGGAGATTAGGATGACCAAGAGATCCTCGGAGTTAATCCAAACAATGAAGGAAGCAATGCCTCCCAAGCTAAGGGATCCGGGCTCTTTTTGCGTCCCAATAAGAGTGGGAGATGTGAAATACGAGGCCCTTTGTGATCTTGGAGCAAGTGTAAGCATCATACCGCTTGCACTTAGCAACAAGGTCGGGTTAGGAGAGCCAAAGCCGGTCAAGATGACCCTCTATATGGCGGACCGTTCTATCACTCATCCAGTTGGGATTCTTGAAGACATTCCGGTGCAATTGGGAGGATTCTATGTGCCTATCGACTTTGTGGTGTTGGACATTCCGGCGGATTACCCGGTTCCCATCATCCTAGGAAGACCTTTCTTAGCTACCTCCGGATGTTTAGTGGATTGCAAGAACGGGACTCTCTCCTTGAACATTGGAGAGGAGAACATCAAGTTCAAGCTATCCACAATGATGAAAGGGCCAACCCTTGATGAAGATATCTTCAACATAGTCGAGCAAGAAGAATCTAGAGAAATGGTGAGCTCGATTTTGATCAAGGATCCCTTGGAAAAAGTTCTTACCTTGAGTATGATGGAGGAGGACATCGAGGAGAATTGCAATGAAGAGATCAAACCCTTGGAGGCATTGGAAGAGGAGCCAAGAGTTGGATTTGAGAGCCACGAAGAAATTGTGAACAGCTGCAAGTTCCACGGTCGAGATTCAGGAACCACGGCCGTCAAACTCTCTGGACAACTCCGAAAAACAAGCCTGGAAGGAACCACGGCCGTGGAAGTTGAGCTAACCGTGATTCCAACCGTGGTTTCCCCTGAATCAGCTCTTAATGATGATCAAGCTTCTAGGAGCCAAGGGGAGTCTTCATTTGCTTTGGAATCATCTCATCCAATCTTATTTGGATCGTCTTCAACCGAAAAAGGTCCTCCCTCACTTGAACTCAAACCCCTCCCCTCTCATTTAAAGTATGCATTCCTTGGTGATAATTCTACATATCCGGTGATTGTTAATGCATGCTTGAGTGATGATGAACTTGCTAAATTGCTACATGAATTGAGATTGCATAGGAAAGCCATTGGATA
The DNA here is from genome assembly GCA_033239045.1 of Fagopyrum esculentum. Lineage (NCBI taxonomy): Eukaryota > Viridiplantae > Streptophyta > Magnoliopsida > Caryophyllales > Polygonaceae > Fagopyrum > Fagopyrum esculentum. Next base: position 138,438,246 of record BSUD01000001.1, on the reverse strand, counting down.
TACTATTGATGATTTGGTTGGCATTAAGCCATCTTTGTGCATGCATAAGATAATGATGGAAGATAACCATAAACCCTCTATTGAACATCAAAGGAGATTGAACCCTATAATGAAAGAGGTGGTCAAAAAGGAAATCATTAAGTTGCTAGATG
>BSUD01000001.1:138374483-138438084 GCA_033239045.1 Fagopyrum esculentum | reverse complement strand
GGATTTGGGTAGTTTTGAGAGCAGCTCACACATTCTCCATTTTTCTTTGACAAAATATATTCCAAGAAGAAGAAAGATTTTTTCTAGGAAGGAAAGTGCAAGAAGAAGAAGGAAGGAGCCATTGAAGAGGAGAAGACACACTTAGCTCTTGTATTTTCGGATTTGTTTCTAGGGATTTATGAACTCTTGAACCTTCCTTTGGAAGGATTGTAAGTCGTTTCTAATTTCATCTTCAGATTTGGATTGTGTTTAAGGTTCATTGTTCATCTTCTTTCTCTCATTTTCTTGCAATGGAGGCTATGAATCTATGCTTGTTTGCTTTGATTTCTATTATGAATGTTCTAGGCTAGATTGATGTGATTCTAGGGTAAGGAAAGGATGGTCGTGGCTAGAACTATGATAGGACAGACCTAATTTTACCTTTGGATGATTTTTGTTTATGGACGTAGTTACTGTTAGAAATCACGGGTAGTTCTTGAAGAACCACGGCCGTGGTTTCCGTAGAACGAACCGTGGTTTTTCCTGGTTCGAAGGATCTTACCTTAGGTTCATAAAGTTGTTGAAACCCTAAGTTTTTGCTGAGTTTAACCTACCCTAGGGTGTCCTAGTGTAGCGACTAAGTGTTAGGAGAGACTTACCCGGTAATCCTTGCCCTTAGATTCTAAAGTAGCAAAGTCTTAGGTAATGGTGAGCCTAATAAGCCGCCATTGGATCAAACGTGCTAGGAATGTTGATTAGGACTTCCCTTTCCGAGACTTACCCGGTGAGGATAGGTTAGATCCTTAATCAAACAATCCGGTTTGTGCTAAACTCCTATCCTTAGGCTCTTAGAGACTTAACCGGTAATGAGGCCTTAGGTGTGGACTAGTTGGATCATGAAACTTACCCGGTAATTGATCCCAACCTAGAAACGTTTAATTCCAACATTTCATAATCTATCCAAAGAATGAGTAGATAACTTGAGTTTTATGCCATAACCGGAATTTCCAATCCCTAGAATCCATCCTCCCTTTCATCTTGATCAATATCTTGTTCGATTTGTTTATTTGTGCCGATTTTCCGATTTGGCTTGATTGATTGTTTGCATGCATTTGATCTTTGAAGTAATCACCTAAAACCAACCAATTAAATTGAGATTTTCTTCCTTTGTTTTCTCTTTTCTTTAGACTTAGACCTTGCTAAATTCAATCACAACTTAGTTCGATTTCACCTTAGTCTTTGTGTTCGACCTTGGAGTACTTATCTTTCTACGTACGTCCCGTACACTGCGGGTGCGCTAAGATTTAGGATAATTATAACAAGTATAAATTTAAGGCTTATTGTGTGCACACTTTCTAGCGTAACAAGTTTTTGGCGCCGTTGCCGGGGACTAGGTCTAGATTGAGTCTATTTTGTGATTGATTCTAGTGTAGATCTTCCTTGTTTCTTTTGATCTCTTTTTGGTTTGTGTCTTTGCTTTTCAGGACATCTATTTCTCTTTAGGTGTATGCGAAGATCTCGTGGCAAGGATCTAGCTCCATTCGATCCCGAACCGGAGAAAACCCTTCGATCTAGATCTAAGAACATCCGAAAAGAGAGAGAGATGGCCGGTAGGAATCTTCAAGCTGAATTGGATGAAGCCTTAGAGCAAATAAGGCTAAGAGATGAGCTCTTAGAGGAAGAGAGGAGACTTGCCAATGAGAGGCAAGAGGAAACAAGGAGGGAGATTGAGGAGATTAGGCAAGCCCTTGTTCAAGGAGAGCTTAATCGCCGACAACCTCCACCACCTCCACCACAACCGCAGCCGGCGGCCAATGTTAGGGTTGTTCCCATTGCTATTGAGGAGCCACAAACCCTAGGGAGACGTATGGATCCGGCACAAAGAGCACACCGACCGGGTGTGAATCTAGGAGATCCCGCAACCCACAACTATGAGCTCCGCCCTCAAGTTCTTCAAATGATCCGGCATAATCAGTTTGGAGGGATGGAAGGAGAGTCTCCTCACCAACATTTGATGAATTATGAGATCTTGATGGAGACTCTTAGACCACCAAGATTGGAGAGCAACAACCATAAGCTAAGGGCTTTTTCCTTCTCTCTTAAGGACAAAGCCTTGGCTTGGTATCAATCTATTCCGCAAGGGCGAGTTGGTACTTGGGAAGAGATGACAACCGAATTCTTGACCAAATTCTTCCCACCTTCCAAGACCACCGAATTAAGAGGAAAGATCAATGCCTTTGTGATGAGGGATAGAGAAAGTTTGTTCAAGTCTTGGGAGAGATTTAAGGACCTTCTCCTAGATTGTCCACACCATGGCATACCAAAGATTGAGCTATTAGAGATCTATTTCAAGGGGCTTGATGAAGATAGCCAATTCAAGCTTCAATCTCTTTCCGGTGGGACATTTATGGAGAAGCATGTAGATGATGCTTGGGAGTTTGTGGAGAAGCAAGCTCTAGTGATTGAAAAGTACTCTCATAGGAAGAGCGAAGGAAGAAAGGCGGGAGCATATGAGGTGAGTGAAGTCACCATGAGCAATTTCAAGCTTGACGCCATCAACAACGAGTTGAAATCCTTGAGAGAGTTATGTACCACCACATTGAAGAGCCAAGCAACTCCCCAAGCACCTCCAAGAGCTAACTTGTCTTCCAAGGAGGAAGATGTAAATTATATGGGAAGGGGCAACTTCAACAATTACCAAGGCCCAAGAAATTTCAACAACAACCGGCAATTCAACAATTACCGGCCAAACCACAACCATCCCGGATTTTCTTACTCAAATCCGGATGGAGCCTTGAACCCTCCCGCCTCCACGAGTGCAACTCCACCACAAAGAGCTTCACAAGAACCTCCACCCGGTTTTACTCAAACTTCAAAGGATAGGACCGAAGTCATGTTTGAACAATTGCTAGGAAGATTGAGTGGACTTGAGAGCACCGTCACTTCAATTTCTAAGGCTCAAAAAGTCTTGGAAGCGCAAGTCTTTCAAAAGGCGGGTGAAGCACATAGAGATCCGGGAAAGCTTCCCGGAAGAACCGAAGACAACCCAAGAGGTCAAGTTTTGGCTATCACAACAAGGAGTGGGTTGAGTATGAAGGATCCTTTGCCCAAAGACCAAGCTAAAGGGAAGCAAGTAGTGGTAGAAGAGGGAACAAAGCAAGATGATGGAAAGAGCAAGGATGTAGAGCCGACCTATGTGGCACCACCTCCATACAAACCACCCCTACCGTTCCCGCAATCAAGAGCAAGAGCTCGTTTGGACAATCACTTTGGTAAGTTCCTTGAACTAATGTCCAAGTTACATATTAACATTCCGTTCATGGATGCCATCTTAGGAATGCCGGCATACGGAAAGTTCTTGAAGGAAATACTCTCCAACAAAAGGAAGTTGGAGGATTATGGGGAGATTAGGATGACCAAGAGATCCTCGGAGTTAATCCAAACAATGAAGGAAGCAATGCCTCCCAAGCTAAGGGATCCGGGCTCTTTTTGCGTCCCGATAGGAGTGGGAGATGTGAAATACGAGGCCCTTTGTGATCTTGGAGCAAGTGTAAGCATCATACCGCTTGCACTTAGCAACAAGGTCGGGTTAGGAGAGCCAAAGCCGGTCAAGATGACCCTCTATATGGCGGACCGTTCTATCACTCATCCAGTTGGGATTCTTGAAGACATTCCGGTGCAATTGGGAGGATTCTATGTGCCTATCGACTTTGTGGTGTTGGACATTCCGGCGGATTACCCGGTTCCCATCATCCTAGGAAGACCTTTCTTAGCTACCTCCGGATGTTTAGTGGATTGCAAGAACGGGACTCTCTCCTTCAACATTGGAGAGGAGAACATCAAGTTCAAGCTATCCACAATGATGAAAGGGCCAACCCTTGATGAAGATATCTTCAACATAGTCGAGCAAGAAGAATCTAGAGAAATGGTGAGCTCGATTTTGATCAAGGATCCCTTGGAAAAGGTTCTTACCATGAGTATGATGGAGGAGGACATCGAGGAGAATTGCAATGAAGAGATCAAAGCCTTGGAGGCATTGGAAGAGGAGCCAAGAGTTGGATTTGAGAGCCACGAAGAAATTGTGAACAGCTGCAAGTTCCACGGTCGAGATTCAGGAACCACGGCCGTCAAACTCTCTGGACAACTCTGAGAAACAAGCCTGGAAGGAACCACGGCCGTGGAAGTTGAGCTAACCGTGATTCCAACCGTGGTTTCCCCTGAATCAGCTCTTAATGATGATCAAGCTTCTAGGAGCCAAGGGGAGTCTTCATTTGCTTTGGAATCATCTCATCCAATCTTATTTGGATCGTCTTCAACCGAAAAAGGTCCTCCCTCACTTGAACTCAAACCCCTCCCCTCTCATTTAAAGTATGCATTCCTTGGTGATAATTCTACATATCCGGTGATTGTTAATGCATGCTTGAGTGATGATGAACTTGCTAAATTGCTACATGAATTGAGATTGCATAGGAAAGCCATTGGATATACTATTGATGATTTGGTTGGCATTAAGCCATCTTTGTGCATGCATAAGATAATGATGGAAGATAACCATAAACCCTCTATTGAACATCAAAGGAGATTGAACCCTATAATGAAAGAGGTGGTCAAAAAGGAAATCATTAAGTTGCTAGATGCGGGAATTATCTACCCTATCTCGGATAGTAAGTGGGTTAGCCCCGTTCATGTGGTACCTAAGAAGGGTGGAATGACGGTAGTAACTAATGAGAACAATGAACTAATACCAACTAGGACGGTCACGGGATGGAGAATGTGTATAGATTATAGGAAATTGAACATGGCCTCTAGGAAAGATCATTTCCCCCTCCCCTTCATTGACCAAATGCTAGAAAGGTTAGCTCAACACTCTCACTTTTGCTATCTAGATGGGTATAGTGGATTCTTCCAAATCCCTATCCACCCCGATGACCAAGAGAAAACAACTTTTACATGTCCATGGGGTACATTTGCATATAGGAGAATGCCATTTGGGTTGTGTAATGCACCCGCCACCTTCCAAAGGTGTATGATGGCCATCTTTTCGGAATACATAGAAAATATCATGGAAGTGTTCATGGATGATTTCTCTGTTTATGGTTCTTCTTTTGATAATTGCTTGGCTAACTTGTCATTAGTATTGCAAAGATGTGAGGAGACAAATCTTGTCTTAAATTGGGAGAAATGCCACTTCATGGTAAGTGAAGGGATTGTGTTAGGACACTTGGTGTCTAACCGTGGCATTGAGGTTGACAGGGCTAAGATTGAAACGATAGAGAAGTTGCCACCACCTACCTCGGTGAAGGGGGTAAGGAGTTTCTTAGGGCATGCCGGTTTCTACCGGAGGTTCATCCAAGATTTCTCTAAAATTTCTAAGCCTCTCACTAACCTACTAATGAAAGATGTTGATTTTGTTTTCTCCAAAGATTGTCTTGAAGCGTTTTGTAGGTTGAAGAACGCCTTGATCTCCGCACCCATCATGCAACCTCCGGATTGGAGTTTACCGTTTGAGATCATGTGCGATGCAAGTGATGTGGCCGTTGGGGCCGTTTTGGGGCAAAGGAAAGAAGGCCGCACTCATGCTATTTATTATGCTAGCAAGACGCTAGATGATGCCCAACTCAACTATGCTACCACCGAGAAAGAGTTGTTGGCGGTAGTGTATGCATTTGAGAAGTTCCGCTCGTACCTTGTTGGAGCAAAGGTCATAGTTTACACGGATCATGCGGCGATCCGTTATCTACTTACGAAGAAGGATGCCAAGCCAAGGTTGATTAGGTGGATCCTTCTTCTTCAAGAGTTTGATTTGGAGATAAGAGATAAGAAGGGATCCGAGAACTCGGTGGCGGATCACCTTAGTAGACTCCCACCATTGGAGCTTGGGAAAGACAACATCCCGATAGATGATTCGTTCCGGGATGAACAATTGCAATTGGTGGAGGAATGCTTGTTCCAAGTGGCTAGAGGAAGTGAGCCATGGTATGCCGACATTGTAAACTACTTGGTGTGTGAGGAAGTGCCTCCCGGACTAACGTATGCACAAAGGAAGAAGTTCCTCAACGATGTAAGGCATTACTATTGGAGCGAGCCACTTCTATTCAAGAGAGGCCCGGATGGGGTGCTTAGAAGATGCATACCGGAAGATGAAATGGAGAGTGTGATCCGGCATTGTCACTCCTTACCATGTGGAGGCCATGCTAGCTCACACAAGACGTGTGCCAAGGTATTGCAATCCGGTTTTTATTGGCCTAACTTGTTTAGAGATGTGCAAGGTTTTGTAGCGGCATGTGATGCTTGCCAAAGAACGGGGAACATCTCAAGGAGGAATGAAATGCCCTTGAACAACATCCAAGAAGTTGAGATTTTTGATGTGTGGGGTGTAGACTTCATGGGACCATTCCCTTCTTCATGTGGCAATCTATTTATCCTATTGGCGGTGGACTATGTGTCAAGATGGGTAGAGGCAATCTCCTCTCCTACGAATGATGCCAAGGTGGTGGTGCGGTTCTTCAACCGAGTGATCTTCCCTAGGTTTGGAACACCAAGGGTGATCATTAGTGATGGAGGGAAGCACTTCACAAATAGGAACTTTGGAGCACTTTTGGCCAAGTATGGGGTGACTCACAAAGTGGCAATACCCTACCACCCCCAAACTAGTGGTCAAGTGGAGATCTCCAACCGTGAGATCAAAGCCATACTCGAGAAGACGGTGTCTAGGACAAGGAAGGATTGGGCCATGAAGCTCAATGACGCACTATGGGCATATAGAACCGCCTTCAAGACGCCTATTGGCACCACTCCCTACAAGTTGGTCTATGGCAAGTCTTGCCATCTTCCGGTGGAAATGGAGCATAGAGCTTATTGGGCCATTAAGTGGCTGAATTTTGACCTCAAGGAGGCGGGAGAGAAGAGATTACTTGATATCAATGCACTTGAGGAGCTCCGGTTGGAAGCTTATGAGAATGCCCGAATTTACAAGGAGAGAACCAAAAGGTGGCATGATAAGAGGATCATTCCAAAGGAGTTGAGTGAAGGAGATCTTGTCCTTCTCTTCAACTCAAGGCTAAGACTCTTCCCCGGAAAGCTCAAATCAAGATGGACCGGGCCATATGTGGTGAAGAAAATCTTTCCCCATGGAGCTATTGAGATAGGAGGGGAGCATTGTGGAGATTTCAAAGTGAACGGACATCGCTTGAAGAAATATATTCCGGGAGCCCCGGTAGACATGATTGCCCCGCTTCACCTTGCATAAACGCTCCCGAGTTTGGTCAAGCTAATGACCTTAAAGAAGCGCTTGGTGGGAGGCAACCCATCGGTAACATTTTTCCTTCATTTTGGCTTAGATTTTTTCTGTTTTTGTGTGCTTTGTGTGTTTTGTCTATTTTATGTGTTCTAGAACATTAGAGGCATTGGAAGCCTTTCTTGGAAATGATGATGATGAAACCCTCACCAATTATGGGTGGAGCGGACGCGGAACTTGGACGGCTAGCGGTGCCTAGCGCGGGTTTCAAAGCTTGAAGGATGTTTAGAGCTCCCTACCATGGTTGAAAGGATCATCCAACATCAATCCTCTTGAGAATTCCCAAATACCGAAGAAAACCATTTTACATTGTGAGAACCTTCTTTCACTCTCTTTACTTGAATATCACATTGGGGACAATGTGTTTCTAAGTATGGGGTGGGGTTCACATGATCCTTTGCATGATGAGCATCTAGGATAGGTTAATATTTGCACATGTCTTGCATTGTACATACTTAAATCGAAAATCCCATAAAAATCAGAAAATTTAAAAATTTTTGTGCTTTCTAGGCTTGGATATGATCCTAATGATGAAACTTGTCTTGTGATTGGCTATGAATGGCCTTATGTGTTGAATTGATAAATGCATATGTGGACTTGAAATACTTCTCTTGAATTCCATGAATGGTTTGAGAGCATGGTGATTGCCTAGAATGGATTGAGTATTGAAAGTCGAAATTACATGCTAGTTCTTACATACCATCTAGGAATGAATAAGGCATTTCATCTTTCTCTACTTCTCATCTTGATCATGATTGCTTGAGCACCTCAATCGATAAAAAAAAAAAATTTGACCTCCTTTTAAACCCATCCGGGAATAGGAGCATGCTAGTGTGTTTGAATGTGTAAAAAGCAAGTGCGGGGTGAAGATGTAATGAAAAGAATGTCGTAAATGGAATGCTGAAATTATTGTGGAAGTGTAGCCAAAATAGGTTTGGGGGCGTTGGTTTAAATGACAAGTAACTCGGTACACTTCACATAATCGGGTGTTGGTGCCTTGCCAAAGTCAAATGAGCCAATAGCCCTAACGAGCTTTGGTATGTGTGCCCGGTGTGGATGCACCTCGAAAAAGAGAAAAAGCCCGAGGATGGCTAATCACCGAGGTTTCGGCTATTGTACACCAATGTCATTGTCTCAAAAATGAGTTAAAGAAAAAGAAAAGAAAGCAAGATAGGGAAAAATATGCACTTAGGGGAAGTTGATCGAGGACAAGGAGTGAAGTTAGTTCCATTCCCGGATTAGCATCACATGCCTAGAAAATTCCCCTCCCCAATTGAAACGTTTCTTAGCCTTTTATGCCACAAGCCCTTATGACCTACTTGCATGTTTGTAAGACTTAGTAATCTAGATTGGATAGACTCTTGATCTTCTTGACATCTCCGTCCTCCTAACTCATGCACGTTTTTGAGTTAAGTACAATTGTCTTTCCATGACTTTATTGTTTGATACATAATTGCTTATTCAATTGCCATTGATCATGACTATGAAGGTGATCCAATAGTAGAAGCACAAAACCAAAAAGATTTTGCCATTTTTCTGCATACATAAATCATGTCATCTCGTAGTCTATAGTTGGGAATTTGCTCGGGGACGAGCAAACCTTAAGTATGGGGTATTTTGATAACACAATTTATAGCATAGTTTTAGGTGCACATTTAGGTAGAATTCTCGCTCAATCATGCATTATCTAGCACTAGTCCAAAGCGTTTTGCACTCAAAACATGTATTTTGTCGAGATAGACGTCTACACGGACTCGTGTGCGTTTTGTAGGTATTTCGGGAAGTTTCGAGCTTAAACGATGCGTTTGAGGGACGCTCATCCAGAGGACACGTTTTCAAACTCATTGGAACGCGAGCCAAGGGTTGAGGAGACTCAAGGAACCCTTCCTACACACGCCATGCATCAAATCACAGCCAAATTGTCCAAAGCAAAGTTTCTGCACAGAATCACGGTTTCCTGAAGAACCACGGCCGTGATTCTGACCGTGGTTTTTGCCAGATTCTCGTGACAACTGTGCCACGACTCTCATGGCCAGCTCATGAAGAAATTGGTTATAAAAGTGGTCCTTGATAGTTGTTATAGGCAGCGGGGATTTGGGTAGTTTTGAGAGCAGCTCACACATTCTCCATTTTTCTTTGACAAAATATATTCCAAGAAGAAGAAAGATTTTTTCTAGGAAGGAAAGTGCAAGAAGAAGAAGGAAGGAGCCATTGAAGAGGAGAAGACACACTTAGCTCTTGTATTTTCGGATTTGTTTCTAGGGATTTATGAACTCTTGAACCTTCCTTTGGAAGGATTGTAAGTCGTTTCTAATTTCATCTTCAGATTTGGATTGTGTTTAAGGTTCATTGTTCATCTTCTTTCTCTCATTTTCTTGCAATGGAGGCTATGAATCTATGCTTGTTTGCTTTGATTTCTATTATGAATGTTCTAGGCTAGATTGATGTGATTCTAGGGTAAGGAAAGGATGGTCGTGGCTAGAACTATGATAGGACAGACCTAATTTTACCTTTGGATGATTTTTGTTTATGGACGTAGTTACTGTTAGAAATCACGGGTAGTTCTTGAAGAACCACGGCCGTGGTTTCCGTAGAACGAACCGTGGTTTTTCCTGGTTCGAAGGATCTTACCTTAGGTTCATAAAGTTGTTGAAACCCTAAGTTTTTGCTGAGTTTAACCTACCCTAGGGTGTCCTAGTGTAGCGACTAAGTGTTAGGAGAGACTTACCCGGTAATCCTTGCCCTTAGATTCTAAAGTAGCAAAGTCTTAGGTAATGGTGAGCCTAATAAGCCGCCATTGGATCAAACGTGCTAGGAATGTTGATTAGGACTTCCCTTTCCGAGACTTACCCGGTGAGGATAGGTTAGATCCTTAATCAAACAATCCGGTTTGTGCTAAACTCCTATCCTTAGGCTCTTAGAGACTTAACCGGTAATGAGGCCTTAGGTGTGGACTAGTTGGATCATGAAACTTACCCGGTAATTGATCCCAACCTAGAAACGTTTAATTCCAACATTTCATAATCTATCCAAAGAATGAGTAGATAACTTGAGTTTTATGCCATAACCGGAATTTCCAATCCCTAGAATCCATCCTCCCTTTCATCTTGATCAATATCTTGTTCGATTTGTTTATTTGTGCCGATTTTCTGATTTGGCTTGATTGATTGTTTGCATGCATTTGATCTTTGAAGTAATCACCTAAAACCAACCAATTAAATTGAGATTTTCTTCCTTTGTTTTCTCTTTTCTTTAGACTTAGACCTTGCTAAATTCAATCACAACTTAGTTCGATTTCACCTTAGTCTTTGTGTTCGACCTTGGAGTACTTATCTTTCTACGTACGTCCCGTACACTGCGGGTGAGCTAAGAATTAGGATAATTATAACAAGTATAAATTTAAGGCTTATTGCGTGCACACTTTCTAGCGTAACATGTTATGCCATGAAGGAGCGCAAGAGCCTGACAGTAGAGGAGATACCAGTTGCCTGCGAGTTTGCAGAGGTATTCAGTGACGACTTACCAGGGCTACCTCCACAGAGGAGTGTTGACTTTAGCATCGAGTTAGAGCCGGGCACGAGACCGATCTCGAAGGCCCCGTACCGCATAGCCCCGATAGAACTGCTTGAGCTGAAGAAGCAGTTAGAGGAGTTAGCAGAGAAGGGCTTCATACGCCCTAGTGTTTCTCCCTGGGGCGCACCAGTATTGTTTGTGAGGAAGAAGGATGGATCGATGAGACTATGTATCGACTACAGGGAGTTGAACAAGGTCACCATCAAGAATAAGTATCCACTACCTCGCATAGATGATCTGCTGGACCAGCTGCATAGAGCGTCAGGGTTCTCGAGGATAGATTTGAGATCGGGTTATCACCAGCTGAGGGTGAGAGATCAGGACATACCTAAGACGGCATTCCGGACTAGGTATGGTCACTATGAGTTTGTAGTGATGCCATTCGGGCTCACTAATGCGCCAGCAGTATTTATGGAGTTGATGAATGGGATTTTCATCGACTTCCTAGACCAGTTTGTAGTGGTCTTTATTGACGACATTCTAGTTTACTCTAGAAGTCGAGAGGAGCATGCCGGACACTTGAGGACAGTGTTGCAGATTCTACAGGATAGTCAGCTATATGCTAAACTATCCAAGTGTGAGTTCTGGATGTCAGAGGTGGCGTTCCTAGGCCATGTAGTGACTGCTGAGGGGATTAAGGTCGACCCAGCGAAGATTGAATCAGTGTCCTCTTGGAAACCTCCGAAGAATGTCAAGGAGGTTCGCAGCTTCCTTGGATTGGCAAGTTATTACCGTCGGTTTGTGGAAGGGTTTTCTCTGATCGCCCGACCACTCACTTCTCTCCTAAGGAAGACTACTCGGTTCGTCTGGTCTGAGCCGTGTCAGCAGAGTTTTGAGGAGCTGAAGAGGATATTGACGTCTGCTCCGATCTTAGCACAGCCTGAGGGTACAGAGGACTTTGTGGTGTACAGTGACGCATCCAAGCTGGGCTTGGGGTGTGTCTTGATGCAGAGGGGTAAGGTCATAGCATATGCGTCTCGACAGCTGAAGACGTATGAAGAGAACTACCCCACTCATGATCTGGAGTTAGCAGCAGTAGTGCACGCTCTTAAGATCTGGCGTCATTATCTCTATGGAGCGACCTGTCAGATCTTCACAGACCATAAGAGTCTGAAGTACATATTCACTCAGCGGGAGTTGAATAACCGCCAGAGGCGGTGGCTAGAGTTGATCAAGGATTTTGACCTTGAGATTCTCTACCACCCCGGAAAGGCGAATGTAGTTGCTGACGCTTTGAGTCGGAAGATGCCTCGGGAGAAGGCGATAGCTCGGTTGACAGTATAGCCACAGTTACAGAGAGACTTAGCTTGGTTGGAGGTAGAGATCCAGTTCCCCGATACAGCTCATCAGTTAGCCACCTTAGAGTTACTTCCTGACCTGTTGGGTGAGATCCGACAGAAGCAGGAGACCTGTCCGATGTTGACCCGGATCCGAGACCGGATGTCACGAGATGAGGCACCTCAGTTCACTATTGGTGCCGATGGAGTGATGAGACGACAGGACCGTGTCTGTGTGCCATCAGACAGTGAGCTGAGACAGAGGATACTAGGTGCGGCTCATGCTACCCCTTACTCCGTACATCCAGGAGCGAGTAAGATGTATAAGGACGTGAGACGTTCCTTCTGGTGGGGTGGTTTGAAGCCCGATGTGGCCCGATATGTAGCCCAGTGTGCGACCTATCAGCAGGTCAAGATTGAGCATCGTAGATCCGGAGGAGAGCTACACCCACTTCCAGTACCACATTGGAAGTGGGAAGACATTTCTATGGATTTCGTTACCGGATTGAGGCTCAGCAGAGGTTTTGATGCCATTTGGGTAGTGGTAGACCGCCTGACGAAGACCGCACGTTTCATTCCGATTAAGGAAACGTGGCCGGTAAACCGTCTAGCAGAGGAGTTCACCAGACACATTGTGAGACTCCATGGAGTACCGAGGACTATCATCTCCGACAGGGATGGACGTTTTACCTCGAGGTTTTGGCAGCAAGTACATACTGCTCTGGGGACGAGTCTTCACTTTACCACTGCCTACCACCCACTGACAGATGGTCAGTCTGAGAGGACCATTCAGACTTTAGAGGACATGTTGCGAGCATGTGTGCTAGATTGGGGACAGGTATGGCCAGATCACCTCCCACTAGTGGAGTTTTCATATAATAACAGCTGGCATGCGTCTATTGGGATGGCAACTTATGAGGCTTTATACGGACGGAGATGTCGTACACCGTTGTGCTGGGATGAGCCTAGCAAGGCTGATGGAGTAGTACCAGATCAGATACAGGACGACATCGCCCGGATTGCCTTAGTCCGGGAGAGGATGTTAGCAGCTCAGAGTCGTCAGAAGTCCTACGCCGACAAAAGGCGTCGACCTTTGGAGTTTAGAGTAGGTGCACAGGTGTGGTTGAGGGTGTCACCTACGAGAGGAGTTAGACGTTTCGGCATTAAAGGGAAGCTGAGTCCCCGATATGTCGGTCCATTTGAGATCGTAGAGAGAGTCGGAGAGGTTACCTACCGACTAGCACTGCCACCGAGATTGGAGGGAGTACACCCAGTTTTCCATGTATCTCAGCTGCGAGAGTACATACCGGACCCTAGACATGTCATCAGTCATGAGGATCTGATAGTCGAGCCAGACCACACTTTCGTGGAGTATCCAGTAGCCGTCCTAGAGCGTAGCATTAGGCGCCTGCGTTCTAAGGAGATACCGATGCTGAGGATTCAGTGGTCTAGACGAGGGACTGATGAGGCTACCTGGGAGACAGAGGAGAGTATTAGACATAACTACCCTGAGTTCTTTGCGGAGTTAGCCGCTACCTCAGTACCGACGGGTTAGTACTGAGACGATACCTTATATGATGTCTGTGATTATATGTTTACATAATTGATCATGTCTATGTACTTGATGACGTGAGTAGTTGCTTGCTAGAATATAATTCTTGAAGGGAAATGTATGGGGTAGGTACCCTATCCTAAGTTTCGGGACGAAACTTATTTTAAGGGGGTACTGATGTAATATCCGGAATTTTTATTCCGTCTATTTCCGTTATAAAATAGATCTCGATCAATGGACCCATATCCGTCTACTGAGTTAGACATATTATTATAGGATTTGTCATTTTATGTAGATTCGTTCACATAAAATGATAGAATCCTTTAAATAGTTTATCATTTTATGTAGCTTACTTCCGCATAAAATGATAGAATCCTTAAAATAGTTTATCATTTTATGTAGATTACTTCCGCATAAAATGATAGAATCCTTAACCGATCTTAATCTATAATAAACTCTCTATCCGCCTAGTCCGTATATTTATATATCGGGATCTTGTCCAGCCAGAAACTCGCTAAATTAAGGAGCCCAGCTGCAGCCATTTTAGCCCATTTGTTAACCGATAATTCAGCTCCAACGAATCCAGTTCTGCAGCCAGCTAGCCCAGCCCAACAGCCCACTGTTTTGCTTGTCCGCAGCACCAGTGCACAGCCCCCAGCAGCCCAGCGTTGCCCAGCCCAGTCCGTGAGCTGCTCCAGCTTCTTCCAGTCCAGCGCCACTGCAGCCCAGCAGCCGCCTGATGCCTCTCCTTCCCAATGTTAGTCTTCAGCCCACGCCTACTCCAGCCCAGGAAAGAGCAGCCCTTCATCTTCTGCATACCCACGAGCTGAGCGGGCGAGAGGTTGAGATATGCTTGCCATAAATGCTCCACGATTCTCGCTGTCTCCTTTGTAACTCCCGCTAGCACGTCCAGGTTCAGCATTCTTCCGTTCAAATCCACGCAGCAATCTCTACTCCTCTTTCTTCTTTCAACGAAAGTAGGTCTACAACAGCCTACTACATCGAGCCAGCCCTCTTCATCAAGATCAGATCCGTTGTAGCTTTCTGCACTCAGTAATGTCGTAAAAGGTGAGCCTTGTTTCCCTATTTCACTTTCTTTTTTCCCTACAGGCTCATAGACTACATGAATGCACAGAAACCGTGACTGCCTAGTCCACGTTGCAGTTGGCAAGCAACTTCACCCTCCTACAATCGACAATTCCGGAGCGGACCTTACGGAGACCTTCTTCATACACCCTCCGGTAGGTCTTTCTCTAGTCTTCTTGCCTCACTCTTAACCAGTCGGAGTAGTGATCTCCCTCCTTTTGTTTCGCTTCAGCAACATAGTCCAACCTCTCGGTTACGAGTCAGGAACCAAGGAACTCAGAGCACCTCTACTGAAACGGGTAAATCACTGCTGTATGTTGTTCTGTTGCTGAGTAAAAGATGTAGCTTAGGGTAGAGGATACATGAGTTATAGGAGAAGTTTGATGTGTTTTACAGTCTGGAGTGAGTTGGAGTTTAGGGAGGGTCAGTAGTTCGAACCTGAGGTATAAGGGACTGGAAGGTTGGACAGAATAAAGGGCTGCTGTAATTTTCAATTTTATTTCCTTCAGCTTTTAGCTTTTAAACTGCCTATCTTGTCGACCAATTATTGAACGTTTGGATAAAGATCCACCGTTGAATTTTGGATATGTTGTAGATGGATATATGTAGTTTAGCATATTAAAATTTGAGAAGAAATGAACGGTCGGATTGAAAGTTATGAGCTCCCGAAGTTAGGTAGTTGAGCAGTTTTGGTAAACTTAAGTTTTTGGCTAAGTATAGGATTTGTAAGTGAAGTAGTCAACTTAGTGAATTATTATAAAATTAATGGCTGAACAGTTTCGAGGAATTTTTCCTCCTAAGGTTAGATAGAACCTCATAGATGATCTGGAGATTCAATTCGGAATTATTATAAGCTGTTAAGAATTTTATATTTAGAACCGAAATTAGACCTTTACGATTCTTCGGGAAAATAGAAACATAGGAAAAATGTCAGTTTGGAACCAAATAAAATTTTAGGAGTTAGAATATAAATTTAGAACCTCAAATAGGAGTTTAGACATGAATTTTAGGGTTTTCGAGAAAATCGGAACCAAGGGTAAAATGGTCATTTTACCCTAAACTAATACTGTAACTAGTATGTCTTAATACCTTATTCGATCTTAGAAGTTTTAGACTTCTATCTACGTGAGAGTGTGCTAATACACTTATCTCCTTTGACAGGCAACTGAGTGGTTACAGTTTACAGAGCGAGTGGTTTATAAAGGGTCGAGCGTTATAACAGGTAAGTCCTTTGGGCTTACTTAGCTGACTTCTAAATATGAGTATAAATGATGATGGTGGTGTGTGATTGAAATGTTAGAGAGATAGGTTGTGATATATAATTACCGACCTATATTTTGGCCTAAGAGTAACGGGCGGTGGCATTCTGCTCAGTAGCTCGCGGGGCGCTGGGGGTTTCTTCCGGGACTAGTCCATACATGGTTTGTAGTGATGCTACCAGTGAAAGTCAGCTAGACCTACACCAGTTGGATAAGGAACAGGGCGAGAACTAATAATAGTTCTCGTGCCACAACTTAAATTAAATAATGTGAATCACTTAAATAATAGATAATAAACGGTTGAGTGCCAGCATGATGTTTGTTTATTTTTGTTTCTGCGTGTGCTTGTGCTGTAATCATTTTGCTTATATTTGGATAGTTAGCTAACTGTTGATATGTTGTTTAGATTTGACACAGGTTAGAGCAGATGCCGAGTGATCCAGACGGTAGTGGTCAGCCGGGGTGTCGTACTTTAGGACGTTTTACAGTTTCTGCATTTGTGGGTTTTACAATTGAACTTTGTTTCCTTTCGTACTTTGTTATATTAAGTTTTCCGGCTGTAGTTGATCTGGTCACATTCATGCATTGTTAAAAACTATTTTATGATTTCTGGTTTTCCTTATCTGTGCCTTGTTGTAAGACCATGTTAAGTTGTTGTCAAACTAAGGTCGGGAGCCACTGTGCGGTCCTAACCAGTAACTCCCTAAGTTGTAAAATTTGGGGTGTTACAGAATAGAGTATGAAAAGTTTTCACAAAACCAATCTCAAGGCCTTGAAATCAATTTCAAGGGTCTTGATGTCGATCTCAGTTCGTTGTAAAACTTTGATTTCAAGGGCTTTGAAACAACTTTCAAGGACCTTGACATTGAACTCTTGCAAAACAAAGTTAGTCACAATAAACAAGATATGGTGCGGAATGTAAAAGATCGACACGAGGATATGTTTACAAAGTTCGGCTCTAAATAGCCTACTCCCCGTCCCAGGGTATAGCCTTAGGATCTATCTATTATCACCTTCAAAGAGTCCTAGATGCAAACTAGAATAAATCTCCTTGTTCTCTCACTGGAGCCAATGCTGCGATCTAGCTCCAACTCTTCACTTTGCAATAATAGCCTAGTTACTTCGCAGAGTAACACACTCGAGTATAACACTCTTTAGATATACCAATGGAACTCTTGAGTTTTATCTCTCTAGGGGATAAAGCTTTTTAGAATGAGAGAAAGAAAAACTATGTTTTAAAAATGAAGATAACTTTTGTTCGCTTGAAGACTATAGATGTTTTTGTGCAGGCTTCTGTCTCCGTTCTTCAAATGCCATCTTTATTTATAATCTTCTTTGGAGAGGTTTTCTAGCCGTTGGAGAGATGACCGTTCGAAGATAATTCTTCTTCTCCATGAAGATCGCTTTCTAGTTGAGATGAGATAGATGTTGTAGATCTTCATCTCCTGAGAACACGTTGATCTCTTGGCTCCTTAATTTTCTCGTTGATTGTTGTAACAATCGTCAAATCCAGGTCAGAGAATCTTCGTGTTTTTTGTTTAAGGATCTTGTAAGATCTTCTTTGTTGGTCGGTTGAGATCTTCTCCTAATCAAATCTTCTCAAATCTTCATATATTTTCAAATCTCTTGAAAAAGATTTTCTTTGTTATTTGAAATCTTTTCGTTGTCCAGCCTTGTCTTCCTTGTTTCTTTGAAATTTACTTCAAGGCTTTTGAGATGGTTTTTGTTGTGCGTCATTTTCTTCTTTGTTCCTTTGAAATTCATTTCAAGGCCTTTGAATTATTTGACAAAACCTGCACTTAAAAAACCAAACCAACCAAGCATCTCGAAATATAATAATTCATTGGTTAGTGTATCACTACTTCATTTGTGTTTTAAGTCTGCCATCAACGGCACCTGTAAAACCTTTATAATCAAGGTGGAGTTTTCGTATAGTATGAACAAAGCTTCAAGTATAAGTGCACATCATAACATACATATATCTAAGCATAAATTTCTCAAGAGGGGAGAGCTTACCCAATCCTATTGTGCAAAGCTCTCTAACATGTGTTGTAGATATCATGTTATCTTTATTACTTGCATAGTCAGAATCTACAAAACTAACCATCGATGTTTGGGGTAACGTCATGTGGTCAGGAGTCTTAACTAGGTTAAGCTGGGAAGAGGTCACTACATGGTATAACACTATAACCCCCTCTCATAACACAGTCTTAATAAAGACAACACCATTCCTAATCACATTTTTAACACCATTCCAGGTGATAATATAACGTTTGGGAAGAGGTACATTTCCAATTCCTTTTAAAGCAAGAGATATGTTATCTTCTAGCATGACACCAACATTGTATAATTTTATGCTACTAACGGCATCCCTATTAGACGTAGCATGCATAGTACAACTTGAATATAGGAATCAACTATTGCTATTTTCAAACATGGAGAAGCACACATAAGTTAATCATGATGATATGCAATTTGATTATTATTACCAAAGTTAAGCATGTGAGACATACAATTTGCATGTTTAGAAGAGCATATAAGAAGTTCATTAGGGTAATCAGTTTCACAGAAAAATGCCGAATGAGAAGATTTATACTTATTGGCCTCATATTTCTTTTTATTCCTACATTTATCATGAAAATGCCCTAACTTAATTACTACAGTATAAGCATTACAGTATAAGCATTACAGTATAAGCATTTTTTTTTCTTTTTATCAAGATAATTTGAAGACTTAGATGTGTCCTTTTCATTTTTATCATTATGTTATTCTTGTTCTTATTTCTCTTATTGCCTTTCATCATTAGAGCCTCAAATTTATCATCAGTTTTAGATCCATTTTTATAGACCATCCTTTCATTCTTTTGAATGATTTGTTCTAATATTTTGTCCTTCGATATTTCATCATGACTAAACTAGATAACAATTTTAAAAGTATCAAATTGATTAGGCAAAGGTTTTAACAACAAAATAGCATAGTGATCATCAGAGATTTTATCATTAAATCTTTCCAAGTCTTTTGTTAATTTCAAGAAAATGTCAAGATTATCAAACAAAAATATTAACATTAATGAAAAACATTAATCAAATTTACACAAAAGAGATATACGACTAAGTAAAGATTTTTTTCAAATAAAGATCTTCTAACTTTTTCCAAAGCATTGCACGATTAGTGAGACATACAACCTGATGAGCCATGTCGCCAGCTAACCGTATATAAGTCACAAAATAATCTTGCTCCTCAACCTCATGTCTACTATCATGGGAAGTTAGCAGGGAGAACTTTCCTTGCACCGTGATCTGGCCAACATTTCTTCTTGGTGAGGAATGCTTTCACCTTCAGTTGTCAGATGACAAAGTCTATTGTGCGATCCAAAGGCCTAATGCTCACTGTATTTTGTGACATAGTCCCATGTCTATGAATACGCGATCCCAAATGTCATACTTATAATCCTTTTTAAGACGTAGGAAGAGG
The DNA here is from genome assembly GCA_033239045.1 of Fagopyrum esculentum. Classification (NCBI taxonomy): domain Eukaryota; kingdom Viridiplantae; phylum Streptophyta; class Magnoliopsida; order Caryophyllales; family Polygonaceae; genus Fagopyrum; species Fagopyrum esculentum. The sequence goes on along the minus strand of BSUD01000001.1, from coordinate 138,418,587 downwards.
TTTGAAAACACTAGAAGTTTTTCAACCTCTGATATTCAGATCTAGGGTTCCTCAAGCAAGAAGGTTGAGAGGAAACCCCATTTCTGAGTTTCACACAAGAAAGACAAAAGATAGCATTTTTAAAATATTTAGTTTCAAAGAACAACAACCGAAGCAGAAAAAGGAGATCGAGTTTTGTTTTGAGAATCTTTCATATATGTGAGAAATTACCACAAAGCTTATAAGATTGCAACTTTTTCGAACCTTAGAGCACTAGGCTCGTAACTCTCGAACTCTATTTTCTCTCTTTTCAAAATCTCTCATAAAAGCTCTCGAAGACTTAGGTCAGGAGAAGGTGTTATCGATGCTAGGGTTTGAGAAAGGTAAAGAGAAGCTTAAGTGCCTAGGGACCAGAGGTAGCACTCATCACACACCTTTTAACTCTCAATGCAACATTTTGAGTAAGTGATCACGTGAGGAGCTCGTGTTAATGGGATGGAGTAACAAGCCTTGATCAAATAGGCCCAACTCTACATTCTACCCAGTAACACATATGCACATACTCAACTCAGTTCCTTCAAACCCGGTTCTAACATCTTTAACACAAAACCGGAGATAGGACATAATCAAACCGGGTTCACTTATATCTCAACAATGCAAACATACAATGACTAATAATCATAAACTTACCGTAGCATTCTTAATCTTCGTCACTCACTTTCATACAATGTAAATAAGTTTTTATCTTTTTCCATTCATGATACAAAATGACCCCTAATGTGCCTATTTAGTATTTATAGGTTAGTAAAGGCCGGTACTCTCTCAAAAACATCCGAAATCCAAAGATAATAGTTATAATGCATAATTATTTTTTCAGTTAGAATTTATAATGCATAGTACTAGTGGATGAATTAGCATCACAGATCTAACCTGTTCGCTCCAAACGGTGTGTGCAAGCTTTAAATTTATAACTCTAGATGTAAGCTTAAAACAAGGATGCGAACCCGCAGTGTACGGGTCAATCGTAGTAAAAAGTAAGGAATTCCAGGGGTCGATCACAGGGACTTAGTGAAACAAAGTCCAATCACGGTATGCTTATGTAAATACTAACCACAAAAGCAATTAAAACAATCAAAGATGATAAATAGTCAATAAAGGAAACATGCAATTCTAGGGATTAAAGCATCTAGTTGTGGTTCCAACTCAAGATCTAAAGATAAGCAGACAAAGCTGAGGTTTTTGCATAGGGAAGGTGTTACTAAAGTGGAATAGATCACCGGGTAAGTCTCACTACTCACTAATCCAAAACCGTATCTCCTATTACCGGGTAAGTCTCAAGGAATTAAGATAAAGAACTATAACCTCAAACTAACACACCATCTAAGGAAACAGAATCATCCTTTACCGGGTAAGTCTCAGGCTAACTCACAAAGATGGGATGAAAGCACACTCAAACCCCAATAAAGGATAAACCTTTATTACCTACACTTATGATCTTAGGTAAACAAACTAAGGAATTACCGGGTAAGTCTCATCCTAAGCTTGTATTGAAACAGGAAAGGTGTAATAAGAATAGGATTTGGCAAACTCTAACACTTAACTCTCAGTTTAGGATCAGATAAGTCACCTCGGTCAGCCAAATTCCACCCCGGACGAGATGTTCATCGACTGAGCGAGATGCTTAGGGTTAAGGTTAAAGACTCGAACTTTCAGGGTCCTACTGGAATCTAAAATTATTCTATCATTGTTTTTCCCACAACCTTCAGCCAATCACCCTAGAATCACACAAAGAAATTAGCCACTCATCATCATGAAAGCAATAATCAAATATATGGGAAGAAAGTGAATATTTGAACAAGAAGAATTTAATGAAAAGACTTCAATAACTTAATCAAATATCACAACAAAAGCGTTCCTTGGATAAAAATCCAACAAGGCAAGACAACAAGGAAGGGAATCTAAGATGATCTTACAAAACCCTTCAAAGGCTATAAAAGCTATAATCTTCAATCTTCCTATAACCTTCAAAAAGGTTCTTCGAATCTCCCAACTGAAGTATGGCTGTTGTTGCGTATAAACCCTGATCGATGGTATAGCACAATCTTGCGCTGATAGCGGATCCCCGGATTTGTGGAAATCCAACCCTTTTTATAGGAAAATAACCCTCCAAAGATAAGATATCTTAGAAAGATTTCTTCCCATAAAAATAGGTAAAATATATGATCTAGCATATCTTCTTCCTTCCAGGAGCCAAGCCCAAAAATATAAGATCTCTTTCCAAAGATAAAAGATTTCAGCCAAGAATAAAATATTCTCGCCGCGTCCCAGATGTTCGCCTCGGTCGAGTCGACTTCTCTGGATCACCTCGGTCGAGGTAAATCTGTGGTCAACCGAGGTGAGTCACAACTGAATGTGAAATCTCTCAAATCTGGTCCAAAGTAAATCTCTAATCCATGGCTATGCTTCCTGGATGGTTCCTTATGTTCCTGAATGTAGCTCCAATGACTCCTTTTGCTCCTTTTTGATGCAAAACGTGCCATTTTACCTACGATTACAACAAAACTAGGTGTAGACCTCGATTCCCGCAAAGGTAGACGAAATGGTAATATAATCACATATTATACATACAAACATGCAGATTATTGAAGATAAAACGTCCAAACAAACCCCAAAATATAGACTATAATTCATGCTATCATAACCTAACTCTAATTCCGTTAAAAAAAGCCGTTTACATCATTCATTGCCATATAAAAAATAAAAAAAATAAAAAGGAACCAACCCGTCCATGTAAACTTCCAACTCTAACTTTAGTTAACTTCTACACATTTTCTCATCTTCCCAATTGAGCTTCTCCACTCTTGTCCCTTAATTTTTGGATTCACTATCTCCCTCTTCACTACTTTTTAGAAGCTTATATTGCTTTCATCTCTTCTGATCGCCGACGAACATTTTCGAAATCGGTGATGTCCATTGACCGCGGAGCAAAGTGCGTCTTCCTCAACGGTTATACTCACTGGGTATGTGTTTGCTCCAAACGGTGTGTGCAAGCTTTAAATTTATAACCCTAGACTTAAGCTTAAAACAAGGATGCGAACCCGCAGTGTACGGGTCAATCGTAGTAAAAGCAAGAAAATTCCAGGGGTCGATCACAGGGACTCGGTGAAACAAAGTCAATACGGTGTGCTTATGTCAAAACTAACCACAAGAGCGATTAACACAATCAAAGATGAATAAGAAGTCAATAAAGCAAACATGCAATTATAGGGATTAAAGCATCTAGTTGTGGTTCCAACTCAAGATCTATAGATAAGCGGACAAAGCTGAGATTTTTGCGTGGGGAAGGTGTTTCTAAAGTGGAGTAGATCACCGGGTAAGTCTCACTACACACTAATCCTAAACCGTAACTCCTATTACCGGGTAAGTCTCAAGGAATCAAGATAAAGAACTATAACCTCAAACTAACATACCATCTAAGGGAATAGAATCAACCTTTACCGGGTAAGTCTCAGGCTAACTCACAAAGATGGGATGGAAGCACACTCAAACCCCAATAAAGGATAAACCTTTATTACCTACACTTATGATCGTTAATACACAAACTAAGGAATTACCGGGTAAGTCTCATCCTAAGCTTGCATTGAACCAGAGAGGTGTAATAAGAATAGAATTTAGCAAACTCTAACACTTAACTTTCTGTTTAAGATCGGATAAGTCACCTCGGTCAGAAGAATTCCACCCCGGCCGAGATGTTCATCGACTGAACGAGATGCTTAGGGTTAAGGTTAAAGACTCGAACTTTCAGGATCCTACTGGAATCTAAGATTATTCTATCATTGTTTTTCCCACAACCTTCAGCCAATCACCCTAGAATCACACAAGGAAATTAGCCACTCATCATCATAATGAAAGTATTAAATATATGGGAAGAAGGTGAATATTTGAACAAAGAAGAATTTAATGAAAAGACTTCAATAACTGAATCAAATATCACAACAAAGCGTTCCTTGGATAATAATCCAAAAAGACAAGACAACAATTGAGGGAATTGAAGACAATCTTACAAAACCCTCCAATAAAGCTATAAAAGCTATGGACTTCAATCTTCCTTCAACCTTCAAAAAGGTTCTTCGAAACTCCCAACTGGAGTATGCTGCTGCTGCGTGCTATAAACCTTGATCGACGGTATAGCGTGATTGCGGTGATCCGAAGATCTGAAATCTCTTGATCCGAAGATCGGTGAATTGTAGAAAATCCAACCCTTTATATAGGAGAATTATCTTCCAAAGATAAAATATCTTAAAAAGATAATTTCCTATAAAATATATCCATATCTCCTAAAATAAATATCTTCCTTCCAGCTATAAGATAATTTCCTAATAATATAGATCTTATCTCCTAAAATAAATATCTTTCTAAGATAATTTTATATGAAATATCTTAAAAGATAATTTCCTAATAAAATATATCTTATCTCCAAAATAGATCTCCTAAATATATGATCTTCCTTCTAGAAATCTAGCCCAAAAATATAAGATCTCCCCTTCCAAAAATAAAAGATCTCAGCCAAGAATAAAATATATCCCGCCGCGTCAGATATTCGCCTCGGTCGAGACGCTCTCGTAGATCACCTCGGTCGAGGTGAATCTGTGGTCAACCGAGGTGACTCACAACTGAATGTGAAATCTCTCAAAACTGGTCCAAAGTAAATCTTTAATCCATGGCTATGCTCCCTGGATGTAGCTCCAAATGACTCATGACTCCTTTTGCTCCTTTTTGATGCAAAACGTGGCATTTTACCTACGATTACAACAAAACTAGGTGTAGACCTCGATTCTCGCAAAGGTAGATGAAATGGTAGTAAAATCACATAATATACATACAAACATGCAGATTATTGAAGATAAAACGTCCAAACAAACCCTAAAATATAGACTATAATTCATGCTATCAAAATACCCCATACTTAGCCCTTGCTTGTCCCCAAGCAAGTTCCGCATATAGAAGATAAGATAGAATGGATTATAAGTCATAAAAATCAATGAAAAAGTCTTTCAAAAACATTTTATGGTGTGCAACTATCATAGATCACTCTAAGGGAATACTTCATGGAATGTAAAAACTCAATATGCTCAAAAGATTTTATAAATATAGGAAAGTTGTTCATCTTTGCATAAAATCATAGAATGCATAATAAATCATAATTATCAAAATTAATCATGTATAATCCGATTTAAACCACTAAGTCAATCAACAAGCTCAAGGTCTCAAGGGCTTCCCAAAAGAAAAGGTCAAGAAACGTGTAGAGTAGGGATGTATGTAAGGTAATGGGGTGCTAGAATCCGGGAAAAGGATGAACTTCACTTTCACTTTGACTTGCAACATCTTCCACCAATAAGCTTTGCTAATCTAACACTTTTTCTTTTACTTTACTTTTGGGGATGCATGGACAGAGGTGCACAATAACCGAAGCCTAGGAAATCTGCAATCATCAATTTCTCGAGATGCATCAAACCCTTGATGCACATACCATGACCCGTTAGGAATATCGCTCAATCCGACTTTGGCAAGACACAAATACCCGGCTATGTGAATGGTGCCGAGTTACTCATCTTCATGATTGACTTCCCCAAACCTATTATTGCTTTCTAACACTTTCACTTCCAGCCACTTCTCAACTTTAATTCCACTTGCTTTCACCACTTCGCTTGCTTCCAAATTCCCGGATAGGTAAAGGGAGGCAAAATGTATATGAGGGGCTAAGCATGATCAAGAAGAAGAAGAAGAAGAAGAGAATGAATTGCCTTGGTCTTTCCAAGAAGAAAGTGAGAGAACTTAACGTGCGGTGTTAACCTTCAAATTCAACATAATTTGGATAAAAACAAAGTATTAAACATGCTAATAATTTCAAACAAAGCATTTAGCAACTTAAACATATTATAAAACCTTTCAAACACATAAAGAATTTAAAACCAGTAAGTAAACAAGATCTTCACTGAGGTCATATCCAGATAAGTAGCACAAAATCGTTTTCGAAAACTTTCTGTTACGCACCTCGGTCGAGATGTTCTTGGTTCAACCGAGGTGAAACACCTCGTTCGGCCAGAATCTCCCCGGTCGAGGTCAAAAATTTTTTAAAACCATTTTTTTTTTCGGTTTCGACGTTTTTCTCAATCAAATAACCTGTAGGTATGCATGTAATATCAGATAATCATATAAATGCAGAAGTGAAGCATAAAATAGAATATCCGATAAATAGTAATGTGCGTCATACATCAAAAGATAGTCAAATAATACAAACACCCCATACTTGGGACACACTGTCCCAGTGGGTCAAAATAAGTCTAAGGACAGGATACTCACCGAACATAGCTAAACTGCATGAAGAAGTAAGAAACAGCTTCCAGATAAGACCATCCCGGTTGGCGAAGTACATCTCGGTCGAGGTGTTCTGACAGTACCCGAGATGTATCTCAGTAAAGCTCGTTTCCTCAACTTCTCGAAGTTTTGTTCTTCCAGTGTAGCTCCTGAACTGTGATCCTTCCTTTTGGAATACCTGGTTGTTGTCTAGAGGAAAACAAAAACAAAGCAACTATCTAAACTAAACTAGAAAAGGGAGAAGAAAGCAATACCTTGGGTTGCCTCCCAAGAAGCGCTTGGTTTAAGGTCGCTAGCTGGACCCTTCCCCATAGAATTACTCAATGTACCTTGAACACCATGGAGTGCTCATCACATCCATCATAAAACTCTTCCAAAAAGGTTCCGGTTCCTAATTTCACCGGCAAATGGTAAGATCTCCCACGTACAAGCTTGTACGGTTTGATTCTCACCGGAATCTTTCTAGCCTTCCTGCACTTCAATGGGACATAATCTAGCCTTGCGTCCCATCCTTTCTTTGATCGAGAAAATAGTTTCTCGAGAATCATAGCAGCTTCTCCATCTATAGCTTGGGGATGGTACAAGGTCCTTAGCATGCGAGGGACCCCATACTTGAACAAGAGACACTTCATCGACTTAGCGGTGTAGTGTTTGCAAACTCCACTCCTTATAATCCAAGGAGCTTCTTCTTCCAACAATTTCAAGGAAGACTTCATCTTGATTTTAGGAGGTTCTTTCGGAAGAGACCTCCAACTTTCCGGTGCATTCCTGAAAAATTCAGAAACTTTAATAGGGAGTTCAAATAAAGTAGGAGAATGTACCTTGTAAAGTTCTCCAAAGTTTGAGACGAGTTTCATGTTGGGTTGATAGTCCACACACGAAATCTCTCTCAACTCAGCTGATCTGTCATCTGCTTTGGCCGCAATCTCAGTAATTTGGCCAAAGTTCTCTGCATCTTGCAGTTCTACAAATTCTTCTTCCATCTCGGTCGAGATCTCTTCCACCTCGGCCGAGGTCTCAACAGTTGGATCGAAATCTTCCAAATCTTCTTCTCCCTCAAAAGCTTTAGGAGAAACTTCTGGGTTGATTGGAGGGGTGCTTGGAACTTGCAGCACTTCCTTATGCTCCTCTTCCAGCTTAACATAGGATATGGTGCTTTCCTTGAGCTCCTCCACCTTCTTCATCAACTTCTCCAATCTTGATTCGAGAGAGTCTTCAAAAGGTTGCTCACAAATCTTTTAGGGACATTCAGTTCATCCCACATTGCAAGTTCATGCTTAATGGCCTCTTCTCTTTTCCATTCATTGTTGAACCAATAGAAGGAGTACTTCTCCTCCAAGTATTCAAAATGGTCCGCCCTAGCACTTTGCTTTGCTATCCAGGCTGGATCAAATGTAGTCATCGGAAATCCTGAAAACTACAAAACTAATAGAAAGAGTAGTTAGTAGCAACAGGGGCAAGTGCCCCGAAAGCAAACCGCAACCGGCTCGGTCTAGACCAAGTCCCTGGCAACGGCGCCAAAAACTTGTTCGCTCCAAACGGTGTGTGCAAGCTTTAAATTTATAACCCTAGACTTAAGCTTAAAACAAGGATGCGAACCCGCAGTGTACGGGTCAATCGTAGTAAAAGCAAGAAAATTCCAGGGGTCGATCACAGGGACTCGGTGAAACAAAGTCAATACGGTGTGCTTATGTCAAAACTAACCACAAGAGCGATTAACACAATCAAAGATGAATAAGAAGTCAATAAAGCAAACATGCAATTATAGGGATTAAAGCATCTAGTTGTGGTTCCAACTCAAGATCTATAGATAAGCGGACAAAGCTGAGATTTTTGCGTGGGGAAGGTGTTTCTAAAGTGGAGTAGATCACCGGGTAAGTCTCACTACACACTAATCCTAAACCGTAACTCCTATTACCGGGTAAGTCTCAAGGAATCAAGATAAAGAACTATAACCTCAAACTAACATACCATCTAAGGGAATAGAATCAACCTTTACCGGGTAAGTCTCAGGCTAACTCACAAAGATGGGATGGAAGCACACTCAAACCCCAATAAAGGATAAACCTTTATTACCTACACTTATGATCGTTAATACACAAACTAAGGAATTACCGGGTAAGTCTCATCCTAAGCTTGCATTGAACCAGAGAGGTGTAATAAGAATAGGATTTAGCAAACTCTAACACTTAACTTTCTGTTTAAGATCGGATAAGTCACCTCGGTTTAGAAGAATTCCACCCCGGCCGAGATGTTCATCGACTGAACGAGATGCTTAGGGTTAAGGTTAAAGACTCGAACTTTCAGGATCCTACTGGAATCTAAGATTATTCTATCATTGTTTTTCCCACAACCTTCAGCCAATCACCCTAGAATCACACAAGGAAATTAGCCACTCATCATCATAATGAAAGTATTAAATATATGGGAAGAAGGTGAATATTTGAACAAAGAAGAATTTAATGAAAAGACTTCAATAACTGAATCAAATATCACAACAAAGCGTTCCTTGGATAATAATCCAAAAAGACAAGACAACAATTGAGGGAATTGAAGACAATCTTACAAAACCCTCCAATAAAGCTATAAAAGCTATGGACTTCAATCTTCCTTCAACCTTCAAAAAGGTTCTTCGAAACTCCCAACTGGAGTATGCTGCTGCTGCGTGCTATAAACCTTGATCGACGGTATAGCGTGATTGCGGTGATCCGAAGATCTGAAATCTCTTGATCCGAAGATCGGTGAATTGTAGAAAATCCAACCCTTTATATAGGAGAATTATCTTCCAAAGATAAAATATCTTAAAAAGATAATTTCCTATAAAATATATCCATATCTCCTAAAATAAATATCTTCCTTCCAGCTATAAGATAATTTCCTAATAATATAGATCTTATCTCCTAAAATAAATATCTTTCTAAGATAATTTTATAGGAAATATCTTAAAAGATAATTTCCTAATAAAATATATCTTATCTCCAAAATAGATCTCCTAAATATATGATCTTCCTTCCAGAAATCTAGCCCAAAAATATAAGATCTCCCCTTCCAAAAATAAAAGATCTCAGCCAAGAATAAAATATATCCCGCCGCGTCAGATATTCGCCTCGGTCGAGACGCTCTCGTAGATCACCTCGGTCGAGGTGAATCTGTGGTCAACCGAGGTGACTCACAACTGAATGTGAAATCTCTCAAAACTGGTCCAAAGTAAATCTTTAATCCATGGCTATGCTCCCTGGATGTAGCTCCAAATGACTCATGACTCCTTTTGCTCCTTTTTGATGCAAAACGTGCCATTTTACCTACGATTACAACAAAACTAGGTGTAGACCTCGATTCTCGCAAAGGTAGATGAAATGGTAGTAAAATCACATAATATACATACAAACATGCAGATTATTGAAGATAAAACGTCCAAACAAACCCTAAAATATAGACTATAATTCATGTTATCAGTATGGAAATGTTGCACGCATGTCGGTTCAGACGAAAATGCCACTTGGCATCCCTCCACCTCCGACGAGTTAAATCAAATTCTTGCATCTACACCTTGATCCTTTGAAGGAATTGTATCCTTTATCCAAGGTGCAATTACTGATGATGAGATAGGACATTAAATATATATATATATATATATATATATATATATATATATATATATATATATATATATATATATATATATATATATATATATATATATAAAATCCGATAATATTAGGGCTCATGACGTTTTGCTAGAAGCTAACCATGATCGGTACATTTTTATGATAAATTGTATTGTTAGTGTTATCGGGTCCTACGAGGTCAAACCATAACGAGCATGTGAACTGAATCAATGAATGAGAGAATTACCATATAGGAGTATATGGTGAAAAAGGATATATTTGTAGGAGTACAAAATATATTATGGAATTGGTAATTAATAATAGATAAGGGTTATTTATTTATTAATTACTAAAATATATATATTATATTTTAAGGTCGAGCTTTTTAATAATTAAAAAGCCCAATCCTAATTTGATATAGTCGAACGATCGATTAGAAGAGAAGTGAATCAGCCGTGAAACACGTAAAACTAGAAGCATCCATCTTCTTCTTCCCCTTCGATCACTCTCTAAAAAGCTTCATCCTTTGTTCTAGCAGGCGATTCTTGTTCAGTCTTCGTTGGACCAACTAGACACTTGTGACTCTACATATCCTTGAAGGAGTTATTGAACACGCATAAAAAGGTATTCCTTTTCTCTCTTATCTAATCTATTATGCATGCGATGCTTTGTTTAGATGTTTAGGAAATTGTTTCCTGAAATTTCGCTTTTACACATCTAAAATCCCCACAGTTGTATCAGAACCTCTTGCATAAATTGATTAGATCAAATAAAAAGGCCATGTTTTGATGCATGTATTGATTATTTTGTTTTAATTACGAAAGAGATTGTTTGTATAGATTAATTTGCATGAATAAGTTGTAAAATTGGATGCTTAATGATGATTAAGCAAAAGTAAAAGTAAAATATATATTATATATGATATAGGTTACGGCATTCTAATTAATGCATGATATATGTTACGGCATTCTAATGCATGATATATGTTTCAACATTCTTAATTAAATTGGAGGCTTAATTAAATCTTAATGATGCTTAATGATGATTAAGCATTCTTAATGACATTAGTTAGAGCATCTTTATCCTAGATACTTAAAATTGTGTTTGAAACAATTTGGTTTACTAGACTTTTTCTAGTTTTGTGTTTAGTAAATGTACCTCTTGAGAGAAGAGTGTGTAAAGTTTGAAAATAAATACAAAAGATTGGGGGTATATTTACTTAATTGAAACATTAAAAAGCCTACTTACTACTCTAGTTTCTCAAAAAGGCCTAGTTACTAAAACTGCCCAAATTGTTTCTTATCTTACATTTTTATTTATTTTTTATTCACAAAAATATTTTAAGAACCTCTCTCATCCATCCCAAAATTCACCAAAGTTTCTTCAATTATTTTTGTTATGTATAAATTATGAAAGAGCCACTTACCTCTTTACATTTATGCAAAAAAGTAAAAATAAAATCGAAAATCATCTTGATTTGTGGAGTTGGGCAGGAAACTTGTCATATTGAATTTCTTATTTGAGATACTTCTCTACACTCATCACCTTGGTTCTATAATAAAATCTGGCATTTATTTTTATTTTTAAGATATGAAATGGTTGAAGAAACTCCCAATTTCTGGGATGAAGATGCTCTTACGGCTTCCTTGGGTCATACGCTATTGTAGAATGTAGCTTTTAGGGTTTTAGATTATTACTAGTGTAGTTCTCGTGTTTTGCACGGATTTTTTTTGAAAAATAAAATAAAATATTTTTATAAATATATTTTATTAAATATTATAATTTAAAAGTATTTTTTTGTTTTTTATGTGGCTTAAGATAAATGTAATATATTCAAGTTTTCGCTAATTTAAAAATAAAAGTTTGAAATAAAATAGGGCAATTTTGGTAACTAGGTCTTTTTGAAAAACTATAGTAGTAAGTAGGTTTTTTAATGTTTCAATTAAGTAAATATACCCCAACATTTTGTATTTATTCTCAAACTCTACACACTCTTCTCTCAAGGGGTACATTTACTAAACACAAAACTAGAGAAAGCTTAGTAAACCAAATTGTTTCAATATACCAATAATAAAAATTTACCAATTCTATTATATTAGGAAAGAAATACATGAGATTTTATTTTACTAAAATTAAAATATATTTAGATGATAAATATATCAATTATGTATATACTGCCTTTTTAGATTAGTAGGATTTTAAGATAAAATAACTACATTGTAATTAATGAAAAATAGATGATAAAGATATCAATTACACACATTGATTACATCAAAAAAATTATATATATATATATATATAAGACATTATTTTGTGAATTATAAAATTTTAGCATATATAGTATAATATAGATATTTAAAGAGTAAGTTTGGTAAGTAGATATATATTACGTATTATAGGATATTTATTTTAATAGGTAAGATGTCAACTATATATGAATATATATTTTTTTGAAAAATCAAAATACGTAAAAATGACATGCGGCAACGAAGAGCTTAAGAAGTGACACGTAGAATTAATGTAACACCCCAAATTCTGAGAACTCGGGGAGCTACTGGTTAGGACCTCACAATGGGTCCCGACCTTAGTTTGACAACAACTTTACTAGGATCTTGCAACAAGACACAAACGTATTTAAAACCTTTTTGAAAACATCAAATAGTATTTATATGAATGATCAACACATGACAGCCTTACAAAGCATAAATAATATAATAACATGCATGATGAACGGAAGACTTCCCGTCCCCAACTAATGAGTACGTGGACCCGGCTGACCATCCGTCCTGGATCTCTCTGCAACTGTCTATCTCTACAAAATCTACAACATGTATAAATCATTAGCTAACAATCCAAATATAAGTAGAATAAAAATAGCACAAACACAACTCATGCAAAATAAAACAATCATCATGTTGGCACACAAACCGGTTATTATCTGATAACTTAGGTGATTCACTTTGTTCCGTTTTGAAGTTGTGGCACGAGAAATCTTAAGATGTCTCGCCTCCGTTCCTTATCCAACTAGTGTGGGTCTAGCACACCTCCGCCGGTAGAGTCACCACAAACCAACTCTGGACTAGTCCCTAAAGAAACCCTCAACGCCCTCGGGCTAACTGGGCAGAATGCCACCGCCCGTTACTCTTAGGCCAAATATGTAGGTCGGTCGATAATTAATAATAAATACACTTATAAACACATATTAAAACACCACTATTATTATTCACACTCATATCCGAAAGCTAGCTAAGTAAGCCCAAAGGACTTACTTGAATCGAGACACAAATCCCGATAGCGCTACTACTCGATTCCACAAGAGTGAGGCCTCTAACGCCTGGTTATAACAGGAAAACTCGGATTAATATCATATCCAGAACCTTAGATGTCTCCAACTTCTAAATTAACCAGAACCATCTAAGATAAGCATACCAATTATCTCCATTTGTATAAAAGATCAAATTACCCTTGGGTCCGAAAACAAAACTCCAAAAATCTAGGAAGCCTCATACAATATTCCTAGAGTAAAAAAACACGAAGTCTAAAACCCAAGCGAAAAGGACCATAGAGTTTGAAATTTTCCCCAACATCCGAACTTTCCATCAATCTCATTTATGTCATACCTAGTCTAAACCAATACACTTCTACTAAACCCAAAATTCCGAGAAGGACTTGAACACGCCATACCTTGTCGGATCGATCCCAAAAGTTCTCATATAAGTACCAGATAAAAGAGTAAGAATTATGCTTGTGTGGTATACACTAACGTGCTAAGAACATCTAATATGCCATACTATTTTTATACTTAATTATATGCAACAGAGAGGTCAATACCAACTAGGATTATTCCCATGTAAACATGTCATTACTAGCTAAGACCATTCTAACCCACTCCACTGTTACACATTTGTAACTATGAATACTACCCTTTACCTTAACACGTAAACACACCCATAAGAAGACCTTTTAACTAGGCATTGATCTAAATGTCAAACTAGCACCTACTGTCTTCTACCCTCACTGCGTCACCTCCATGTATGCCCAAACTACTCTATATCAAACACTATAAAACAATGCTAAAACCTACACCACAACCTAAAATCGTGCTGCATCCAAGAGTGGTAAACTTCCCAGCCTACACAGCTCCAAAGTCATGCCCAGACACATCCTACACTACGCCCAGACCTTACCCGCTATCCCTAGTTTAACACATTTAACCCGAACCACGACTCTACAGGAAATGCGGAATAGGCAGATAAATAGTTTAGTCAATACTCTAGAAGGGGGGATGAATAGAGTATGGAAACTTTTCGCAATCTCAGGATAGGTAAGACCTTATCGAAAAAGATAAGACCTTATCAAAAGAGATAAAGTCTTATTAGTAACTATAAGGCCTTACTCGTTTCTCTAAGATTGATATTAAACGTAAAGGTTTAGACAAACCAAGAATGTTAAGAGCAAGACGAGATCAGCAGTAAAGGACACACGATATGTTAACGAGGTTCGGTCACCAACACGACCTAGTCCCCGCCTAGGATTGATCCAACCCTAGGATTCCAAGTAGCTTTATTTTCCTTCTTCTTGATGAGCCCTAGATACAACCTTCAGAAGACCTTCCCTCTTCTAAACTTGGAAGTCTTACACTTCCTATCTAGCAACTCACACACTCAAAAAGGAAAACTAAAGTACTCCAGATACAACAACAGTATCCAACGTGCCTAAAAGAAATAACTGTTTGTATGATCCTAGTTGAATTGTACTATAAGCTCGAATAAGATCTCACACTCTCAGATGAGTAGAATGCTAGAGCTTCAAAGGTGAGATCAATACTTTGTGAGAAGAAAAAGATGAGTCGATTTGTCACTTGTGTTCCAGTCGTAGGTAATGATTGTATTTCGTGTCTTCTTCCTTGTCTCTTTAAATAGGCAAGCATATCAGCAATTTTGAACGTTGAAGAAGATCTTGTCTGCGTGATCTTGGTGATCTTGGTTGTTGAGATTTGATCAAATCTTGTTAGTTGAGATTTGAAGTCAAGCCAAACTTGTTTGTTGAGATGTGAAGTCAAACTAGGTTGTTGAGATTTGAGAATCTTCCAATTTTATCTCAAGAAGATTTAATTAAAACAAATCAAAGTTTTGTTAAAATCAAATCCCTTAAAGAACTCAACAAGAAGGAAAATAAAGTTATTTGGATGAACGTCAGTTTTGGTTACCAAAACCTGGAAACTGAGGTTTTGGCTTTCACCAACCATATTCAAAATGCCTTATTATCAAGGTGGAGTTAACAATCTCCCCCTTGATGAAAAACAAAACTGGTGATCTATGTACCTGCAAAAACGAAATATCCAAACAATATAGCAGAATAGTAGCACATATGTAGGATCAAATTTGGACAAAGATCAAACCAAGTTTTTCAAAACAGAAACCCAAGTTTTTTCAAAACATAAACAAATCAAACCAAGGTTTTCAAAGACAGAAATATTCTCCCCCTTTTTGTCTTTCAGCAACAAAAAAATTTTTAAAAAAAAATTTGAAAAAGTCGTTCTTCATCATCAGAGACTTCAACATCCGGTAAGGCCTTGAAATATATATCAAAGTCTTAATGTAGGAATAAGATCAATATTGTATAACAATAATTGCTCCCCCTACATGTGTGCTTCCCTGTTAAGCATACCAAGGATGTTGCATTTTCCTTTGTCACCAAGAGTTATAGTGCTAGTGGTTTGCTTCTTAAGATTTTCGAAAAGAGATTCTTTTCCACTCATATGTCTTGAGCAACCACTGTCCATTATCCATTTTTGACCCTTTATCTTGGTGATATCCTGCAAAACAGAAAATCAACCTTTCCGGCTTGACCAATAGACAGATTTGGATTCATTATGGGGGTAGACCATGTTAGGTAGCCTAGTCCCTTTAGGAACCCATATGTGTTTTACCCGTTCATTTAAACGTACAGGAAAGGTATTTCTAATAATGTACGGATCCGTTCTCCTATAAGGACAAGTTTCCTTTACATGACCCTTTTTACAGCAAAAGAAACAAGTAGGAGATCTCCAATTTCCTTTTGCCTTAACGAACGTGGTAGTAGGTTTTGCAGGAAAATTCCTGTTATATCCTATTCCACTTCGGTTCAAGGAGAATTGATGTTCTCCAAGCATTTTGTCAAGAGTAGCTTTAGATTTAGTAAATTGCACAAGGGATATTTGTTGTTCTTGACATTTTTCTGAAAGTTTCACTTTTTCAATCTCTAAGTCAGTATTACATGTCTTAAGAGATGAGAGGTTTGCCTTTAGTTCAGAATTTTCCGATCGTAAGGCCTTGACCTCAGTGTCAAGATCTGATTGTATGTTGTCAAGATCTTGAACTTTCAGCGATAGCATTCTTATGCAAGTTTCCTGATCCTTTAGCTTTTCTTTTAAAATGTTGATTTCTTTGCTGTAAGATTCTTCATTAGAAATCATGTTTTTCAGCACTTCTGATAAAACAGCAGTAGGACTGGATATAAGATCTCTTACCATTCCATCCAGATGTTGATCTTGGTTTTTATCAGTTTTTGCCATAAGACACAAGTTTGCATGATCATCTTCAGAATCTGAATAACTTGAGAAGTTTGAATCACTCCATGCTGCTACCATGGCCTTCTTGCTAAATTCCTTTTTCTTGGATTTGTTCCTCTTCTTTTGAGGACATTCTTTAACAAGATGATCTGTTTCACCACATTCATAGCAATTTAGAACACGATTCTTTTTCAAGGGGTTAGATGACTTACCTTTGTATTTAGATGATCCAGCATATTCTTTATTTGAGAATTGCTTTTTCATTTTCAATATTCGTGCTAGTCCTCTTGTGATAAGAGTGAAAGGATCTTCATCATCACCATCATCACTGTCAGAATCTTCCAGTGGTTCCTCTTTCTTTGCCTTGAATGCCATTGTCGGCAATTCCCCATCGTCCTCATTGAGGATCATTTCATGGGTGATTAATTTACCCAGCAAATCATCAAGAGCAAGTGCATTAAGGTTTTGTGCTTCTTCTATAGCAGTTACCTTAGGATCCCACTTTGCTTTAGGCAAACATCTGAGTATCTTTGACTGATTCATCAGGGATCATTTTAAACAATTCATATTGTCTAAGAAAGATACTTATTTTGGTCTCTTTGACCTAGCTGGTTCCTTCATAGGTAACCACTAATTTGTCCCATATTTCTTTTGCAGATCTGTACGAAGATATACGATTAAATTCATCAGTACTTAAATCACAATATAATAGATTAATGGCCTTGTAATTCTTCGCCACGCTCTCTAGATCTTTCTGATTAAATTCAGCTTCTGTCTTGTTTACTCTTGTATTGTCAGGACCTTCCTTGGTGGGAGTGTTAGGTCCGTTCTTGATAATATACCAAAGCTCTAAATCTTGATCGATAATAAACATCTACATCAAGGATTTCCAGTGCATAAAATTGTTTCCTACAAAAAGAGGCGGTCGTATAA
The DNA here is from genome assembly GCA_033239045.1 of Fagopyrum esculentum. Taxonomy (NCBI): domain Eukaryota; kingdom Viridiplantae; phylum Streptophyta; class Magnoliopsida; order Caryophyllales; family Polygonaceae; genus Fagopyrum; species Fagopyrum esculentum. Next base: position 138,401,136 of record BSUD01000001.1, on the reverse strand, counting down.
TTGATCTTCCATGACCGAAACCATCTTGTCCTTCACCTGCCATGATTAGACTCACAGATAATAATATCTAGGAAAACGTGAGTTAGGCTCTGATACCAATTGAAATGCAGAATAGGCAGATAAATAGTTTAGCCAATACTCTAGAAGGGGGGATGAATAGAGTATGGAAACTTTTCGCAATCTCAGGATAGGTAAGACCATATCGAAAAAGATAAGACCTTATCAAAAGAGATAAAGTCTTATTAGTAACTATAAGACCTTACTCGTTTCTCTAAGATTGATATTAAACGTAAAGGTTTAGACAAACCAAGAATGTTAAGAGCAAGACGAGATCAGCAGTAAAGGACATACGATATGTTAACGAGGTTCGGTCACCAATACGACCTAGTCCCCGCCTAGGATTGATCCAACCTTAGGATTCCAAGTAGCTTTATTTTCCTTCTTCTTGATGAGCCCTAGATACAACCTTCAGAAGACCTTCCCTCTTCTAAACTCATAAGTCTTACACTTCCTATCTAGCAACTCACACACTCAAAAAGGAAAACTAAAGTACTCCATATACAACAACAGTATCCAACGTGCCTAGAAGAAATAACTGTTTGTATGATCCTAGTTGAATTGTACTATAAGCTCGAATAAGATCTCACACTCTCAGATGAGTAGAACGCTAGAGCTTCGAAGGTGAGATCAATACTTTATGAGAAGAAAAAGATGAGTCGATTTGTCACTTGTGTTCCAGTCGTAGGTAATGATTGTATTTCGTGTCTTCTTCCTTGTCTCTTTAAATAGGCAAGCGTATCAGCAATTTTGAACGTTGAAGAAGATCTTGTCTGCGTGATCTTGGTGATCTTGGTTGTTGAGATTTGATCCAATCTTGTTAGTTGAGATTTGAAGTCAAGCCAAACTTATTTGTTGAGATGTGAAGTCAAACTAGGTTGTTGAGATTTGAGAATCTTCCAATTTTATCTCAAGAAGATTTAATTAAAACAAATCAAAATTTTGTTAAAATGAAATCCCTTAAAGCACTCAACAAGAAGGAAAATAAAGCTATTTGGATGAACGTCAGTTTTGGTTACCAAAACCTGGAAACTGAAGTTTTGGCTTTCATCAACCATTTTCAAAATGCCTTATGATTAAGGTGGAGTTAACACTACTGTACGACACCAACAAGGAAATAAGGAAGCATGTGAGGCAAAGAAGGACTCACTGTAAGGACACGGCTCGATCGCAGCGCCTGAATCAGACCAAGGGAAGGAGAGGGGACCAAGACTGGCTAGCGACGACAGCATCAGCGGTTACGTTCTTGGATTGTTGCGTTTGAGGGGAGTGTCGGAATTTGGCGCCGGCTGTGTGTACGCACCAGAGGAAGATACCCAGATCGCTTGCTCCGTCGAACGCCAAGGAATGACGCTGGTGTCGGTTCGATACGGCTGCATAAATATGAACTATCCGCTTTGGCTAATGCGAAACTGAAGACGTAACGATGCCGACCGATGTTGTTGTTGGCTAGAAGGCGAGGGAGTCGAGCGTGTATGGGACGAGTGTGTGAAGAAGAACAGAGTTTGCGGTGAAATGGAACGAAGCTGCGTAAATTTGGTATGATATAATCAATTTACGAGGAAACCGTCACTAGGTTGCTATAATCCAGGAAGGCAATCATCCGTATCAAACTAGAAGGAAAGAAAGAAATAAATAAATAATAATATTGTGTAGGAAGTTTGAACGTGGAGGAAAGTGGAGAGTTTTGGAAGGATCTTTTTGTTTGGTCTTGATGGGCCCGTCAAGCTAAACAAATTAAGGTATAAATTCCGTATTAGACCCGTCCAAATAATAAGCTACCCAAAGGATCCAAAAATGTCATCTTTGGTCCGATACGAATTGTAAATCTTGTCGGATCTTTGTGGAAAAAAAAATATTAAACATAAATAAAATAAATTTTTTTTTCGTGTTTTACAATTAAACGCTTTGGCTTTAATATAATATATAGATTTTGTTAATTACCTAATTTAATTAGTTAGTTATCTAAATAATAATATTTGTTTTCAAAAGATATTATATATTATATTATATCTAGATAAATATGATTTATCAAGTTGAAAATAAATATATTTAATTTAGTTAAAATATGAGATATTTTAACTTAGTTAAGTTATACCCTAAAATAAAAAGATAAGATTTGATTCTTAAAAGATATTATATGAGATATTCTATCTAGATAAATATGATTTATCAAGTTGGAAATAAATAAATTTAATTTTGTTAAGATATGAGATGTTTTAACTTAGTTAAATTATAACTTAAAATTAAAAGATATTATATGAGATATTCTATCTAGATAAATATGATTTATTCTCTTTGTGGAAAATTGCTTATTTTGTATGAGGTCTTAATTTAGAAATGTTCTAAATTTTGACAAGTTACTAAAATAATAAATATGTCTAATCTTAGCAATGATCTAACATTAAAAATGTTCTAATATTAGCAAGTTACTAATTTTAGAAAGTTATCATAAATAGAAAGTTGCTAATTTTGAAAAGGTTCCGAATTTATAAATTTTACACCTTTAGCATTTTAATGATTAACATATGATATTAATATCATACGCAATATGATTGATTAAAACAATACCGGAAAGGAGTTTCCAGTTCTATATATTTTTTTCCTTTCTTTATGTGATAAAGTGATTGTTATGTGCTTATGTGTATATTTCATTTGAATATCATATATGCCATGCTTGTATGTATGTGTATGGTGATATGCTCGTGCAGGCGGTTACTAGTATGTTCTCAATCTTAGGATAGTTAAATACGATATGCGTATCGTTATGGTTTTTTTATACACGATCAGCATATCGTTATGTTTTTTTTTTTTGTAATTTTCTTTTTCTACAAGAGTTATTTTAAATTTCATTATACAAGAAGATCAAACTCCTAAGGAGCCCGAAGGATGAGGATCCATGAAGGTCCAAGAATGAAGATTCTTTTTAGGGGTCATACCAAGAACCATTTATTTATGCGTTTTTGAATGCCTTAAATTCCCACTTGTATGCTTGTTTGTTATTTTTGCTATGAGTTCGCTTTAAAATAACAACCTCGCATGCTTAAAACGTCCCTTAAAAGAATATTGAGAATTGTCTTTCCATATCATAACCGATCCCTATCTAGGAATTTGTAGGATAGGTTATGCCAAAGTGGGGTGTCCTTACTTTGACCTAGATACATTGCGGGTATGCTCATACTAAGGGGCATGCTGCTTTGATATGGTTAACTCAACAAAAGACCAAAAGATAAAGTTTTGGATTTTGAGGCATAAGGGTGAGTTCACATGAGATGCGTTCCCATCAACCAAGAATTATAAGGAGTTATAATTAGTAAACGAGTTTACTTACCTTGATTATATAGACTTAGGGCAGTTCCAAAGTACGCTAAGGTTCATATATGATAGGATCTTGGAATCATTTTTGCTCACTAAAGGAATTGATAATATGAGTAGAATGCAAAACCTCAATTGTTTATAATTGTTATAACAGTTTATACCTTTTGCAAAATCGATCAAAACTTATCTGCATTTTATTATTCTGTATTTTTGTAGTCCACCATGTCAAACAAAAACCTCAAATCTTCTTTACGCTCCATACTCGACAAAAAGAAATTGTACGAACACAACTTCCTTGATTGGGAGAGAAATCAGAGAATTATTCTCAGGTCGGAGGACCAAGAGGATGTCTTGGAACATCCAATCCCTAAACTCACATTGGACTCATCTGATGAGGACCATGCGACGTACATGGAGGATAAGAAGTAGGGGAATATCTCCACTTCGGGTATTCATGTTTTTGAAATTTTGTCAACTAATTCTATTTCATGGGTATTGGATACCGGATTTGTTTCTCACATCACTTCGAATGTGCAAGAACTAAGAAATAGAAGGACGTTGCGGAAGGAAGAGGCAGATCTACGGGTCAGTAATGGAGCAAGAGTTGTTGCTATTTCCATTGGAGACTATTGCTTGTCTTTACCTTCTGGCTTAGAGATAAAACTTAATAATTGCTATTTTGTTCCATGCATTACTAAGAACTTAATTTCATTTTTAGTTTTAAACCGTGAAGGATATACATTTACCATTACTGATCACATGGTGATGGAGATTTATAGGAATGGTATTTATTATGGTCATGCGAACATGAGTAGTAATGGACTATACATGTTAGACCTCAAAACTGAAATATACAACATTAATGCAAAAAGGAAAAAATCGAATGAAACAAACGAAGCAAACCTATGGCATTGTCGATTTGGTCATGTAGGCATAAAGTGCATTAAGGAACTCCAAAAGGTTGGACTACTTAAACCATTTGATTTGGAATCATTTGAAACATGCGAGTCGTGCCTAATGGCAAAGATGACAAGATCACCTTTCACTGGTAAGAGTGAACAAACTTCTGAACTTCTAGCTCTCATACATACGGATGTATGTTGACCTATTAGTAAAGATGCTAGGTCTGGCTATCGCTACTTCATTACATTTACTGATGATTTTAGTGGATACGGGTATATTTACTTAATGAAACAAAAATCGGAATCCTTTGAAAAGTTCAAGGAATTCCAAAATGAAGTAGAAAGACAAACAGACAAGAAGATAAAAATACTTCGATCAGATCGAGGGGGCGAATATCTGAGTCATGAATTCGATCATCATTTGAGGAGTTGTGAAATTGTGACACAACTCACTCCTCCGGGCACTCCACAACTAAATAGTGTGTCTGAGAGGAGGAATAGGACTTTGTTATACAGTGTCCGTTCAATGATGAGTTTTGCGGATCTTCCATTATCCTTCTGGGGATATGCTCTCCGAACAGCTCCGTTCGTTCTAAACAAGAATCTGTCACGTTCAGTTGACAAGGCACCATATGAGATATGGACAGGAAAGGTTCCTCACTTGTCATTTATGAGGGTCTGGGGGTGCGAAACTTATGTAAAACGTTTACAATCTAATAAACTAGCACCGAAATCAGAAAAATGTTACTTCGTAGGATATCCCAAGGAAACCAAGGGGTATAATTTCTACCATCCCATAGAGAACAAAGTGTTTCTTGCTCGGGATAGTGTCTTTTTGGAAAAGGAATTCTTTTGCAATAAGTCAAGTGGGAGAAAAGTTCAAATTAATGAGATTAATTGTGAGCAAGAAACGCAACAACACGAGGACATGCAAGATGTCACTGAGGAACTTGACTATTTTGATGAACATCTTATGAGGCAAGTTAATCCAATTCAAGAATCAATTCCTGCAACTGATCAGGCTGAAGAGGAACCACATATTGATGTGGAGAACTCGACAAATGAGGAACTGCATAATGATGTAGGAAATCATACAACTGAAATCTTTCCTATTGTTGGCCCAAATTGGAAATCAAACAGGGTAAGGCAACAACCTAGACATTTGGATGACTATGTGTTGCATGCCGAGATCGAAGTGCTCCTCATGGAGCATAACGAGCCCGCATCCTACAAGCAAGTTGTGACAGATCAGAACTCCAAAAAATGGCTCGAAGCCATGAGATCCGAAATGGAATCCATGCCGAAAAATCAAGTATGGGACTTGATTGATTTGCCTGATGAGGTAAAACCTATTGGTTGCAAATGGGTCTTTAAAGTAAAGACATACAAGGATGGAAATGTCTCTATTTATAAAGCAAGGTTGGTTGCTAAGAGATTTAAACAGATTCATGGTATTGACTATAAGGAGACATTTGCCCCGGTCGTCATGATCCGGTCCATTAGGATAGTCCTAGTGATTGCCGCCTTCTATGATTATAAGATATGGCAAATAGATGTAAAGACCGCATTTCTAAATGGCTATTTAGAAGAGGATGTATATATGATGCAACCTGAGGGTTTTGAGGATCAAAAATATCCTAGGAAGGTTTGTAAGCTTAAGAAGTCCATTTATGGGTTGAAGCAAGCATACCGGAGTTGGAATCTTCGATTTGATGAAGTGATCAAACAATTTGATTTCTTTAGATGTGAAGAAGAACCATGCGTTTAAAAAAAAAGTTGAGTGGAAGCAAGGTAACTTTCCTAGTCCTGTATGTGGATGACATACTACTCATTGGGAATGACATTCCGATGCTGGAAACAGTAAAGGAATGGCTTAAGAAGCTTTTCTCAATGAAAGATCTAGGGGAGGCCGAGTACATACTAGGGATAAAGATCTATAGAGATAGATCTAGAAGGCTTATTGGTCTCAGTCAAGGAACTTATATTGATAAGGTCCTATAGAGATTCAAGATGGCAGATTCCAAGAAAGGATATGTGCCTATGCAACATGGGATCCATCTCAACAAGACCCATTGTCCTAACACACCTAGTGAGATTGAGAGGATGAGCAAGGTTCCCTATGCCTCTACTATATGATCCATCATGTATGCAATGACCTGTACTCGACCAGATGTTGCATATGCTTTGAGTATGTGTAGCAGGTGCCAGTCGAACCCCGGTGACATTCATTGGCAAGTTGCGAAGAACATCCTTAAGTACTTGCGAAGGACTAAGGATGATCTACTGGTATATGGAGGTGATGATGAGTTAGGCATCAAGGGCTATACCGATGCTAGTTTCCAGACTGACAGAGATGGCTTTGAGTCGCAGTCTGGATATGTCTTCATTTTGAATGGAGGAGCGGTAAGTTAGAAAAGCCAAAAGCTGGACACGGTTGCAAACTCAACCACAGAGGCAGAATACATTGTTGCGGGAGAAGCGGCTAAGGAAGCGATTTGGATTAGGCAGTTTGTAGCTGAGCTCGGCGTTGTCCCTAGCTTGACGAGGACAGTTGACGTCTATTGTGACAAGAGTGGTGTGATTGCTCAAGCGAAGGAACCTAGCTCAAGCTCCAAATTCAGACACGTTCTGCAAAAGTATCACATGATCAGACACTAAGTTGATCGGGGTGATGTAAGGGTGTGCAAGGTGCACACAGATGATAACATTGTAGATCCACTGACTAAACCCATGAATAGGCCTAAGCATGATAGTCATACTCGGGCCAAAGGGCTCAAACACATTAGAGAATTCTTTTGAACTTATGTGTTTGAATTGAGAAAACGTTTGTTTTTGTCATGGAGTTTATGATTGATTTATATATGAATTTTCATATTCTTATTTGATTATTTCTTGAATATTAAATAAAGTATCCAAACAATTTATTAATTATCAAATGTTCTTACTGGAAAAGTTCCGGTGAATGAAATCACATCAAGTGAACTGAAATTATTAAATTGAAAGGATCTGTGGTCTGAGTCGTTAACTTGGATACAAATGACTCTAAAGTAGACCATCTTGTGAGTGAATGATGAACGTGGGTTTCATAGTTCATAGGACATGGAGATGTCCAATCGCTTACATAGGTGAGTATGGTGATACTCATCGGACAGACCGATCATATGGCTCTCATGACTTATTGAGGAGTTATAGCGATTATCATTATTAGTGAGTTCCTTAACATGAGCTTGATATAACTTTTATTTGAAGGATGACATATCTTAGATACTGGTAAATGCTGACCGTAATAGGCAGTTACAAAGGCAGTAATCAGGGTGGTCAAAATTTGAGTGGGAGTTATAGTCGTTGCAAGATTGGATTAATCCTCCTATACTGGCATACTTTGATGTGTTGGGAAGGATTGGTGTCCTCGGCCACTTGAAGAGTGAAAACTGTGTAAACGCATGACAGTTTGATCTCAGGAGTTCAAGAAACATATTTGATGGCAAAGATGGTTTCCATCACATAGTCAGATAAGGACATTAAGCGATAAGGGAATTTTAACATTGCACACTTATATGAAAGTACAAGTGGGAGACTGAAGGAATTGTGTCCTTTATCCAAGGTGCAATTACTGATGATGAGATAGGACATTAAATATAGGGATATATATATAATCCGATAATATTAGGGGTCATGGCGTTTTGCTAGAAGCTAACCATGATCGGTACATTTATATGATAAATTGTATTGCTAGTGTTATCGGGTCCTACGAGGTCACACCATAACGAGCATGTGAATTGAATCAACGAATGAGAGAATCACCATATAGGAGTATATGGTGGAAAAGGATATATTTTGTAGGAGCACAAAATATATTATGGAGTTGGTAATTAATAATAGATAAGGGTTATTTATTTATTAATTACTAAAATATATATCTTATATTTTAAGGCCGGGCTTTTTAATAGTTAAAAAGTCCAACCCTAATTTGATATAATCAAACGAACGATTAGAAGAGAAGTGAATCAGCCGTGAAACACGTAAAACTAGAAGCATCCATCTTCTTCTTCCCCTTCGATCACTCTCTAAAAAGCTTCATCCTTGCAATCGAAGGTTAAGGCGATTCTTGTTCAGTCTCGGGTGAACCAACTAGAGGAGTAACACTTGAGACTCTACATATCCTTGAAGGAGTTATTGAACACGCATCAAAAGGTATTCCTTTTCTCCCTTATCAAATCTATTATGCATGTGATCCTTTGTTTAGATGTTTAGGAAATTGTTTCCTAAAATTCCGCTTTTACACATCTAAAATCCCCACATCCTTGCTGTTTATGAGCACACCCGCTAGAACTCAAATATCATCCCCAATCCCGCAGCCTCAACTCCAATTGGGTCATCAAGCGTGTTTCCTATGAGTAATCCTTATGTCATGCTCCATCCTATCTCATCTATTGCAATTTTAAGCACCACAAGATTGTGCTTGCGGTTCGAGGTCTAAATTTGTACAAAGAAAGCGATTAAAAGATGGTCATGGGTAATTGGCTTGGGAAGCAGATGTTTGATGGAGGATTTGTCCACCACGGGTTGTTGAAATCAGCGATCTGGTTGCTTAATCAAGAGTCCAAAACACTAAAAATGTTTTCGCTTGAGAATAAGAAGAGCTATAATATGATATTTATGGGACATTATTTGGGACCTAGAGTTGAATCTCTTTTGATTGTGTAGGAACGTTGTTCAAGGATTATTTTGATAAATTGTTAATACAATGAAAAAGAGGAAAACGATACCCTTAGTGTGTTTAGAGTCGATATAGGAGATTAGGAGACCTATGTCCTTAATTTTGAAAACGTTCCGGATTATGACAGTTGAAATGGCGTTTCGAATCCCAAGATTAAACTACACTAGATCTAAGTCCCGTAATGACTTCGGAAATTTGGCGAACTCCTTTAGTGTAGCACTGTCGTCTTTGTAAGACATAAAAAAGGAGACGTTTTGTCTTTGTATTGGTGTGTTGGAATGAGAGGATGAGACCCCTTTTTATGGGCAAGCTCAGAAGACAAAGGATATCAACGTATTTAACAATGCTTTTAATCCAAGATTTGTAACTCCGGATATTCCCATTAATGGTGTGTTTACCTTTTAGCATATTTACTCTTTCTATACTATACGGGATATTCTCCTTTTAATCGATGTGGGATACCCATATTTTTGTCAATTTTCCCCAAGGATGTATTCTATACACATAACTTCAAACATCATTATCTCATAATTCACTCTAAATCCAATTTTAGTAAATATGTATACCAAGATTAAGTACTTACAGAGACAAAGCCAATGCTTCCGATTTCCGGTGTTGACGATGCCCGGAGGCAACCAGAAATATGTCCGGAAAATCTCAGCGCAATACTTATTAAAAATTGGTTTCAAAAATCTCCCACACGAATAGAAATGACTCTAGATAAATATTTTTGAAAAACAAAAAGTTTTGTTGAGAGTAGAGTCAAAAAATCAATGCACTTGAGAAGGTAGTGTTTTTCATCCTTGAACAACCCGTAGTGAGTAGCTATCAGATTAGTCGTTCAGGAGGTGACCATGATGTCATGAACCATCTAGGTCCAGGAGGCGACCATGATGTCATGAACCACCTGGGCTTTGAGGTAAACTAAGACAATAACTATCACACAATTTCATCTTCTCCTAGAACCAAGTTCTCTGTTTGTCTTCATTTTGGCCTGGAACATGCAAGGTTAATCATGAGTGAACTTGGAGAATTTAGCCTCCTCATTCTTCTAGACACGCCCCCCTGTCACACTCACAAGGTGATTTGATCATATCGAGTATCTTTAATACCTTGATGGAATCTTTAAAAAAAACGCTTAACCTCAAGTCATACAACTTGCACTGTGTATCATCTAGAATTGGGTAGAGACGTGAGTCTCACAATGCTCCACTCAATTCAACTTGGTTAGGTTATCCCTTTAAACCTACATCGTGGGATCCCCAATCACGTAGGTGGGGTTGTCCTCCAAGCATCCTCTTTCGTCATAGGCTTCGGGCCCATTCCTTGTGATAATTTAACCACTTGACCTCTTGACAAGCCTTTACTAAATGGATTTGTAAGGTTGTTTACTGATTTGATATAGTTTACTAAGACTACTCTAGTTGAGATCAATTTTCTAATGGATTTATGTCGTTCTATGTGATGTGATTTTCCATAATACACGATGTTCAATGTCTAGGCTATAGACATTTGGATATCACAATGTACACTTATTTCCGGAATTTGGTTCTCCCACATTGTAATATCTTCCAAAAAATTTCGAAGAAACTCGGCTTTTTCATATGTTTTTTCCAAAGCAATGAACTCATAATCCATTGTGAATATGGACAATAGCGTTTGTTTTGATGATTTGTATGATACTACTGTACCACCAAGTGTAAATACATATCCACTCGTAGATTTTGAGCTTCTAGAATAAGCTATCCAATTAGTGTTGTTGTATCCTTCTAGAACTGTTGGGTATTTGTCATAGTGCATCCGATAACTTTTAGTATGACGTATGTAGTTCAATACTATAGTTATGCCTTTCTCGTGTTTAAAGCCTGAATTACTTTTGTGGCGACTTAGTATACTGATTGAGTGCGCCAAATTCAGACGTGTGCAATTAGTTAAATATATAAGACTACCAATAACACATGCATATTCTAGTTGTGACACTGTCTCCACCATATTTTTGGTTAAGTGGAGATTAGGATCCACGGAGTGGTTACAGTCCCCGCCGAGTGGATTTTAAACCTCCCAAGGACTTTTTCAACATAATGAGATTGGGACAAAATAAGTCTTTCAGAGTGTCTAGTGTTCTTGATCACTAGACTGATATCCGCTAATCCCATGCCTTTCATGTCAAACTTTATACTAAGCAAGTTTTAATGCGGTTGATCATGTCTTTGTTGCTGTCAATTATGAGCATGTCATCAACGTACAAAAACAGCAAGACATATTCATGCCACTTCTTTGGAGCTTGTTGGGGTCCGTACAGGGAATTTACAAGTCTGCACACTTTTTGCTCTTGTCTAGGAACAACATACCTATCGGGTTATTTCATATAAATATCCTATTTTAAATCTTCATTTAGAAAGGTAGTTTTAACATCCATTTGGTGGATTTCTAGGTTTCTTAATGTCGTTATTACTATTAGCATTACTATAGAAGTTATTCTCGTTACCGGATAATAAGTGTCTAATAAATCCAGGCTTTTTTTGGCAAAATCCTTGCACCACAAGCCTAGCCTTGTACTTCTCTATTGAGTCATCGGTTTTGAACTTTCTTTTGAAAATCCATTTGCATCCAAGTGTTTTGGTACCTTGAGGCAAGTCTACTAACTCTCATGTGTGGTTCTGCATAATGAAGTATATCTCACCTTTTTTTTTAATTGTTTTCTTCCAAAAAGTTGTGTCAAGTATAGACATAACTTCACTATAAGTTCTAGGTTCTTTCTCTAAAAGAAAGTGATTATGAACACATCACCAAAGAATTTCTCTATTCGAGCCCTTTTGCTCCTTTGAGGTTCTTCCTCTTCAACTTCGTTTTGCACGAAAGTAGAGGTGCCCTCCTTTCGTGATTTACGAGTTCGTTTGGGATACTTTTTATCTTTACAAGGAAATATGTTTTGAAAGAAAGACACATTCCTTGATTCCATTATCGCATTAACATGGATATCCGATATATCCAATTCATGTAACAAAAACCAATAAGCACTACTACTATTGTGTGCATATCCAATGAAAATGCAATCAATGGTTTTAGGTCCAATAGTGACCTTTTTAGGAACTGGCACTGCTACTTTAGCGAGGTACCCCCACACTTTGAGGTATTTGTGCGAAGGTATGTTACCTTTCCATAACTCTTATGGTGTTTTACCATTTACTTTATGTGGTATTTTTTGGAAGATGTAGTTTCGGGTAAGCAATGATTTTCCTCACATGTTCTGGGGTAACCCATATTCCTACAACATTGCATTCATCATCTCTTTTAGAGTTCGATTTTTGTGTTCCGGAACTTCACTCAATTGTGGAGATTTATGAGCGGTTGTTCGATGAACAATCGTCGATAAAGGTCACGAAATACTTTTTATAGCCTCTAGTTTGCACAAATTTTAAATCACATAATCCCGTATGAATTAAGCCTAGAGATTCAATTGTTCTCTCCACTTGTGGAAATGAGGTTTTTGTGACTTCATATTTAATAATCTCAATTTGCATTTTGGAATTAGGTTCAAATTAATTAGTCTTAGTATAGACTTATAATTCACATGTCCCGATCTTTCATGTCAAATTAAAAGACTCAACAAACATATTTTATTGGTTGAACTTTCAGTTACAACTTTTGGATGACTGTCAATACATGCATTTTGATCAGTCCACCCTTTACATAACTTTTTCCTACATAAATTTCTTTCCTTGTGAGAGTTCTCTTGTCAGAACCGATGTTTACATTAAACCCGTTCTTGTTTAGTAGAGTTCCGGAAATTAGCTTCTTCCGGATATCGGGGACGTGCATGATGTCAGTGATGGTTAACTCTTTATCGGAAGTCATCCTCAACACTATCTTTTTGCGGCCTTCGACTTTGGAGGTGGATGAGTTCCCATAAACAGAAACTTCTCGCTTTTGTTCTTGACATAAGTAGTGAACATACTCTTGTCATAACAGATGTGGCGTGTAACACCAATATCGCATTACCACTCCATCGGATTGATTCCAATCATGTTGACTTCAGACATCGTGTCACACATATCTTCTAGTGTTAGACCACCTTCAGTCATGTGGACTTGAGTCTTGCCCTTTTCCTTGCTCTTGCGCATATCACCCTTGCTACGACACTCATCTTTGTGACCCATCTTGCCATATTAGTGAGATTTTCCACTAAACTTCTTTTCTTGTGACTTGTATGAGTTGTTGACTTGGGGTTGGAACTTGCGTTTTGTTCCATTGGTCTTATACTCAGTGACATTGACATTTGCAGGTGGATCCGTGTCAGTGTTGCGGTTGCTTGACTCAACCCGCATCTTGATCATGAAGTCTTCAACGGTCATCTCCTTAGTCTTGTGCGTCAGATAGTTCTTGAAGTCTTTCCAATATGTAGGGATCTTCCCATTGAAGGCCTCCACCTGAAGTGCCTAACATATTTGGATCCCTTCTACTAGTGCATCTCTTCAGCTTGTTCCATGATTAACCTTGAGTATACCGTTAGATAGTTCTTAAACGTATCAACGGAGTATTTCTTAGTGCTTGTATCCTCAGACTTGTATTTTTTCCTTAGGGTAGTCCAGAGTTCCTTGGTAGTACCAACATTCCCGTACACTTGGTACAAAGAGTCAGCCAAAATATTCATAATCCAACATTTCCAAAGGTAGTCTCCTTACACCCAAACCTCAAAGGTGGCTTTGGTCCATGTCCCTATAGGGGAGAATTTGGGTTTATTTTGCTTTAGGTACTTGTCTAGCTTCATTGCGGTTAGGAAGACCAACATCTTCTATTGCCACGTTTTGAAGCCTTTTTCATCGAACTTCTCAAGGTTAAGTCATGCACTTAGTGAGTCAGATATTTTTATCGTTTATGGGTGTTGGAATGAGATTGTTATTTTCCCAAAATCCGAGTTTTCTGGGTTAGCCGGTGGCAGACCTCTCCCAAACTGAATTTGAGGTGTCGGCTCACGTCGGTTACCATCTCTCGTATCCGCGTCATTTGAAACTTCAAGTTCAGGACTTAAATCGGTAATGTCAAGTAACATATTCATGAGGAACTTGTCGATTTCACTCAATTCAACTATTTTCAAAATTTTTGTTGCACAAAATTTTAACGCAAGAAGTAGTGGATCGCTTTTGTAAATTATTTACGTCGGATAAAATTACAAATAAAAACGATTATTATGTTTGTTTAAAAATCCGTACAAGAACGGATTGTTTTCTACATTTTAAAAAAAATCGAATGTCGGAGAGGAAAAAATCCGAAAACGATTTAGTTAATTAAATAATATGTCGTAACTTTTTTTATAAAAAAATTAACTAAAAACTAATTCCGGATGTGATGCAAAGTTCTTGCACGAAAATTGAAAGTAATCCGAAAATTATAGTGTTTCCGGCAATAATTTTCTCCGAATTATGAATCTGCAAAACTCAAAGAAACGTTAGTGCACAAAAGTTTTACGAAAGAAAGTTTTGTTTTTCAAAATTAAGATTGTAGGAACGTTGTTCGAGGATTCTTCTGATTAAACTGTTAAGAGAACGAAAAAGAGAAAAAATGATACCGTTGTTCGAGGATTCTTCTGATTAAATAATATGTCGATATAAGAGACCGGCCTCTGTCCTTAATCAGAAAACGCCCCGGATTATAACAGTTGAAATGACGTCGAATCCCAACTTAAAAGTACACTAGACCGAGAAAATGACTTTGAAAATCTAACGAATTGTTTTTGTACAATACTCTCGTTTTTATAAGACTTAGAAAGAGGAGGAGACGTTTTGTCTTTGAATTGGTGAGTTGTAATTAGCCTGTATTTTTCTTCTTAGTTGTTGGCAGATGGCAGAAAAACTGATTAGATTCATATGAGAAAACTAGCAAGAACTTATGAAGTTTTGAGATATTTGGGAATTATCGGGTACATTTTGGTAGGTGCAGAATTGTATAAAAATGTTGGTCTAGAAATAATAAAGGCAACCTCTCTTGCACGGGTAACTTTAAAAAGTTGGTCCCATCTTTATGGCACCACCTCGAAGCCTTATACCATTAATTTTCCTACCTCTTTTTCCAAAAGGTTGCATTAAAAGAGACATTACTTGCATGCGGGAACTTACCATTATAAGTTTTACCGTTTACACACACTATTATGTTTTTTGTTTGTGCACCACACACACAACCCCTCCAACGGCATTCTATCCTAACACCAACCTAGCTACCTTCTCTCGCCTTTCTCATCTATAAAACAAACCCAAATCTATTTCTCATCTATACACAAGAACAAGCCATTGATGCCGACCTCAATCACTCCATCTACCCTTCTCAACCCTATGCGCAATGCAATCTGCCCAACGGATACTTTTCACCGTCCATCTTCTTCTTTCCATACTTTTCTGCAACTTAATATGCAGGATGATTGTGCCTTAACTTAATCCATTCATTTGAGGGGAATTAAGCGTTCTTGGTCCGACGTTAATCACATACTATGTACTATTATCTTGCTTTTGTAAGTTCAACATACGAGGTTTCATTTTGATTATTTTCAGGTTTGGATATTGTCATTTGTAAGTCATGTGATCAGAAATCTTCTAGGTCGAATTTGTTCGAGTGTATACATGTGGTTTGCTTCACAAGGCTTCCTGCATCTGATTCTTCATCTGCCTTTCATTAGATTCCTTTTCAGTTGCCTAAGCTTTATCATTTAGTAATTCTTGTCTATCTTTTTGTCCTTATTATTGGAAAAATAGCTATCACAATATCTACCTATTAAATAAATTATGATATTATTTCGTTATATTAGGCTAGTTTATATTTGATTCTATCATTGCAATCTCTATTATTCTCTTTCTATTCAATTGTAATGCCTATATAGAGGGTCATAGTTGCATCAAATATATATTGGTTCTACCTCCGCCATTTATGTGGTCTTCTCCACCAAAATCCAACCTACCGATCTCTAAATCTACTTTTGCGGCTGATTTACTATTGGTCCTATGCCACCGATTTACTGGTGGTATTATCAATCTAATGTTGTCACCGATCTACCGGTGGTATGTCGATCTACGTGCGGTATTACCGCTCTATTGGTGTACTCATTGTTGATGGAGATGTTTTCTTTGCTCGCTATCAATGAGATATTTCACTCTTCAGCGGCGTTTGCCTACCCTCGCTTTGACTGCGGAGACATATTGGAATCTAACTATCACAATATCTTCCTATCCAATAAATTATGATATTATTTCCTTATATTAGGCTAGTTTATATTGCAGTTCAATACCCAAACAGGCCTATATATATTTAAGTTTTTGTGATACACTGTAACATGAATCTTCAGTGCTACTCCATCTACAGCAATACAGTAAACTAGTAAAATAGATCTATATTAGCAAGAGTACAGTGATAGATATTTGCTGTCTTATTATAAGCTGATACCTTCAGCTGGGAAACAAAAACAGGTATAACTATGCTTACTTGACAGTATCATTATATTTTACATAACAACAAGCCATATAGGGTTACTAGCTTATCCGATCAGTCACTTACGGCCTTGCACATCGCCAAAGTCCTACGCTTCCACTCTATGAACCCAGCTGCAGCCGCGTTGATACATTCTATCTCGCCAACTTCACATGTCTGCTTCCCATCATTACCAACGTTGTCATACTTCACTGACTCAACCTTCTCAGGAAGAGCCTTTGGATAGCTAATGACATGTTGTTGAGAAGGAACAGGTGCCTGGTTCTTGTATCCTACAAACTTAGCCTTTCCTTGAGCTCCATCATGGGCTTGGACCGCGAGTTGGGGCTGAGGAGAACGAGTTCTCGGATTGTCACTGTACTTCACAGGCTCAAATGCATCATCTTGTGAAGGAACAGCTGTCTGGCTCAAGACACCGGATTCACCAAAGCTTGGTTTGTTGTTGAAGATCTTGTACAAGCTAGGATACCGTTCCTTATCCCCGACCCTCCTTTCCCTTGGACTCGAAGGGTTACTTTCGTTCACGTAAACCCGGATCTTGGGCTCACGGATGAAATCATCTTGGTTCATGAAAGAGTTGTTGTACTGAAGTGCCATGAGCAGTATTTCTTTCTTTATCTATGGGGATCAAATTGCTCTTTTTGTTGTGGTAGAGTTGTTTGGGAAATGTTTGGCTCTTATAGAATTGAAAAAGATGAACTCCAACTAAGTTAGTACAGGAAATAGATAAGATATGAATCTAATTCTATTTCAGCCTTTGCAGGTGAGGTATTTTCGAATAAAACAGTAAAGCCATTAACATCAAATGAGTATAAATGAGGAAGAAGAATTGTTCCTCGATGCTTACAAATAAAGGTAAAAATATCATGAATGATTGAGAGTCAAGATTCTCCATACCAATTTTTTAAAGCAACTATAAGCAACTTCAAAATTATTTAATAAACCTGCAGCAAATTCTTAAGATACAAAAGTTGCATTTACAGCAAGGAATCATTGATATTAATTATGCAATTATACTATCTCAAGCATAATGATTGCATGCTTGCATATGGAAGGGAGTGTTTTGGGTGTTTTGATGACGTATTTTTTTCGTTCGGATAGAGGGTTGAATGGAAACGGTTAAGAGAAAGAAAAAAAAAATGGAACTCGTAACATTATTTAACATATTAATTTCATTTTAGTACCTAGCTAAAAAACATTGTTTTTATTAATTTAATAATATTTCGTTTTTAAGAAATATTTTTAGCAATTTCAAACGGAAATTATGACTTATTTTTCATTGAAAATTTGTGGGTCCGAGAAGCAGGTTTCAAAATACATTTTCAACCTAGGTGTCGCTTATCGATCATAAATTGGGTTTATGATAGACTCGTTGCAAGGTCGCAACTTATAGAGTTTATAACGGACTTATGAGTGAGTCATGCACGTTCATACACACATACACGTACACCACATAAACCAAGTCCAGTCTAAAACCAGTTAACAATAAAAGCACTAATTCATCGCCTTTATATATTAGTTTGATTCTCATGAACATCTCAAAACTAATATAATATGACTTTTTTATTCATAAAGATAAGAGAAGTTAACCTAAGGGTGGTTGTAGAGTATATGTGTAGAATATATGAAGCAAATACATAGAATAAGAGGGAAGAGTATGTAAATAAAGAGAAGATGCAACAACCTAATAGAATCAGTATATATATACATGTACATGTAAGGATGAATATACAAGTTTTCAACTCATAGTTCACATGGTATTAGAGCTATGAACGTAGGCTATATTCCTCTTTAAATCTGAAAAAAAATTTCGATCCGCTTTCTCCTCATATATCAAACACAATCTTCTCTTCGTCCCATCGATTCATGTCTACCGGCAGAGAATTGAGCTCCAATGATGATTCGTCTAACTACAATTTGGATTGACACACTGTTGACATCAATGACCCCTTACACTTATCCAACTCGGATAACCCTGGGATGCAGCTGGTCTCTATCCTCTTCAATGGCTCTAATTTTACTCCTTGGAAGAGGAGCATACGAATGGCGCTCGGTGCCAAACAGAAACTAGGTTTCACAGAGGGAACCTGCGTTAAACCGGGGATTGGAGACACAGGCAAGCTCGCACGGTGGATCGAGCGGACCACATGATTCGCTGCTTTATTTTTGACATTCAATGAAGTCAGACATAGCTGAATTGTTCACCTATGTTGAATCGGCCCTGGAGTTGTGGAAGGACATTGGTGAGCGCTTTGAGGTATCCAATGCTCATCTAATCTACCAAATATAAGCATTTGTCCATGCTTAAGCAAGAAAATACTACTGTTGCGATTTATTATGCCAAGTTTACAAAGTTGTGGGATGAAGTGAGCTCCATTGATGACATTCCTACGTTCTCTTGTCGTGGTATTAATCCCTGTACTTGTGATGTTTTTAAGAAGATAGTTGCTAGGGAAGCAAATACTCGTGTCATGCAATTTCTCATGGGTTTAAATGAGTAGTATGAACATACACACAACCAGATCTTGTCTCTTGAAACTTTACCTACAAAAAATCGTATTTTCCACATGATTTTACAAGTTGAAAAACAAAAGGATCTTACATGTCAGAGTCCTGTTGCACATGATGTGTTTGTGTCTCGATCTACTCCATATAGACAAGCAGGCGGCAGTCTAAGGGATTTAAGGAAATAAAAATTTGATCGTTTGCGCACCTATTGCAAGGAGAAAGGTCACCTGCGAGAATCTTGTTTTAACAGTACCTTATTGGTACAAAGAGATCAAGAGCAAAGAAGGTAAGTCTTTACGGAGTCGTGTTTATTCTTATTATCGCTCGTATAAGGTTACCAATAACCTTGAAGCTGTTGTTGCCGATACACCTCTGGATCCTGCAGATGCTTCAGTTTCTACATCTTACATGGACCATTCTATGATCAATGCAGTATGTCAAGAAGTTATCAAGTTAATGATGGATAAGCAAGGCAATTCATCACTCAATTTTGCAGGTATCATTTCTGGTTTTGTGAATATTGTGGTTATTACACATACTTGGATCTTGGATTCTAGTGCAACAAATCACATCTCATTTTGCAAAGATTTGTTTTATGTGATGACAAAGTTAGACAAGCCTTTGTCGATTGGCCTTCTTGATGGTTTAGTGAAGGAAGTATCTTACAAAGGAGATATTATTATGTCTCCAGAGATTATTCTTCATGATGTTCTATACCTTCCTCACTTCAAGCATAATCTTATGTCTATATCTCGTTTGATCATTGATTTCCCCATGAAGATCACTTTCACTCATCATTCCTGTTTATTTCAGGACCTTACCAACGAGTCTATCATTGCATCTGGTTATAAGGACGGTCATCTTTACAAGATAGGATCATCTATCTCTCATTATCCTACTCATACAGTTTCTAGTTTTGTCAATAAGCCTTGTGATATGCATTTGTTTCACACCAGATTAGGTCATATGTCTCTGTCTAAAATACATCATGTAGATGACTCTATTACTTCTAAATCCCAAACTCTTGATTTTCAAGCTTGTATAACAGCTAAACAACATGAGCTTCCTTTTGGTTCCAGCACATCTCGAGCACAAAAGGCTTTCAGTTTGATCCATTGTGACATTTGGGGACCATAACACAATTTATGTGGTGCTCATTACTTCTTGACAATTGTTGATGATTTTTCTAGATATACATGAACCTTTCTCATATCTACTAAGAAGCAGGTGCTCAAGATAATCACAAACTTCTTGGCTTATGTGAAGACTCAATTCAACACTACATTACAGACATTTAGATCCGACAATGGAGCTGAGTTTATGCAAAAGCAACTCCAAGACATATTCCTTGCTTTTGGCATCATTCATCAAAGATCTACACCATACGTGCCTCAGCAAAATGCACGAGTTGAACAATAACACATGCATCTACTAGAAACTGCTCGGGCTATTCGACTTCGTGCACAATTACCACTTCACTTTTGGGTTGAGTGCATCCTCACATTAACTTATTTAATAAACCTCATGCCATCTTTTGTTCTTGCATGGAAGTCCCCATTTGAGATCCTTCACAACATCAAACCATCTTACACACATCTACGTGCAATTGGTTGCTTGTGCTTCAATTTACTCCCAAAACGAGACAAACTTGAACCAGTATCTACCCCTTGCATTTTACTAGGATATCCTCCAGGCCAAAAATCCTACAAGCTATTCAACCTCAGTACCAACAAAATAATAATCAGCCGTCATGTTATATTCCAGGAACACATTTTCCCTTTCACCAAATCCATTTCTCCTACAGAAAAATCCACCAACTCACCATCTTTTCCCTTGGTTACTCCCGCTCTAGACATAGATTATCCAGTGTACATGTCTCCTCGTACATCTATACCTACAAACACATCATCACCTTCTCCATCTATACCTACAAACACATCCTCACCTTCTCCATCTATAACTACTCCCATCAACCCGGCCAATACCATCACCCTTGACTAGTGATTCATCATTTGATCATCCTATTCAAGTTTCGTTTATTACTTCACCTAGTCAAGCTTTGACACCTACCTCACCTTCTTCCAATATAATTATTTCATCAACCACTACACCTATTACTACTAGCCCACTTCCTACTTCACCTCCTACTTTAATTAGTCCATCTACTCGACCAGCTCGTACCATGACTCAACCAGCCTATCTCAAGGATTATAAGTGCAACTCAGTCTCTTCCCTTGATCATTTTGATCTTGCATCTCATTCTCCTTAATATATTCATGCCCTCTACAATGTCATCCAATCTTTTGAACCTTCCACAAATCAACAGGCTAAACAGTCTCCCCTTTGGATTGATGCCATGACCAAAGAAATACAGGCCTTGGAAATAAATAACACATGGGACATCGTCCCTCTTCCTCCAGAAAAGGCTGCAATCGGTTCAAAATGGATATATAAACTCAAGTATCGAGCTGATGGCACCATTGAAAGATACAAAGCCCGGTTGGTAGCAAAGGGCTATAATCAGATCAAAGACAAGGGCTATAAACATACGTTTAGTTCAGTTGCTAAGTATGCCACTATTCGCACAGTATTAGCTCTTGTTGCTTCCCATTCATGGTCTTTGCACCAACTAGATATTAACAACGCTTTCCTTCATGGATACCTTGATGAGGAAGTTTATCTTTTGCCCCCTCAAGGATACACTCAAGCTCCTCCAGGCCATGTGTTGATTAAAACGCTTTCTATTCGGCCTTAAACAGGCCAATCGCCAATGGAACATTGAATTCACCAAGCTCTTACTTCAGTTGAACTTCGTTCAATCTCATCAAGATTATTCTCTTTTTGTCAAGAAATCTTCCTCAGGCATTACTGTTGTCTTGGTATACGTCGACGATGTCTTGATCACTGAAGATATACCCTATGAAATTATCTCTCTTAAGACAGCACTTGATTGTGCTTTTACCATAAAAGATTGGGTCTTGCTAGATTCTTTCTAGGCATGGAAATAGCCCAAGGTACTTATGGATTGCTTCTCAATCAACGTAAATACATACATGGCATATTACAGGATACTCAGATGTTGAACTGCAAGCCAACCACCTTTTCAATGCAAAGAAACATGCACTTGTCATTTGAACTTGGTGATCTATATCTTGAGCCTGAGGTATATCGACGCTTGATAGGTCACCTCTTGTATCTCACACTTACCAGACTAGATATCACATACACTGTACAACAGCTAAGTCAGTTCCTCGCTTCACCACGACTACCTCATTGGCATGCTGCCACTTATGTATTACGTTACCTCAAAGGCACAATTGACTTTGCCGTTGCATACCATCCTCAGTCTACTTTATCTCTTACAGCTTACAATGACACTGATTGGGGTTCATGTCCGTTTTCTTATCGCTTTATCATAGGATACTGTCTGTTTCTTGGCAGTTCCCTTGTATCCTTGAAGACAAAGAAGCAACGAACAGTTAGTAAATCCTCAGATGAGAGTGAATAGCGCATAATGTCTATGACCACAAGTGAGATCATCTGGATTGATGGTTTACTCAATGATCTCCATGTGGCTCTTCCTCGTCCTTTTACACTTTACTATGACAATAAAGCAGCTCAACACTTAGCGGCTAACCACGTGTTTCATGAGCGGACAAAACACCTTTGCATTGATTGTCATTTTGTACGGGATGAAGTCCGGAAAGGGTTCATCACCACAGCTCACGTTCCATCATCCCTCCAGCTCGCAAACATCTTCACAAAAGCCCTGGGCGAGCACCAACATCTATTTCTGTCTCGCAAGCTTGAACTAGTAATACCTGTCCAGCTTGAAAAGGGGGGGTGTAGAGTATATGTGTAGAATATATGAAGCAAATACATAGAATACGAGGGAAGAATATATAAATAAAGAGAAGTTGTAACAACCTAACAAAATCAGTGTATATGCACATGTACACGTAAGGATGAATATACAAGTTTTCAGCTCATAGTTCACAGTGGTCATACTAAAATGAGTGCTTGAAATAATGATTAGCCGATAAGGAAATCAATAGATAAAACTTAGTAGCAGTGAGGCATGGAGGGTTGTCATTTCTTTACGCATTTTTGATAGATACACGAGTTCTCGTAGGACAAGAGCCTTAGTTTTTCAAGCCCCAAAAGTGCAATGCTCCATTTCAACTAGAATATATGATAGGTGTGTTTGTTGAAGTTGAGTACCGCTCTATGGCTAGTGCTTATGGTGAACTTCTTTCTCTTGACTATCTTCATCAATATATCTACCATGTGATTATTTTGTGATATTCAAGAAACATTATGATGTGAGGATGTCTCGTTGATTGCCCGTTCTAAATGCAATGATTCCTTTAAGAATTGATATAAATAAAAAAACAAGGACACTAGGACTCAATTGGGACGAAAATGATAAAAATTTGCGGAAATAAACACAAGATGAGTGAATAAGAGAACCAAGTGGATCAAAAGATAGAATCTTGATCTAGAATGATCAAGACCCTTGCCATGTCTTACCTTAACCCAATCAACAGTACAACCTTACACAAGCTCCAATGGTAAAGCAATCACAAGGAGGAGGCAAGTGAAGAACTTGAAGCACCAATCTTAATTAGGAAGATTGACACAAAAAAATATTTAACCAAGCTAGGACGAACACACAACAATTTCAAACAAATGCTCTCTCTTTGATTGAATTTTGGCGTCAAAAGGGAATAACAACACAACTTTCTTAAGCTTCATCTAATCTAATGGAAATAAAGGGGTTGAGAAGACTTTTATATGTCTAAAAGCCTTCTTTTCTAAAAAGGTAAAAAAAAATGCAAAAATAATTAAAAAAAAAACAATAATACAACATTTAATTGTCAAGAGTTATTTAAGGTGTATTAAAATGTCTAATGTCTTGCATAAAATCTACCAATAATGGTATATTTATGCCAAAAGGATCATCCGAAAAGCATATTGCATGGCCTTCTCACGTGTGCATGCGGCGGAGATGGACGTGATCTCATGTGTGCATGGGACTAAGATGAAGGTGAGGAGGACTAGGGTGGTTGTAGACACCATTGGCTCAAGCATGGCTCCATGCATGGATCCATGTGATGACAACGTCACATTCTTCTTAGATGCGTCTTCTTGGATATCCTTTTCCCTAGATCGAGTGGTAGTTGTGTAGGGTACATTGAAGATGGTCTCTCATCATACTCCCCATCTTGGAGAGGATTCAACCCCGAATCATCATCTTGGGCATCACTAGCAACATAAGGGCTCAAGTCGCCTACATTGAAGGTAGGGAGTACGTACGCCATACTTTTCCAAGAGTAAGCATGTCCACGGATCATAGGATACCCGTTACCCGGCGGGTTTTGACCCGGCAGGTCGGTGATCCAGCGGGTCCGGGTCACCACGGGTCCGTGTTCTGCCGGGTTACGGGTGTGGGTAAGGGTCAAGGTGATCCTTATCCGCCGACCTGGCGGGTCGACCCGTCCAACTGTCACAATTTAAAAAAACGGCTATATGGCCGTTGGGGTAGCCGTTACAAAAAAAACAAAAAACTATTAAAATTAACCCCAAAGCATTTCTATAAATACCCCAAACCCAATTCATTTCATCGATCTCACACCAACTCTCATACAATCATCTACTCACACTCTCAATCTCTCCATAATTTCCAAATCTTACATTCAATTACTCTCCTAATGTCATTCTCTAATTTTTCTTTTTAATTATTCATTTTACATTTTACTACATTCAAAAAAAATGGCTAGCCGAGGAAGACGTTCCGTTAGCGGTCCTTTATCCGGAGGAGGTGCTAGTCGAGGACGTCATTCCGTTAGCGGTCCTCCAACCGGTTCGGATATAAGGCGGGGTTTAAGTGTTATCACGAGATCCACGAGGAGGAGGAAATCAACATGGATTCACCTCCTTTCCTTAACACCCAAGAATCCGAGACACAAGACCCGGAGAGCCTATGAACAACACTCAACTATCGGCGGCGGTCTTCCGGTTTTGGTTCAAAAAAGGTTCTCCCGATGCTAACGGGATTTACTATGCTAAATGCAATTTTTGTTCTACACAATACAAGCACAAACAGGGAGAAAGCTACGGTAACTACAAAAGACATATTCGCAACAAGCATCCCGAAAAAATGGAATGACACGAGGGAAAATGCAACTAATCGGGTACGCATCTACCTCTAACCAATCTCCTTCTTTATTTACATATGATCATGCTTCGTCTATGGATGCATTTTCGGAAATGTTATCCGTAGATTATTTGGCATTTAGTTTTGCACAAAATGTTGGTTTTAATGATTGGATGACACATCATGCTCAACCCGCATATAAGCCGATTTCTCGCCAAACCGCTAAAAGAAAAATGATGCTTAAATATAAGATGCGTAAAAAAGAATTGATTAAATATTTTATGGAAAATGGTGATATTCAAGTTTCTATTTGTAGTGATATTTGGACCGACGGTTTTCAAAAAAATCACTATATGGGTATTACTTGTCATTTTATTGATAAATTTTGGATTTTAAACAAAAGAGTTTTAGCATTATGAGTTTTCAACAAACAACACACCGCCCAAAACATTGTCCGTTTGATTGCAAATGTTTTGGAAGAATATAGATTACTTTCATGAGTTTTTTCAATCGGTTGTGACAACGCCTCCGCTAACACGGCTTCCATTAGAGATTTAACCAACTGTTGTAAGCCATCGATTGTAGGTAATTTTTTTCACATTAGGTGTACCGCTCATATTTTAAACTTGTGTGTTCAAGACGGTTTAGCATATGTTGGAGATTTAGTAGAACCTATTCGAAAAATTCTTAATGAACTTTGGTCTAGAAAAACGTATACGTACTAAATGGTATGCATATTGTAAACAAAATTGGCGTTTATCCTAAAAAATTTCCAAAAGATGTTTGTACAAATGAAACTCTACTTACAAAATGATTTCCAAATCATATGAATATCGAGATCTTGTAAGTGGTTTTGCCGCACAACATATTGACGGTGATTTTATTTTAGGGGAATCTTGGGTTTTAGCAAAAGATGTAATGGAGAATTTTAAATATTTTTATGATGCTACTAATACTTTTAGTTATGTTTATACACCAACTTCAAACATATTTTGTTATGTAGCAATTAATATTGCATTTGCACTTCAACAAGGTCTTTAATTGATTCTAGGATTTTTCCTCTTGGTACCCTCAAAGTTTGGACTTTTTCTCTTGGTATCTACTAAGTTTCAAAATTCCTCTTGGTACCCTTATGGTTTAATTTGATTTCTCTTTATACCCATTCTTAATATATTACATTAAAAAATCATTATAAAATGTTAAAAAAATCCGAAAAATAAATTTAAAATAAATTATGACTTTAATTAATACGTTTATAATATAAAAAGTATTTGTATATATTTTTTGAAATAAAAACATTTTTATTTTTGAATTAAAATAGTTTTTACTTTTTTTATTTCGATTTTAAAAATGTATATATAAAATTAAATTAAAAAATTTTTAAAATTTTTATTATTAAGAGTCAAAAAATTTAAAAATATAATAAAATTTTGTTTCTTTTTGAATTTAATTTTATATAATTTATCTTGATTCGTTTTTTTTAAAAAAATTTATATTAATTCGAAAAAAATATAT
>BSUD01000001.1:138323529-138374168 GCA_033239045.1 Fagopyrum esculentum | reverse complement strand
AAAATTTAGTGGGACAAAAAAAATTTTTAATTCAAAAATAAATAAATCATTATTTCTGGAAAAAAAAAACTATTCCTGTTATAAATTTATTAATTTAAAATTAATAAGGTTATGATTTATTTTAAATTTATTTTTCTGATTTTATAACATTTTATACTGATTTTTTAATGTAATATATTAAGAATGGGTATAAAGAGAAATCAAATTAAACCATAAGGGTACCAAGAGGAATTTGAAACTTAGTAGATACCAAGAGGAAAAGTCCAAACCTTGAGGGTACCAAGAGGAAAAATCCTTGATTCTATTTCACAAGCTATTTATACAATGCGAAGTAAATGGTTAGATTATTATACAATTATTCCCGATGTTTTTCTTGTTGCATTTGTGTTAGATCCTAGACGTAATATGGATGGTTTAAAACAATTTTTAGAAAGTTATTATGAATTTTTAGATTTAGAACAACATTCCGATTGCCATGTTTCTACCATACTTGCTATAGTTAGAAAATTATTTGATGATTTAATAGTTCAATATCGTGTTACCGATCAAGGTCAATCATCTCAACCCCCTCCTCGTCCTTCATCTTCAACTACTTCTAAATTTAAATCAATTGCTAGAGATTTGTTTGGCCCGAAAAGGGCAAAAACCAAGTCGAGTTCACATTCGAAACTCGACGAATATCTAACCATTACTTTTGAGTTTGGCAATGAAGAACAAGACGAGGATTTCAACATATTAGAGTGGTGGATCCGACAGGAGAGAATGAGGTTCCCTACCCTCTCAAGGATCGCGGCACATCAACGGTAGCGGTTGAGCAAACCTTTAGCCGGAGTGGAAAGGTGCTCGATCCGACGAGATCAAACATGTTGCCCGAGACGTTGGAGGCACAAGTCCTATTAGCCGATTGGAGGAGAGCGGAAATTCGAACACAAAGAAATAACCTATCGGCGGAGGAAGGCGACGAAGATGACAACGAACTACAACAAATGCCATCGGATATATCGGTGAGAAGCTCGGACCAAGGAGCGGCGGCGACCCAGTCCGACGACTAAAGTAAGGGCCAATCGGGGATATAAACAAAGGTAAGAGAACTATGTGGGCTTTGATTCCTCCTCCCTGAGAGGATACGTAGGCAACCGGGATTCCGGTTCAAGCCCAATTCTCCCTCTTTTTTTTAAGTTTGGGTTTGAAAAAAAGGGCTGACCCGTGACCCGACGGGTCACCAACTCGGCGGGTTGTCCTATTAGGCTGGTCTGGGTCCGGGTCACCCTTCCCGGACCCTTGACCTGGCGGGTCAAACCCGGCGACCCGGCGGGTCCGACCCGTGGACATGCTTATCCAAGAGCTCTTGGACATAGGCGTTGTCCCCACCTTGTGGGGTACCTTGAAAGGGCCATCACTCCGAGGAGAAAGCTTGGACTTGAGTCCCTCCAAAAAGTGTTCCTTTCTCAAGTTTAGCCAAATAAGGTCACCCGACTGAAATATGACTCTCTTGCGGCCTTTGTTCACCCTTGATACTTGTCTCCCTTTATCCTCTAGCTTGGCTCGTGTCGTTGCATGGATCTCTTTAATGACCTAAACCTTTTTAAAGAATCAAACTCTACTTGCTCCTCTAAAGGAAATAATATAAGATCAAAAGGGGTTAAAGGATTTAAGTCATACACACATTCAAACGGAGTAAGAGAAGTAGAAGAATGCAAAGTCCGATTATAGGAAAATTCAACATGTGGCAATGCTTCTTCCCAAGTACACAAATTCTCTTTCAAAACATCCCTAAGAAGAGTAGTTAAGGTTCTATTAGTCACTTCGGTTCGACCATCCGTTTGAAGATAACTAGAGGTTGAGAAAAGCAACCTAATTCCTTGCTTACCCTAAAAAGGTTTTCCAAAATAACTCAAGAACTTAACATCTCTATCACTCACTATAGTCAAAGGCACTACTTGTAGTCTAACTATTTCCTTAAAGAAAAGTTTTCTACATTGTAAGTGTCATCGATATTATAGAAAGCAATGAAGTGAGTCATCTTAGAGAATCTATCAATCATAACAATTACAGAGTCCCTCCCCTTCTTAGTCCTAGAAAAACCTACAATAAAGTCCATATTTATGTCCTCCCAAGGGGCACTAGGCATAGGCAAAGGGGTATATAGTCCATAGGGCTTCAACTTAGCATTGGCCTTAAGATACTCTAAACACCTCTTATGCATATGATCGACATCCCTAAGCATGTGTGGAAACATAAGGTATGTTTTATCTCTTCCAAAATGTCCCATTAGACCTCCTTTGGGCTTCTTCCCCAAGTAAAAGCCTAAGAGAACATCTAGATATGCAAACCTTATCAACCTTAAACAAAAATCCTTTAAACAAGTAGTACTTATCAAAAGGACCTCTAAACACACATCTCTTATAAAAGTCTCCAAAATCAACATCATTATATAACGCTTTAATATAATGAAAGCCTAAAACCTCAAATTTTAATGTTTTGAGCAAGACATAGATAGAGCATCGGCAGCTACATTATCCTTCCCTTTCTTATACTTGATAATATATGAAAAAGTCTCAATAAACTCCATTCATCTACCATGTCTCCTATTGAACTTATCTTGACTCCTAAAGTGTCTTAAGGACTCATGACCGGTATGTAGGATAAATTCTTGGGGTCAAAGGTAATGTTGTCATGTTTTAACTCTAAACAATGCATACAACTCTTTATCATATGTACAATAATTAAACATACTCCGTTCAACTTCTCACTAAAGAAGGCTAGAGGTTTACCTTCTTCCATCAAGAATCCACATATGTTAAAGCCGGAAGCATCACACTCAACCTCCAAAGGCTTGGTCAAGTCTGAAAGATCTAGGAGGTGTGCATGTGTACGTGAGACACCTCTTCAATTAAAAAAAATCCTTCTCTTGAGATTCCTCCCACGCAAAATCCATGGAACTTATTTAACTAATTTCACATGTACAAAATATGATTCATATATATAAAAATATTTAAAATAAAGTTTATAAAATAAACCTATGGTTCATATAGGTGTCAGTCCCTTCATATTAACTATCCTAAGCAAATAAGGAAGCCAAAAAATTAGAAGACTTCCTAAGACTAACCCCAAATTGGCTCAGTTTACAACTCTTAACACTTCTTCTTCAAAAGGGTAAGTTTAACGTTGAGCTCTTTAGTCGTAATTGTCATCTTCAAGTTGTTTTTTTTATTGAAAATTGTCATATTCAAGTTGTTGATGATGTTCGTTGGGTAAGGAAGAGCGGGCCGAGATCGTTCAGTGGGCAATACAAAGGATCATAAGCCAAATAGTTGGTTGCTAAAGAAACATCAGCGTCTAGCACCACATCCCACTAGAATTCGAACTCGAATCTCCAGGCTAACCACTTAAGGAGTCTAGCACCACATCCCACTAGACCAACTGAGTATTGGTTACTGCTGCTATTTCCTTCAAAGGATAACTCATCTTGCCAACAAAATGAAGGATCACATGCACTTCAAATATAAAAAGAAACAAATTAATAAGAACAAAACTCAAAAGTACGAAGAAGAAGAAGAAAAAAACAATCATAATTTATCTATTATCAAGTATTTACGTGAAATTAAAGGAGCAATAGGAGGAGATTGAAGTCTTGTGATAGAGAAAATGTATTCATTCTTGGTAATAGACCAAAATGGATGTGCATTAGCCTTCTTGTTCCACATCAATCAAACTATTCTGAATTTATGATCAATAATACAAATTAAAATGGGTAATTTTTAGAGGGTAACATCCAAAGAGAAAAATCGGGCGAGGTTCATTTGCTCCGCTCCATTCAAACACAACAATGGGGTAGTATACATGATTATGCCCGATGCTTAGTTTCAATTCTCTAGCTTTGATTTTCCTCTCATATTCCACTACTTGTAGCAATATAGTGAACTCACTCGTTAACATGACATTTTCCAATGTCTATAAAAATTTTTAACACAAGTTGATCCTAGGTACATCCTAAGTTGACAGTAATCAAGACAAAAAAGTTTAAAATGCTATAGAGAAATTCTTTTCGCTTCCTATATTGATACTGATTTGATCAAGATCATGATCAAGACAATAAGTCTTATTTATAGGCAGAAAAGAAGGAAGATTAAGTCCATGCTAAAGTGAGACAAGTTGAAAAAAATCTACCTATAACATCATAACAAAGTACTACACATATAAGCAAAAAACAAACAAATAGTACTATAAATTGTAAAAGAGCGATAAATCCTCACTTAAACAACCTCAACAATTGTTTGCATAACATCAACAACAACCCTTCTAGTATAAGATGAATCCAAAATTTACAACATTTTTGTAATACTAAATAACATATAGAGATAGATAAAAATGACTTAATTACAACGTGATTAGCTAGATACAAAATGAGAATTAAGTAATAGGCTTATTGCAATTAAATAAAATACCAACTGAATTGAAACAGCGAGCAAAAACATAAAGAAAGAATTGGCAAGAAAGTACCCTTACTTTATTCTTTTTGTGTATTGACCCTTTCAACTATAATAGAAAGAAAAAGGTAAATAAAAACATATCCCCTTTTTTGAGGTGCAAATGTGGCGCTGAAAGTACCATTGCAGAGCTGTCACATGCATACTCAAATCAGAGGAATAGTTGGTATGAAGAAATAATGAGCGGGCGATTCAAATTTTGAAGGTTGACCAATATATATACATGCATTTCCATTTACTGTCCTTTCATTTATGCACAAAATTTCTCCTCCCTTTTATTACGAAAATTTCTCCTCTCATTTATGCAGATGTTTGCTCCATTCCTCATTATATCTCCTATAATCATCTAACTATCGACTCAAAAGGAAAATTTTGTAAGTTGTTATTTATGTATTCATTAAACTTCAATATATTATTGTTCAAAATCGTTTGAAAATTGGTTTTTCAACATGGTACCTTTCATTTTTCAAATAAATATGGATGATCGATTATTGTGTATGTTACTGGTTCTCCCTAGGTAACTGATGATATAGTAAATGAATTAATTGATATGATGAGTATTTTTTTTAAAGTGAAGAGGATATGTATATTGTTATATGATTGTTTCTTGGTGTCAATAAATTCTGTGGAATATCATTTGTGATTTCGTATCAATTGGGTATATTTTTGTTTGACGTCATGTTTATTGGGTAGATATGTTGTCATTTCAGAGACATTGACTTATCATTTGTTCGTATGTAGACATGGATATGATGATATAGTATTGTCATGCGATTGGGTATATATATTATTGTTTGAAAGTTACTAGGTATGAATATATTCGGTCGCATAACATTTTTTTATTTTTAGTGTTGTGTCAAAAAAATTTCTTATTGAGTGTGATACTATGCAGATGACTGAGTATAGTGGTGATGAATCAAGTCTGGACAACAATGATCCAAACTATTACGATTGACATTTTAGTCAACAATTTGCCTTAACCAGGGATGAAGTTGATGAAGAAAGACTTGCTCTTATAGTTGCCGATACTAGCCCCGTAACGACGTTGATGATTAATGATTTTTTCAAAGAGTTGAAGGACGAGAATAGAAGTTTGGATGATGAGATTTCGCAATTGTAATCTACAATTAGAGCCAAAGACGAAGAAATTTATATCTTAAGGATGCAAGTTGATAATATGCAGAATGAGAAGTTGGATAACCAGAATGGCCACTTGTGTAATGACTTGTCCTTAGAGATTCGACTACTTATGGTAGCTTTTTGTTGGATCAATTTTAGGTGGTATTGTTTGTAGGAAGTTGCAGAAGTAAACATTTAGGTATCACTTACGGTTCGTGGTATGAAAAAAATTGGTTTGGTATTATTGATATAATGTTATGAGTATGTTTACGCGCTTGTTTGGTTATGCTTGAAATACTGTGTTGAGTATGTTTACGCGGCCGATTGTTTGGTAATGACTAAATTTGGTTTTGTATGAGTTATATAATATATTCAGTATGTTTAAATCGCTTGTTTTGAGTATGCGTACGCGCCTGTTATAGGGTTTGTAACTTGTACAATATTGGGTATGTACAATCTACATAAAACAAGGTAGCGTTGAATAATGGCCAATAACGCCATATTAATTAGAAAATAAAAAAAAGATAGCCAATTGTAGGATTTGACGGTTTGTAGAGGCTATTTAGTTATTGGAAACCGTTCCCATTTCATAAATTTCTTACAAGGCTTATTAAAGAAGCCAATAGAGGCGTCAATCACGTCAATGTCATTTCAA
The DNA here is from genome assembly GCA_033239045.1 of Fagopyrum esculentum. Lineage (NCBI taxonomy): Eukaryota > Viridiplantae > Streptophyta > Magnoliopsida > Caryophyllales > Polygonaceae > Fagopyrum > Fagopyrum esculentum. The sequence continues at coordinate 138,367,904 of BSUD01000001.1, read as the reverse complement.
CTCCACCATTTCTCATCTCTCACCGTCTCTCTAGAGGAAAAAATCCAGGAACAAAAGTCTTTGGTTTTCACTCCTGAATACCTTTGTACCAAAATTTCATCGCCCTCAATTCTTCAAACACTTTCTTAATTGTATGCATGGCGACTCCAAACAACAATCAACCAAACAAGAGTGAAGATGACAATACAAAACTAGGCAAACGAAAGTCGTCGCCTACAGAAATCCCACCGCCTTCATTCCGGTTGATTCCCGTAACGCAAGAGGATGTTTCAGGAAAAGACAAAGACGAATTGGTACATTTTTTAGGATATTTGATGTATGTTTAGTATTTTATTGGTTATTATTGTTCTAATGTGGTTAGGGTTTCGAAAAAGCATTGACCTTTGTGTATAAGTTGTGTTTGTATTTTGGATTGTTAGAGATTGAGAAATAGATAATCGCGTTTGGGAATAGCGTGTGTTGTCTATGCTTACGAATCTTGTATGTAATGTTTGGTTTTCGGATGTTGATGATATTGGTATGTGGTTATGTTGTAGAATAACCATTGACCGTGTGTATCAATTGAGTATGGATTTCGTTTTTAAGAGTTTCAGAAATCGATAAGTGAGTATTGAAAAATCGCTCCTGTTAAGTATGCCTATGAATTTTGGATCCAAATGTGTGTATTTTAAGTGTAAAATTCTTTTTTTTTTATGAAGAAGGCACTAAATTCGATGGTTGAGTATCAAATTACTTTGAGTATGAAATTAAATGAGCATTTATAATTGCTTATGCTTATGAATCCTTGTTTTGAGTATTAATTTGTATTGAAATTGCTCTTTTAAAATGGAAATTGTTGTTTAGGGATGCAAAAATCGGTAATTGGTCATTTCTATTGTGTATGCCTATGAATATGTGTTCGAATTTATTTTCTTTGAGTATGGATAACTGAGTATTAAAATTGGATGTGTTAAGTATGCCTATGAATGTTGGATCCAATTGTGTGTATTTTAAGTGCTAAAGTATGGGTCTATGGCAGGTTGAGTATGCATATATTGTGTATGCATATGATTTGCAATCCAGTGTTTCTATTTTGAGTATTGATATCCTGTGTGTTGAATAAGCAATATATATATTTTGTTATCGACTTTGTATGTAAACTAATGTGAAGTACTTGTCAATCATTTCCCTATTACACCACCCAAATGTCAGGATGACTTAATTGGCAGAGTATCCCAGGCATACAATCCACCACTTACGCAGGAAATTTCGGTATATTCTTACTCAATTCTTGTTACACATAACCCACGAATTTTGAGGGTTATTCCTCATGTTGTTGTTTCTTCTTTGTAATAGTTTAAGTACAGATACAGACAAGATCCATCATTTGAGAACGCAAGGATAAATAACAACTCTAGGATGAAGTTGATTCCAATATTAATACAAGGTTTGAATGCAGATGATAGAGAAAAGTTTGAGCAAGGTCCCTTTAAACACATTGTTGCCATGAGTCAGATTATGATTTTGTCCAACCAACTGATTCACTATATGTTGCTTCAAGAAGTTGTGACGAAGCGCAAGTGGTCAATGTGGTTTGGCGTTAACAAGTGCCTCTTGAGATTTTCGTTGCAAGAATTTAGTGACATTACTGGTTTGGATTGCTCCAAAGAAACGAAAGAAATTCCTTCTCTGGACTTTGAAGAGGTATTTCTAGAGACCAAGTGGTGTTCAACTAAGGAGCTTGAGGAATTATACATGAAAGAACCGAAAAAGTCGAAAAGGAAGCTCAAAATGGCCCTTGTATTAATGGTCGAGGGAGTGTTAATGGGACATGATAGACGTCTTAAGGTTGATCAACATACATTGGGTTTGGTGAACGACGTGACGAAATTCAACACATTCTGTTGGGGTCGTCGAGTATTTAAGCAAACGTTGCTCTCACTTCGTTCATGCAAACTGGCCAAGTACAGATCTACAGGAAGTTACAACATCGGTGGGTGGCCGTTGGCCTTGCAGGTACGGCCGTTTCAGTTTATCATTTTGTGGTGCCTGGTAGTCAAATTTTGTGTATGCTTACAGGTGTTGTTAATATGTTGTTGCAGATTCATGTTTGCATGGCCATACCCAAAATACAACAGGGTATGCTCAAAGAAGTTGATGGAGAGGCTACTCCATTCTGGCATAGATTTGTGTCTTTGGTACAAGGTAGAGAGGTTATTAGTTACCAGAAGATAAAGGCAATAATTTCCGATCTCAAGGATTCTGAGATAGAGACTTTGTCTGCGTCAAAAGAGGAGGGCTTATTTTTTGATGATAGCAGCTGGTGAGAGTTTGAAAATGATGATGGTTGTTTACAAATGTTATTTAGTATTGGATTAAAAAATGTAAAAATTGTGGCTCCTGAGTCAGAGGAAGATAAAGAACCTGACACCAAGAAACAAGCAAAGGTATCAAAAATAAGTAAGAAGTCTAAGGATGGTGGTTCTGTAAAAACCCCGACCAACAAAGCAGTAGATAAGGTGGTTTCTGAGCAAGATTCTTCTGATGATTTCATGAAGTCTACTCGGGTATGAACGTTGTATTCTCATTCTGGGCGGTCTGCACCGGAAAAGGAAAAAAAAGTTAGGACTCAATCTGAGGGCAGGCCCCCAAAAAAGTGGGTAATGAAAAGAAAATGCACCATGAAGTACTATCATAGTAAACGACACTTGTATACTTCTTCAAAGGGGAAACGCACAGTGGAGAAATGTACAGTGGAGAAGTAAGTATTGTGTATGCATGTGGTATTTGTTTTTGGATGTTCATATTCGGTAGTTGCGTTTGATATTTATTTTTGCGTTTTATGAAGGGAACCATGCATTTTTTACCTATAGTCTTGTATGATGAAAAACTGGCACAAGGGGTTCTAAAAGATATTGAAATGTCCAGTAGGTATGCATGTTGACACAAGTTGGTTAATACTCAGTGCTTGAATATTGACTTTTGGTTTTGTGTTTCTCTAATCAATGCAACTGAAAAGTGTGAAGATAAAGTTGGAGATGAAACTAATCCTGAGGAAGATTGCGGAATCAATGCAAGTGAAAAGTGTGAAGAGAAAGTTGGAGATAAAGGTTATCCTGAGGAGGATTGTGGTATCAATACAAGTGACAACAGTGAAGAAAAAGTTAAAGATGAAAGTAGTCCTGAGGAGGATTGTGGAATGAATGCAAGTGGCAACAGTGAAGATAAAGTTGGAGATAAAGGTAATCCTGAGGAGGATTGTGGAATCAATGTAAGTGAAATGAGTGAAGATCGAGTAGGAGAACCTGGACAGATGGAGCAAGAATCCGAAAGCAAATAGGATGGATCTACTGAGTATGCTAGCTTATGTTTATTAGATGCATTTTATTGGGATTGTTTTATAGCTTAAGTTAGCTTACGTATTTGTAATGGGTGTTGTTATTTTATTCAGTGCAACCGAGAACATTGAAGGTGAAGTAGATCCTACAAAACAGGATGCTGGTACTGGGTATGATTGCGCTTAATGAAGTTACATACTTGTACAGTGTTGAGTATTGATTTTTAATTGATGCTGAATTGTTGGTTTTGAGATCTCGTAGGAGGTTAGGTAATACAGAAGAAATACTTGATGAAAAAATGGTGGATGAAGTGCTTGGTGGGAAGAAGGTGGATGCCGGGGTGGAAAAAGTTGGTGATGGAACAACTGAAGGACTTTACAAGATTGTTGAATGTCCAATTGGGTATGGATACTTTCTTACTTGATACCGGGATTCATTTGGGTAACTACATGTACAACACTATTTTCATAACTCATTTGTTTGTGTATTACTAGTGTCATACCGGAGGTTAACATATGTCCCGGTTCTAAGAGGCCGAGGGGTTTAGATGATTGTGTAAAGAGGGATTCCAAGAAAACCAAGCTTACCCAAAATGACAAGCTTAAAGAAGGAGATAAATATATGGGTAATGTGTCTGATGAACAGCCATTGTGGGTACCAATGTTATTGGATAAGGTTACGGAGCTTGAAAAAAGATTGTACAGCACAATGAGGTAATATAAGAACTTCTAGTGTGTGCAAGAGAGGGCGAAATTATGCATGATCGTTTTGAAGGTAATATCAATAGAGTGCAAACACGGTTGAGGAAGTTACTTGCCGAAAGAAAGACCGAAGATGAATAAAATACAACAACCCAAACACATGGACATGACGTTGCTCATATCCCGGACGATGATGTTATGGCAGAAGGACCTTTACATGAGCAACGTGATGGAAAACATGACGAGTTAATTCTCGTGTATATATTGGGTATGGTGGTTTAATTTAGATTTTGGGTATTGAAAGGAAAAATGGTTTGATTTCGCCCAAACTATTCTTATTTTTCTCCTCAAATAGTGTAAGAAGTTTTTTTAATTCTCCACAACCAGCTGAAGTGGTTGAAACAACACGTAGAGTTGGTAGACGGCAACGCAAACCATCTCAAGCCGTTATTTCACCATATATACCCACGATCACAATACCCATTGCGCCAATGAATGGGTGTCTTACTAAGAAAGAGAGAAATGACTTATATGCTTGGTACCTGCAGAGTGGAATGAATGATTGTGTAACTGGATTGACGATGCAGTTGGGTCTGGACCATTTCAAACAACTGCTCAACAAGACTGCTTGGTTGTCCAGCGATGTAAGTATTCTGTAACAATCACACTCATATTCTTACCCAAAAACATACCCAACAAGGGCAGACGAATCATACACAATAATTGTCTTCCGGATTGTTGATGTATTTTTTTCATTATTTTTCTATTGTAGTTGACCGATGAGATTGTCATGCATTTAAGGAAAAGTCTTTCGAAGGCTAGTTCTACGTTGGGTAATTTGCAATCTTGCTGGTGTCCTTCTCTGCAAAGTTCAACCCGGTTGAGTATAAGAAGTACATGGCAGCGCCTACAAGCTATGTGTTTTCCCAAGAGTTGTTGTCATTTGCTAATGGTGATGAACCTGCTATGTTTCGTAAGGACATGTCTACCGTGGATGTTATATATGTTCCTTTTAACGTGGACAATAAGCACTGGGTAGCGCTGAAGATTGAGTTGAGTTCTTGGAGGGTAACTGTTGTTGACTCCATTATTAATTTCATGTTCGAGGATACTTTCATCCACCATGTTCAACCGCTGCTGCAAATGCTACCTTCTCTACTGAGCCTGTACAAACACACTCGCTACTTGAGGCATGAGGCCAAGATGACACAAAAATTTATTCTGTCAAGGATGTCGGAGGAAAATGTTCCTCAAAATGATGAAAGGTAACTTCCACCCTACACAAACACTCGTATATTAACATTCTAGTTTCATTATCTTACATCAAATTGTCTACTTATTTTGCAGCGGTAGTTGAGGTATTTATACCGTCAAGCACATCCAGTACATGGCAGCAGGTTCAACCAATTTTTCGACAATATGTGAGAGCAATGTAGCTTCTATAAGGGAACATTTGTCGTATGTTCTGTTTTATGGAATTTGGAAGAAGCCGTTTGATATTGTATAGATATAGTGCCGTTTCAAATAATACATTGCAAAATTGTGTGTTTACTACTTTCATGTTAATTTGGAATTTAGGTGGACATTTGTGTGTATGTACCCTTTGTTTGTAAGAATATTATGTAATAGGTTTATTGTGTGTGTTTATGTACGAAAGTTCATCTCACATGTTACACACAACTGCAAACTTTATCCAAGATTCCATACCCAAACAATTGCCATCTTCATCCCATATTTCACAGCCACAATTGCCATCTTCATCCCATACGTCATTTCAATATTCAATACCCAAAAAAACTCACTTCACAACCACAATTGCCATCTTCATCCCATTTTTCACAGCCACACAAAAATATCCACACTTACAAAATTCAATCGTTCATACACTTGCCCAAAAGAACAACACTTACAAATATGTTACTCAAAATAAACACCCACCTTCATTTTGCGTCACCACGATCATACCCAACAAGACTATACAGAATTATTCCTACAGTTTCACAATTGGTTGGTTCCTACACGTTTTCTTGTTATGTCCGATGAGTTCACAACACGTGCATTTTCTTTTCTTCCCCTAACCATGCCCACGTATCCTAGCTTTTGGTAATTTACCACTCCTTTTTTCTTTATAGGAGGATTGCATACAATACCTTCAATGTTGGGTATGCTACTTTTGCCACTTTCAAGCACTGGGTATATAATGTCTTCATACGCCTTCCTCCAAGCTACAACACTGTAGTACGAACTTACTAACGTAGCGGGGTTTATTTTAGCTTGCTTCACTGCAGCTATGGCATGCACACAAGGTATTTGATGCGTCCTTGGAGGTAACCAAGGATAACTCCGGATCTAGATCAAGCAAAACTCCAACTACTCCTTGATTCTTTGTGCAACGTTGTATCGTTTCGGATCCAAAGGGGCGAAAGCGATGAAGAAACAAAGGTTACTTCGATCTAGAAAGATCGAATAACCCTTTTGTATGGATCGAAGGTTGATTCTTAAGAAGAATTCTCGAATATGGAGTTCTTGGATCAAAGACGAGATCCAAGGAAGAAATTTGAGGGTTAGGAGAGAGGTTTTGATGCCCAAGCTAAGTAGGAGGAAATTCTTCTCAAAACTTAGTAATATTGAACATGGAAAATAAGTGAGGCAAGATATCTCTTATATAGAGAGTCTTGCCTACCTATGGGCCAACGGGTCAAACAAAAATACATGAAGAAAAGCCCAAAAGGGAAAACCTAAAAGGATAAGTTCAAAAGGAAATATTCTTATACGGAATATCCATTTTATTACATAAAAAGGAAAACATGAAAATATAGTCCGAAAATAAGCTAGCTTCATGCCATGGAGTCGGAAAGACGAGACATGCCGCTAACGGAACCGGTAGCCTATGCCATGGTGGTGTAGAGACATGGCATGCCGGTAATGGAACCAAGTGAAGAAGTAATGCGGGCGATGATGGAGCCGGTGGCTCGAGCAATGGCCTTAGCTCGGGATCGTGTGATCGGTCCATCTGAACGAACTCTAAGAGCCTCGTCCTCCTCATCTATGGTCAACGTAAAAGGGACATCCAAGGGCGCATCAGTATTTGTTCGAGATCAAATGCCATGCATGTACACGTGTGTTCTACCAGACTCACGACCTCGCTTTCTTCCCCCCATTTAATTTCATACAACAACCGTCCAGTATCAAGTATGTAGCAACCGTACTTACTAGCATCAACATACTTTAGTTGGATGCTTTGTTCGATGTTTGGGGCTGCAAAATCCTCCCATCTTTCTGACTTTTCCCTCCTCATAGCAAACCACCAACTCATAACTTGACGTATCTCATCAACTAAGGCAAGGACCGGATATTCTCTTGCATCAAGCATCATTCTGTTAAAAGTCTCTGCATTGTTGCTTGCCATGATGTTGTATCTTGTTACTAGGGAATAAGCACGTGACCAACACTCAAAACCGACATCTCTCAACAGTTGCCCAACCGCCGGTTTCTCCTACAAAATGCAATACCTTTTTTTAGGTACCAATACCCAAATATCAATGGTAGTAATACTGCAACATAATTGTAAAATACCAGCAACGACATGGTTAAATCTCACCCGCTCAATAACTTCAAACAACTCATGCAATCTTCTTTCTTGTAACTTTGTGCGGCGTCTTGAAACATATCTTGAATCTTTTCATTCTTGATATTTTCTTTATATTTTGTTTCAAGTGGTACATGCAAACCTCGTGGTGTGATTGTGGAAAGTTTGTACCAATAGCTTTCTTAATGGACATGTGTCTGTCAGATACAAATACCTGTTCATGCGCATCTTCAACACACTTTCTCAAGTTTTTCATGAAGAAATCCCATGATTCATCATTTTCTCTATCAACTATTGCAAATGCTAGAGGATAAATCCGTTGGTTTGCGTCTTGAACGGTTGCTATCAAAAGAGCACCTCCATATTTGCCTTTAAGAAATGTTCCATCAATTGAAATCACCTATAAACAGTATGATAACTTATTTAGTATTGTACCATACTCACTGTTTTTAAGTATTTAAGAAACAACCTTGCGTATAGCATTGTACCCCCTCAGTGATTACCCAAATGAGAAGAATGCATAATGGAATTTGGAGTCTTCGTCGACGTCAAGAGCAACAACGCTACCGAGGTTAGCTTCACGCAGTGTGTGCATATACACCAGAACTTCACTATAATTCTCTTCACATGTCACTCTAAGTAATTCCTTAAATGCTTCCAAGGATTTTCAACATACCCAATACAACGCATTAATCTTCAAGTCGTTTTTCAGCACTGATTGAACAGTTAACGGTTCAGGTAGATTCTTCACATTTGCGTACCTGCATAGGTTACCCAAATTTTGTGATGTAACCCTAGTAAACCCTAATTTCCAAAAGGTTTATGCAAAATAGGTACCCAAACCCTAATTTAAATAATGCATACACAAACCACGAAAAAAAGTTAAAAACACAAATTTACTTACAAATCACGAAGTAGATGCGCAATTACGTTTACAGACGGTGTCCTACGATTACGCCTTTTGCTTTCAAAAGAACAAGTGTGTTCATATGTGTAACGTGTGATGGTGAAATGGTGGGACTTGCCCAACATAGAGAAACGAACTTTCCAATTACAAGTACTTTCGTCACATTTAGCAACCACAACAGTGTTACGTGATTTTGTTATTCTGTACTCAAAACACTGGTACATGGCATTCATACACAAAGCAACCTTCAAATCCTTCTTACTTTTATACGTTTGACCAATCTCAAGTGCCCACCTTCAACTAAGCCCGTCCAATTAGTCACTATTAAAAGTAGGTTGTGCACAGTCATACCTTGATGTGTCTTCTTCAAATCTTTCTCTTGCAACCCTCTCATCATAAACCACTATGCTGGAAATAACCCCATTATCACTATTGAGTATTGATACCCCTAAATCTTGTTTTTCTTCCATTGTAACACACAATGGGGTACTCCAACACACACTGTCTACCTTATTTGCCGTCAGATATGCTTCAAAGTCCTCAAAACTATCAATAGTGAAAGGTTGTAAACATTCATTCATACTATTCTTGTATCTTAATACAAGATTATGGTTTTCTATTCGCAAATTAAATCTTGAAGTGATTAACCCTTTTAACGTTTCTATTGATGTCCCTTGGCTTATAATTATATGCTTGCTTTGAATTGTCCCAACATAATTCAAAATCCCATCCAAAGTAACCCAATCTTCCCCGTAATAACATGTCAATTGTACAGTATCCATACCTGAAACAAACATGTTAAATGTGTAAGTACATGTATTAACTGACGTGTAGATACCCAAAAGCTTGTAGAAACCCAAACACATTAATACCCAAAAAATTGTTCTGAATCAATACCCAAATCCAAGTCGCTGTAGATGTACAACGTACCCAATCGGTGTTGTTAATGTTGCGTAAAACGATTTCAACATTCATCCACACGGACATAAGAATAAAGTTGAATACTTAGTTAAAACAGGATAAAAGTGACCTTACCCAATAGTACTAGATGACTCGTGTTAGCTTCGAATTCAACTATTTGAATGAATCAGGAAGACTTTGTTTTGTAATGTACGAAAGCAATAATGCCCAAATATTCTGGAAATGATGATTTCAAAATGGATGAAATGGGTGCTGTTTTCGTGTAATATTGCAGGAAGATGGAGTTTTAGAGGGAAACAAAATGGGAGTTTGCATGATAGTTGCTTTTTGTAGCCATGTCACATGGCCGGCTGAATTGACAGCAGTGTACTTTCTTCTTTTTATAACTTTTCCTTTTCTTTTATATTTACGCAACAATCATAGAAAAAAGGAGTTTGCAAGAAATATGATATGATGTAATAGGGTATATTTTACCAAACATTTAAACAGGGGGTTAGTTTGTATAATGTATTATTGGAATAGGTACATTCCATCAAAACCGCCAAATATATATTAGCATGATCATGCACAAACACAACTTTCACAACTGAATTGCATCCATTGCAAAATATTCATGTTTTGTACCAAAACTAACCTATCTTTGTTGATCAAGTCATGTAACATAATATTGTCCGCATCAAGGAACAAGACACATCAAGTAGCTTAATTTTGTCATGGTTAGAACTAAATATCTATTAAAATAAATAATACAAGTAAAATTCAAAAATAAGATCCATAAACAAATATTATCAATTAGTTTAGATTTTCAAATCAAATGTCATCAGTTCCATCAAATCACCTTATCACACTTGTAGTGCCTTTTGTTTTGGTGCAAAATTACTGGCAAAGAAGATCCGTAAAGTGAACACAAAAATAGCAATTCCATTTACACCAACAAACTATCGTTCCTCAATACCAATCATTTTACTTTTTCGTGCTTCAGGTGACAAAAGCTTAATGTGTTGATGTTTGAGTATGTAAGCGAGAGAGATACATCAACCGAATTTTATAAATGTATAACATAATGTTATGCTTGCTTATTATTTCATATGAGAAATCTATTTATACAGACTATGTAACTGAATCTGTTATATGTCTATCTCCACCCCCCCCCCCCCAAACTAGGAAGGGTAGACATTCCTAGTTTGGACAACAAATGATTCTATTGAGGTGAAGGGATGATCTTAGTCATAACATCAGCAAGTTGATCTTGTGTACGAACATGATGAATTTGTAGTAGACTCTCCATGACTTTATCTCTAGTGAAATGACAATCAATCTCGATATATTTTGTTCTTTCATGGAACACTGCATTCTTGCTAAGTTGTACTACAGAGCTATTGTCACAATTTAAATGAATAGGATGTGAAGGTGTCATTCCTAGCTCTTGAAACAAATGAACTAGCCATGTCACTTCAACTGCTGCTTGGGCCATTGCACGGTATTTTGCCTCAGCAGAACTTCGAGAAACAGTGGACTACTTCTTTGATTTGCAGCTAATAGGAGAAGTCCCAAGTAGTATAACATAACCACTAACACTTCTTCTGGTATAAGGTAATGAAGCCCAATCAGAATCAGTGTAAGCCAATAGCTCAGGATATTCACAACTGTTAAGTAATATCCTATGCCCTATAGTTTCTTGTACATAGCGTAGTATATGATGTAATGCATCCAAATGAGAAGAATATGGGGTCTGCATGAACTAGCTCAGACTCTGGACATCATAGCATATGTCTGGTCTCGTATTGGTGAGAAAATTGAGCTTACCAACCAAACAACGGTGTAAAGAAGGATCTGCAAGAAGTGTGCCATCTTGAGGAGCAATCTTGTGGTGTAAAGGAAGTGGTGTTGTCATGGATTTTCCAAGTGGAAGTGCAGCCTCATCAAGTAATTCCAAGGTGATTTTTCGTTGAGCAAGTACTATGCCAAAAGTAGTGTGGGCTACCTCTAGTCCCAGAAAAAAATGAAGAACTCCAAGGTCTTTAATGCTGAAAGTGTCATTCAGAAAATACTTGGGAGAAGCAATAGTAGATGCATTAGATCCAGTAACTAGTAGACCATCTACATAAATTGCAATAATTGTAATGTCACAGCCAGTGCCTTTAAGGAAGAGAGAATAATCATTATTGATTGTCGAAAGCCTTGGTCTTTGAGAGCTGTTGTGAGTCTATAGAACCATTGCCGAGAGGCTTGCTTTAAGCCATAAAGTGACTTCTTCAGCTTGCAAACAAGAGAACATAGATTGGGTCTTCCATGTGGCATTTTCATGTAAACATCCTCATATAAATTACCATGAAGAAACGCATTGTTCACATCCATTTGATGGAGAATCCAACCCTTGGAGGCTGTTATAGCAAGTATATTGCGAATGGTAGTCATTTTGACCACAGGTGAAAAAGACTCATGGTAGTTGATTTCAGCCTTCTAATTGTAACCTTTGGCAACAAGACGTGTCTTGTACCTCTCGAGAGTGCCAACAACCCTTAACTTTACTTTGAATACCCATTTGTAGCCTATGACCTTCTTGTCATGTGGTAGAGGCATAATATCCCAAGTGTGATTACTTTGCAAAGCTTGATACTCCTTGTCCATAGCCTCAATCCAATTAGGATCTTTATATGCTTTGGTGTACGTGGTTGGCTCAACAAATGATTGTAAAGATGAAAGAAAAGCAACATAAGAATGAGGTAATGATATGGAATAGAAATTACCTGGTGATTGGAAGTAGAAACTATACGTTTAGATAAAGTCTGAAAGGTATGGAGGTTGTTTAGTAGGACGAGTAGAACGTCTAAGACTGGGAGTGATAGATGAAGAAGGACGAGTATTGGTTGTATGAACGGAAACATCATTAGGGTTTGCATGAGCAGCTGTATGGGGGCTATTATTGGGAATATTGTAGGCACTAGAATGAGGTGATGGAGAAGAATTAATAAGAGGAGTATGGTATGTATGTTGAGGAGTATGGCTTGTACTATTGTTCGTATTATTGGTAGGTAAAAATATAAAGGAATCAAGGGAAGAAGTGTTGGACATAATGGGAAATGGAGATGATGAAGTAGGGGATATATGATGAAAAGGAAGATATTTCTCATGAAATGTGATATCCTTGGATACAATGATCTCTCTGGAATAAAGGGTTAAAACTTTATATCCCTTTTTACCATAAGGGTAACCAATAAAGACACACGGTTGAGCACATGGGGCAAACTTATCTCGGTGAACTTTGGGAGTATGAACAAAACATAAGCAACCAAAGACTCTAAGATGGTCATAGGTTGGTTTCTTGTGAAATAACACTTCATATGGTGTTTTGTGATCTAAAATAGGTGCTGGTCTTCGATTGATAATGTAGGTAGCATTTAAAAGGCAATCTCTCCAGTAAGTGATGGGTAACTTGGATTGAAAAGAGAGAGATCTAGCTACCTTAAGAAGATGTCTATGCTTACGCTCAACAATGCCATTTTGTTGAGGGGTGTAAACACACGAAGTTTGATGGATAATACCATGCAAAGAATAGAAAAGAGATGCTTCTTTACTTGAAAATTCAAGAGCATTATTGGATCGAATGTGTTTGATTGTGACTTGAAATTGGTTATGAACCATACGAACAAAGGACTTCAAGATAGAGAGGGCATTGCTTTTGTGCGACATTAGATATGTCCAGGTACACCTAGAATGGTCATCAACAATGGTAAGGAAGTATGAAAATCCATTGTGAGTTTGATGTTTGTAGGGACCCCATGTGTCGATATGAAGATCAAAGATGTGAGAAGAACGTGTAGAGGATATAGGAAAAGGTCGTCGATGCTGTCTTGCTTGAGGAAAAACAGTACATATAGGATAGTTCTTAGATCCAATAAAAATGTCATTAATACATGACAATTGATCAAATGGCATATGGCCAAGGCGACAGTGCCACAACTCAATGGTAAACTTAGTAAGAGTAGTATTGAAAGAAAAACTAGTATTTTGTGACTTATTACAACTTGAAGATGTAGGCAATGTAGGTTGAGAAGAATCAGCCACGTATAGTCCTTTAAACGCTTGTCCAATCACCAAATGATTTTTCATCAAAGGGTCCTGGAGAATGCAAGTTTGAGGAGTAAACAGAATATGTGTGTTCATGTCATTAGAAAGTTTATGCATAGAAATGAGTTTAAAATGGAAATCAAGGACATGAAGGATATTGATTAATGTAATATGGTTGTTAAGAGAGATGTTACCACAGTGTTCAACTGGTGCACGTTTTCCATTGGGCATGGTGATAAAAGTGGGACTTGGTATGGCTTGGTATGAAGTGAAAAGTTCAAGATTAGGGGTGATATGGTCTGTAGCACCGCTATCTAGGATCCATCTTGAAGTGAGATTAAAAGACAAGAAGCAAGAAGCCTTACCAACAAGCAACGCAGTGGAATCATGTGCCAATTCTGGAGGTGTTTTCTTGTCCAAGAGAGCGAGGATAGATGCCACTTGTTCCTGAGTGAAAGAGCTGCTTACTGAAGGAGCTGCAAGTTTATGACCTGTTGGATAACCAATAACCTTCCAGCATTTGTTGTTGTCATGACCAGCAACCTTATAATGATCACACCATGGTAGGCCTGGAATAGGTATCTTTGGATAACCAATTAATTTCGAACACTTATCAGCACTGTGACCTCGAACTTTACAATGATCACAATAAGGTTTGTTAGCTGCCTGAGATGAGGTTCTGGAATCAGATGTGGAATATCCTCAAGTTTGTCTAGAACTGGTGCTGCGATTCTGAGAATATAATGCAGAAGCATTATCATCGAGTGATGAATTGCTGGATAGCGTTCTTTGGCTTTCTTCCTGTAAAAGAAGCGTGTATACTTTGTTGAGACTTGGACTAGGCTGTAGCATTAGAATATGAGAACGAATAAGGTTGAAAGAATCATTAAGACCAACCAAGAACTGGATGATCTATTGATCATGGATTATATCAAGAACTATCGAATTGGAGCCATATTTGCAGACATTGTGAGCCAAAGCAATCGAATGATCATCCCAGATTTTCTTGAGATTTGTAAAATATGAGGTAATAGACTGATTACCTTGAGATATCATGGATAATTCCTTCTGAATTTGATAAAGACTCGTTCGATTAGATTTGCCAAACCTAATCGCGATTTCATTCCAGATTTGTGATGTTGTGTTGCAGAAAAAAACTGAACCACCGATATCCTTCTCCATAGAGTGTAATAGCCATGAGATCAACATGTTGTTACATTGATCCCATTTAGCTGTGAGTTTGGGATCAGATGTAGGTCGAATACACAGTCCATGAACAAACGCGAACTTGTTCTTCGCAGAGAGAGAAACTTTAACAGCTATCTTCCAACGAGAATAATTAGAAGAATTAAGAAGAGAGGTAGATAATCGAAGAGATGGAGCATCTGAGTGATGCAATTGAAGTTGGAGAAGAAGTGAATCATCCAGAGAAGAAGCTGAATCTAAATAAGAAGTCAGAGGATTGGAAGGCGCCATGGATGAGATTTGTTATTCCTCTGATACCATGTTGTTGTTTGAGTATGTAAGCAAGAGAGAAAGAGCAACAGAATTGTGTAAATGTATAACAAAATGTTATACTTGCTTATTATTCCATATGAGAAAGATATTTATACAGACTATGTAACTGAATCTATTATATGTCTATCCCCAACATAAAGATTTGCTCAGTCTTGGGTTTTAAATTGTTGTGCCATAATAAGTAGTCAACATGTAACTGACAACAATATGTAGGAACAAAATAGACGAGGAACGTCCATTCCATGTGAATAACAATTAAGGGGAAAATGAGTACGAAAAGGTCCAATAAAAGAGTTTTCACTACTTGTTGAGCAACAGGAAGGTGGTGACACTGGTCTTTGAGGAGGAAGAGATCCTCTTATATTGTCTTGATACGAGAAACAAGCTTTATCGGTTTTGTTGTAATAACAGCAAAATATAGAAGCAAAATCCAATGAAACTTGAATTGTGTGCTAACAAGTAGAAGAGAGGAAGATAAGAGAGAAATCCTAAATAGAAAATGTCTTTTACCAAATAAAGTCTAAGATTCCGCTAACCAGTTAAGTTGTTATAGTTATTTTATTAGTACTAGCATGTATAAATTGGTATATTCCTACTTAACTTGTCTTATGTTTGTACTTATATCAATTATTTTCTTTGAGTTGTTGGTTTGGAGGCTTTGCAACACATGTCCTTTTTTCTTCTCTTGGTCCCTGATAGCATGAATTATAGTCTATATTTTGGGGTTTGTTTGGACGTTTTATCTTTCATAATCTGCATGTTTGTATGTGCATTATGTGATTTTACTACCATTTCATCTACCTTTGCGAGAATCGAGATCTACACCTAGTTTCGTTGTAATTGCAGGTAATATGGTACGTTTTGCATCAAAAAGGAGCAAAAGGAGTCATGAGTCATTTGGAGCTACATCCAGGGAGCATAGCCACAGATTAGAGATTTACTTTGGACCAGTTTTGAGAGATTTCACTTTCAGTTATGACTCACCTCGGTTGGTCAGAGATTCATCTCGACCGAGGTGATCCAGAGACGCCGACTCGACCGAGGCGAACACCTAGGACGCGGCGAGAATATTTTATTCTTGGAAGAGATCTTTTAAAATTGGAAAGTGATCTTATATTTTTGGGCTGGGCTCCTGGAAGGAAGGAGATATGCAGAATCATATATTTTACCTATATTTATGGGAAAATATCTTTCTAAGATTTATTATCTTTGGAGGGTTATTTTCCTATAAAAAGGGTCGGATTTTCCACAATTCGATATCTTGCTTACGAGAAGATCAAGACTTACGCAGCAGCAGCAGCGGTATACTCCAAGTTGGGAGTTTTCGAAGAACCTTTTTGAAGGTTGAAAGAAGATTGAAGTCCATAGCTTTTATAGCTTTATTGAAGGGTTTTGTAAGATTGTCTTCAATTCCCTCAATTGTTGTCTTGTCTTGTTGGATTATTATCCAAGGAACGCTTTGTTGTGATATTTGATTCAGTTATTGAAGTCTTTTCCCTTAAATTCTTCTTTGCTCATATATTCACCTTTTTCCCAATATATTTAATACTTTCATTATGATGATGAGTGGCTAATTTCCTTGTGTGATTCTAGGGTGATTGGCTGAAGGTTGTGGGAAAAACAATGATAGAATAATCTTAGATTCCAGTAGGATCTTGAAAGTTCGAGTCTTTAACCTTAACCCTAAGCATCTCGTTCAGTCGATGAACATCTCGGCCGGGGTGGAACTTGGCTGACCGAGGTGACTTATCTGATCCTAAACTGAGAGTTAAGTGTTAGAGTTTGCCAAATCCTATCCTTATTACACCTTTCCTGGTTCAAAGCAAGCTTAGGATGAGACTTACCCGGTAATTCCTTAGTTTGTGTACCAACGATCATAAGTGTAGGTAATAAAGGTTTATCCTTTATTGGGGTTTGAGTGTGCTTCCATCCCATCTTTGTGAGTTAGCCTGAGACTTACCCGGTAAAGGTTGATTCTATTCCCTTAGATGGTATGTTAGTTTGAGGCTATAGTTCTTTATCTTGATTCCTTGAGACTTACCCGGTAATAGGAGTTACGGTTTAGGATTAGTGTGTAGTGAGATTTACCCGGTGATCTACTCCACTTTAGTAACAACTTCCCCACGCAAAAATCTCAACTTTGTCCGCTTATCTATAGATCTTGAGTTGGAACCACAACTTGATGCTTTAATCCCTAGAATTGCATGTTTGCTTTATTGACTTCTTATTCATCTTTGATTGTGTTATATTGCTCTTGTGGTTAGCATTGACATTAGCATACCGTGTTGACTTTGTTTCACCAAGTCCCTGTGATCGACCCCTGGAATTTTCTTGCTTTTACTACGATTGACCCGTACACTGCGGGTTCGCATCCTTGTTTTAAGCTTAAGTCTAGGGTTATAAATTTAAAGCTTGCACACACCGTTTGGAGCGAACAAGTTTGGTGCTAGAATCCGAGCGGCTTGGCAGCCGCCACCATGGTACACCTACTCAGATCCATATCCTGATACCTAGCGATATGGGTCACTATCCCTCCGCAGCATATATCTCCCTTCCCTTTGGCCTTGATCCTGTGCAGATCCTCTGCCAGCATCAATCCAAAGTCAGGGTATCCTCCTGTGACCATGCAGTATAAAGCAAACAGCTCCCCCTGTCGGACCTTCTGGGGTGTCTCAGTACGCGCCAGAAGCGTCTCGCTGAAGATCCTGTGTACCAATCGAAAGGCTAGATGAAAAATAAGCTTCGCCCTGGAATCACCAGGGCGCCACCTATCTGCGTGCTTCGTAATGTGGGCGATCTGACCCCAGAACTCTCTAGCTACAGCTCGGGTCGGGAAGTCTACAGCAGTGGGGGCAGGGAAGCCAAAAATGTCTCTCCAGTGGTCCAGAGGTACTAAGTAGTTCCGGTTCATCAACCGGTACTTCACCGCCCTCTCTGTGGGGAGGTAAGTGAAGGAGCTGACAAACTCGAGGGTCGACTCTAAGTAGGTTGGGGCTCGGATCTCAGTAAACTGATCCAGCCCGACGGTGGTGATCATCTTCCTAAGATCTCCATCTACGTGGAGACAGTCAAAGGCAGAAATGTCCAGAAATCTAGGAGCGATGACTGGACGACTGGCAATACGCTCATAATCTACAAGGTGTCTCTCGTGGATCACCGGTATAGAAGGTCTGGATGAGGAAGAAGAAGGGGAAGGAGAGGATCTATCTCTAAGGGCTAACAATCTGTCAGAACTCATCTTCAAACAGCACTGTCAGACTACCTCGGTTGACTGACAAACTTCAAGAATCACCTCGACCGAGGTGCAGGTCGACTGGACCGAGGCGAAGACAATGCGATTTCAACTCTCTGATTTTCAGTTCTTTTCCCCCAAAAATCACTACCGATGCTTCCTAAGGGGTACTTAAGGTTTTCCTCAACAGAATCAAGGGCAACCAAAGCCCAAATTTCAGTAAACGAACGAGTTTAGGGTTTCGATCGTTTTTACCTTGTTCCGGCCGAGTTGCTCAAATTTCTTGCAGATCTGTAGTTGCAATCGACTCCTCTATCCTTCAATCTCGGTTTGGAAGCAGAAAACGTCGAAAACGAGCAAGATTTGAGAGTGAGCGAAATGGATCTGTCGCCGCGGTCGAAGTAGGTAAAAAAAATGTGAAAAGTAATTTTTTTCCCCTTTTATACTGTTACTGGATCTGCTGTCACCTCGGTCGAGATGGTCTCGACTGGTCCGAGGTGGTATGGACCGAGGCGGTTCTGCAGAAACCCTAGTCGCCTCGGTTGCTCAAGAATTAACTCGGTCGAAGTGCTCTGACAGTAACCGAGGTGCTTCTGTCTTCTCAGAATCTCGAACTTCTGTCCTTCCAGTTGTGCTCCTCCTTAGATATTCCCTGTTGTCTGTCCAGAACGCCAAAAACAAAGCAAAGCAAAAACAAAAACTATCTAAGCTAGACTAAAAAACGGGAAAGAAGAGCAATACCTTGGGTTGCCTCCCAAGAAGCGCTTGATTTAAGGTCGCTAGAAGGACCATAGTGCGTTTCAAATGAGGTAGATCGGTGCAACCTCCTCAACCGGCGTTTCCGGTTGGTACTTCTTAAGTCTATGACCGTTGACCTTGAAATTTCCGCTAGTTTCGCCCCATATCTCAACTGCACCATGAGGGAAAACATGTTTCACAACGTAAGGTCCGGTCCATCTAGATTTCAACTTACCTGGAAAAAGACGGAAGCGGGAGTTGAAGAGTAGAACTAAATCTCCTTCGTTAAGCTCCTTTGGAACGATACGCTTGTCATGCCATCTCTTCGTCCTTTCCTTGTAGATTTTGGCATTCTCATAGGCGTTCAAACGCAGCTCTTCCAGCTCGTTAAGTTCCAATAGTCGCTTCTCCCCAGCATCTTTAATGTCAAAGTTCAACCATTTGATAGCCCAATACGCCTTGTGCTCCAATTCAACGGGCAAATGGCAAGACTTCCCATATACCAGATTATAAGGGGTGGTACCTATGGGAGTCTTGAATGCGGTCCTGTACGCCCAAAGAGCATCGTCCAACTTCATGGACCAATCCTTCCTCGTTCTAGAGACGGTCTTCTCCAAAATTGCTTTGATTTCTCTATTCGAGATTTCGACCTATCCACTAGTTTGAGGGTGATAAGCGGTTGATACCTTGTGGGTTACCCCATACTTCGATAGAAGTGCTTTAAACTTCCGGTTGATGAAATGCGTTCCTCCATCGCTAATGATGATGCGTGGAGTTCCAAACCGTGGAAAGATAGTTCTATTCAAGAACTTCACAACCACCTTGGCATCGTTAGTTTGAGAAGCAATGGCTTCAACCCATCTAGAGACGTAATCAACCGCAAGGAGAATGTAGAGGTTTCCTCCGGAGGATGGGAAAGGTCCCATGAAGTCAATTCCCCATACATCAAAGATTTCCACTTCTTGGATGTTATTAAGTGGCATTTCGTTCCTCCTTGATAAGTTCCCTGTTCTTTGGCATGCATCACAAGAGACAACAAAAGATTGCACGTCTTTAAATAATGTAGGCCAAAAGAAACCGGAACGTAATACCTTAGCGCATGTTTTATCAGTGCTGGCGTGCCCTCCACAAGGAAGTGAATGACAATGCCTTATGACGCTATTAACTTCATCTTCCGGGATGCACCTTCGAAGCATCCCATCCGGTCCGCGCTTGAATAGCAGCGGCTCATCCCAGTAGTAATGTCGTACTTCCTTGAAGAATCTCTTCTTTTGAGAGTACGTCAGTCCGGGTGGTATTTCCTGGCAAACAAGATAGTTCACAATATCAGCATACCAAGGACCTTTATTATCAGAAAGTTGGTGGAGGGAATGATCCGCCAACTGTGGGTGAATGTCAGAGAAGGGAGTAAGAAAATTGTCATTCTCAGCAATCTCAGTTGACATCATCTCGCTGTCGACCTCGGTCGAGGCGCATAGGCGTTGACCGAGGTGTTCTTCAGTCGCCTCGCTCTGTCCAAAAGGTGCCTCGGTCGAGGTACTGCTACTGGATCTGAGGCTGGAAATCTTCATTTCCTGGATCAGCTTCTCAGTTATAGCTCCTGGATCTTCTTCCAGTGCCTTCAAGCTTCGTATATCTGCATCACAAGAAGCATCTATACCTTCCTCCATTAAACTGAAGCTAATAACTCTTTCGAGTGGATCGTTAATAAGGATAGAGCTCACCAATTCTCTTGATTCTTCTTCATCGTAGATGTTGAAGATATCATCAGTTAGTTGCTCCCCCTTCATGGCTGCAAGTAGTGCGAATTCCACCTCATCGCCACCAACGTTGAATTTCAACTTGGCGTTCTTGCAATCCACGTTGCAACCCGAAGTTGCTAGAAATGGCCTCCCGAGAATAATAGGTATTGGATAATCTGCGGGAATGTCAAGTACAACAAAATCTATAGGTAGATAGAAATTACCCAACTTGACCGGAACGTCTTCCAAGATGCCCACGGAATAGGTAATGGAGCGATCCGCCATGTAAAGTCGAATCTTGACCGGTTTGGGCTCTCCAAGACCGATCTTAGTGCATAACTCCAGCGGGATGATGCTCACGCTGGCTCCTAGATCGCAAAGGGCTTCACAAGTGACATCCCCAACTTGAATGGGAATGCAAAATGAGCCGGGATCTCTCAATTTAGGTGGCATCTTTTCCTTCATAATCTTGATAAGCTCCGAAGATTTAGATGTCATCCTAACTTCACCAACATCCTCCAGCTTCCTCTTCCTTGATAAGATTTCTTTTAAGAACTTCCCATAGGCGGGCATACCTAGAATGGCATCAAGGAAGGGAATGTTAATGTGTAGCTTATTCATCAAGTCAAGAAACTTACCAAAGTGCTTGTCTAGATGTGCTTTGGCTCTGGACTGAGGGAATGGAAGTGGTGGTTTATATGCAGGAGGTGGAACATAAGTTTTTGTCGTTCCTCCTGCTTTCTATTGTGCCGCCTCGGTTGGCATCTCGGTCGAGGTGTTCTTCGACTGGATCTGGACCGAGGTGGTCTGCATCGAGCGAGGTACTGGATCTGCAGTTTTGAGTCCACTCCTCGTCGTTATGGCCATGCACTGGCCCTTAGGGTTAGTTTCCGTCTTTGCTGGAAGATTTCCTGGATCTCTTGGCGCTTCAT
The DNA here is from genome assembly GCA_033239045.1 of Fagopyrum esculentum. NCBI lineage: Eukaryota > Viridiplantae > Streptophyta > Magnoliopsida > Caryophyllales > Polygonaceae > Fagopyrum > Fagopyrum esculentum. Next base: position 138,346,236 of record BSUD01000001.1, on the reverse strand, counting down.
TCGCCCTATTAGCAAGTTGTTGTTCGAAGGACTTTTGGGCCCTCGAAAATGAAGTCATAGAATTCTCCATAGCGCCAAGCTTGATCAAGATTGCCTCCAGAACTGCGTCCTTCTTTTCCGGCTGAGACGAACTTGATCCTTGCCCTTGGCTCTTCAATGGAGTAGAAGAAGAAGAAGGGGAAGAGAGGAAAGGATTAGAGGAATCATTAGAGTTGGAGTTTGAATGATTGTTACCGTGATTTTGGTTATTCGCCCTCCAGTTGTTGCTGTTGGATCCTCTATTGTTATTGTAGTTGTTGTTTCGGGAACCGTTATTGTTGTTGCGGTACCCGTTGTTGTTGTTGTTCCTTTGCCCTTGCTCTTCCTTCATAGTTTGAGCCATCAAGAGCTCTTTTAATTCCTTCACGTCATTCTTCAATGACGTGAGTTGATTGTTGTTGGGTTGAGTCTCTTGAAAGTTGACTCTTTTAACTCCACCTTCAGCTCCTTGGTGGGTATACTTCTCCATGTGTAAGGCTTGCTTCTCAATGAAGTCCCAAGCCTCATCAATCGCCATGTCCATGAAGGTACCGGCGGAGAGTAGTTGGAGATTGAACTGGGTGCTTCCGTCCAGCCCTTTGAAGTAGATCTCCAACAATTCGATCTTTGGAATCCCATGATGTGGGCAATCCAAAAGGATATCCTTGAACCGCTCCCAAGACTTGGACAAGCTCTCCTTGTCCTTCATGATGAAAGCATTGATCTTCCCTCTCATTTTAGCGGTCTTCGAGGGGGGAAAGAATTTGGTTAAGAATTCCGTAGTCATCTCCTCCCATGTGTTGATTTTTCCTGGAGGAAGAGATTGATACCAAGTAAGAGCTCTATCTTTTAAAGAAAAGTAAAAAGGTCTTAGCTTGTAATTGTTATTTTCAATTCTGGAAGGTCGCAAGGTTTCCATCAAGATCTCGTAGTTTTGAAGATGTTGATGCGGCGACTCCATTTCTAGCCCTCCGAATTGGCATTGGCGAATCATGGATAGAACTTGCAGTCGAAGTTCGTAGTCATGATCCGCTGGATCTTCTAGGTTCACCCCTGGACGCTTCAGCTGTTGATTAGGGTCCATCCTTTGACCTAGGGTTTGCGGGATTCCTGCAAGAAGAACATCTCGGACTGGCATCCGAGGTGGAAGTACATCGACCGGGGCGTCAGGTACTGGAATCTGCCTCGGTCGAGGATCAACTACTGGATCTTGCATCGGTCGAAGTAGAATCTGGTTCCGAATGGCAGCAATCTCAGCTTCGATTGCTGCAGTCCTGGTGCGATTCTCCTCTTTCTCTTGCCTGAGTTCATCCTCGCTGAGACGTAGCAGCTCCTGCGTCTCTCTTAATTGGGCCGCAAGATCGCGATCGTCTTGTTGGGCCATCTTCGCTTCTCTTAAGCGTCGCTTGTATGTCTTTTCTGGTTCGGGATCGTAAGGAACGATTTCCTTCCCAGCGCGGGTTCTTCGCATATACCTAAGAAAGAACCTGCAAAAGTCACTCAAGTAGAGTGATTAGACAAAACGGGGCATATGCCCCAAGAGCAAACCGTACCGGCTCGGTCTAGACCAAGTCCCCGGCAACGGCGCCAAAAACTTGTTCGCTCCAAACGGTGTGTGCAAGCTTTAAATTTATAACCCTAGACTTAAGCTTAAAACAAGGATGCGAACCCGCAGTGTACGGGTCAATCGTAGTAAAAGCAAGAAAATTCCAGGGGTCGATCACAGGGACTTGGTGAAACAAAGTCAACACGGTATGCTAATGTCAATGCTAACCACAAGAGCAATATAACACAATCAAAGATGAATAAGAAGTCAATAAAGCAAACATGCAATTCTAGGGATTAAAGCATCAAGTTGTGGTTCCAACTCAAGATCTATAGATAAGCGGACAAAGCTGAGATTTTTGCGTGGGGAAGGTGTTACTAAAGTGGAGTAGATCACCGGGTAAGTCTCACTACACACTAATCCTAAACCGTAACTCCTATTACCGGGTAAGTCTCAAGGAATCAAGATAAAGAACTATAGCCTCAAACTAACATACCATCTAAGGGAATAGAATCAACCTTTACCGGGCAAGTCTCAGGCTAACTCACAAAGATGGGATGGAAGCACACTCAAACCCCAATAAAGGATAAACCTTTATTACCTACACTTATGATCGTTGGTACACAAACTAAGGAATTACCGGGTAAGTCTCATCCTAAGCTTGCTTTGAACCAGTAAAGGTGTAATAAGGATAGGATTTGGCAAACTCTAACACTTAACTCTCAGTTTAGGATCAGATAAGTCACCTCGGTCAGCCAAGTTCCACCCCGGCCGAGATGTTCATCGACTGAACGAGATGCTTAGGGTTAAGGTTAAAGACTCGAACTTTCAGGATCCTACTGGAATCTAAGATTATTCTATCATTGTTTTTCCCACAACCTTCAGCCAATCACCCTAGAATCACACAAGGAAATTAGCCACTCATCATCATAATGAAAGTATTAAATATATTGGGAAAAAGGTGAATATATGAGCAAAGAAGAATTTAAGGGAAAAGACTTCAATAACTGAATCAAATATCACAACAAAGCGTTCCTTGGATAATAATCCAACAAGACAAGACAACAATTGAGGGAATTGAAGACAATCTTACAAAACCCTTCAATAAAGCTATAAAAGCTATGGACTTCAATCTTCTTTCAACCTTCAAAAAGGTTCTTCGAAAACTCCCAACTTGGAGTATACCGCTGCTGCTGCTGCGTAAGTCTTGATCTTCTCGTAAGCAAGATATCGAATTGTGGAAAATCCGACCCTTTTTATAGGAAAATAACCCTCCAAAGATAATAAATCTTAGAAAGATATTTTCCCATAAATATAGGTAAAATATATGATTCTGCATATCTCCTTCCTTCCAGGAGCCCAGCCCAAAAATATAAGATCACTTTCCAATTTTAAAAGATCTCTTCCAAGAATAAAATATTCTCGCCGCGTCCTAGGTGTTCGCCTCGGTCGAGTCGGCGTCTCTGGATCACCTCGGTCGAGATGAATCTCTGACCAACCGAGGTGAGTCATAACTGAAAGTGAAATCTCTCAAAACTGGTCCAAAGTAAATCTCTAATCTGTGGCTATGCTCCCTGGATGTAGCTCCAAATGACTCATGACTCCTTTTGCTCCTTTTTGATGCAAAACGTACCATATTACCTGCAATTACAACGAAACTAGGTGTAGACCTCGATTCTCGCAAAGGTAGATGAAATGGTAGTAAAATCACATAATGCACATACAAACATGCAGATTACGAAAGATAAAACGTCCAAACAAACCCCAAAATATAGACTATAATTCATGCTATCAAAATACCCCATACTTAGCCCTTGCTTGTCCCCAAGCAAGTTCCTCATATAGAAAACAAGATAGAATGGATTATAAGTCAAGAAAATCATGAAAAAGCCTTTCAAAAACATTTTATGGTGTGCAACTATCATAGATCACTCTAAGAGAATACTTCCCGGAATTTAAAAACTCAATATGCTCAAAACATTTTATAAATATAGGAAAGTTGTTCATCTTTGCATAAAATCATAGAATGCATAATAAATCATAATTATCAAAATTAATCATGTATAATCCAGTTTAAACCGCTAAGTCAATCAACAAGCTCAAGGTCTCAAGGGCTTCCCAAAAGAAAAGGTCGAGAAACGTGTAGGGTAGGGATGTATGTAAGGTAATGTGGTGCTAGAATCCGGGAAAAGGATGAACTTCACTTTCACTTTGACTTGCAACATCTTCCACCAATAAGCTTTGCTTATTTCACACTTTTTTTCTTTCTTACTTTACTTTTTCGCTATGCCATGGGAGTTGACTGCACCTCAGGGCATCAGATGGTCTGCACAGTTCTCTGTCTCTGATCCACATTTCTAGCAGACCGCTTGGGGTCCACTTATGGAGGATTACAGAGAGGGAGCAGCTGCCCCTGCTGAGGCTGAGGAGGAGGCTGAGGAGGAGGATGACGACGACGACGAGACGGTAGATGAGAGAGAGGGTGGCGTCCCGATGGATACTGGGACAAATACAGCTGGGACGAGCGCGCCACCCATTATAGACTTAGATGATGAGGAGGATACTGAGCCTGCACCTGCTGCACCTCCCGCTAGATCTGCTAGGCGTCGGACACGCCGTCATAGAGATGCAGAGGCTCATCGTCGGATCGACGACTTGACAGATCAGATGATAGACTCATATGCTGCCCTTACAGTGGACATGCATGAGAGATTTGCCGCCCAGCACCGACACCTTGACAGCTGGACTCAGCAGATGTTGGAGGGGCAGCACTATCAGCGTAGGATGATGGAGCTACAGTTCCAGCAGACTATGGGCTATCCGTTTGATCCGACCCAGTATCCTTATGTACCGCCACCACCACCGCCGGATCAGGACTACTGAGGAGCTGCAGGGTTTTATTATTATATTTTTATGCAGTTCAGCTTTTATCCGGTGAGTTCTCTTGTTTAGACTTTTATTATACCCACTGGGACAGTGTGTCTCAAGTATGGGGTGTTTGTTATTTGACTATGTGGCTACCTTTGATGTATTTGATACCTTTGATGTATTTTATTTATCGGATATTTTCGTATTTATGCTTCATTTGCCTTTATATGATTATCTGATATTACATGCATACCTACAGGTTATTTGATTGAGAAAAACGTCGAAACTAAAAAAAACTGGTTTTAAAAAATAAAAAAAAATAAAAAAATTTTGAACCTCGACCGGGACAGTTCTAGCCGAACGAGGTGATTCACCTCGGTTGACCTAAGAACACCTCGACCGAGGTGGGTTAACTGAGAGTTTTCGAAAACGATTTTTTGTTGCTTATCTGGATATGATCTCAGTGAAGATCTTGTTTACTTACTGGTTTTAAATTCGTTATGTGTTTAAAAGGTTTTATGATATGTTTAAGTTGCTAAATGCTTTGTTTGAAATTATTAGCATGTTTAATACTTTGTTTTTATCCAAATTATGTTGAATTTGAAGGTTGACACCGCAGGTTAAGTTCTCTCACGTTCTTCTTGGAAAGACCAAGGCAATTCATTCTCTTCTTCTTCTTCTTCTTGATCATGCTTAGCCCCTCATATACATTTTGCCTCCCTTTACCTATCCGGGAATTTGGAAGCAAGCGAAGTGGTGAAAGCAAGTTAAAGTTGAGAAGTGGCTGGAAGTGAAAGTGTTAGAAAGCAATAATAGGTTTGGGGAAGTCAATCATGAAGATGAGTAACTCGGCACCATTCACATAGCCGGGTGTTTGTGTCTTGCCAAAGTCGGATTGAGCGATATTCCTAATGGGTCATGGTATGTGCATCAAGGGTTTGATGCATCTCAAGAAATTGATGATTGCTGATTTCCTAGGCTTCGGTTATTGTGCACCTCTGTCCATGCATCCCAAAAAGTAAAGTAAAAAAAAGAAAAAGTGTGAAATAAGCAAAGCTTATTGGTGGAAGATGTTGCAAGTCAAAGTGAAAGTGAAGTTCATCCTTTTCCCGGATTCTAGCACCACATTACCTTACATACATCCCTACCCTACACGTTTCTCGACCTTTTCTTTGGGAAGCCCTTGAGACCTTGAGCTTGTTGATTGACTTAGCGGTTTAAACTGGATTATACATGATTAATTTTGATAATTATGATTTATTATGCATTCTATGATTTTATGCAAAGATGAACAACTTTCCTATATTTATAAAATATTTTGAGCATATTGAGTTTTTAAATTCCGGGAAGTATTCTCTTAGAGTGATCTATGATAGTTGCACACCATAAAATGTTTTTGAAAGGCTTTTTCATGATTTTCTTGACTTATAATCGATTCTATCTTGTTTTCTATATGAGGAACTTGCTTGGGGACAAGCAAGGGCTAAGTATGGGGTATTTTGAAAGCATGAATTATAGTCTATATTTTGGGGTTTGTTTGGACGTTTTATCTTTCATAATCTGCATGTTTGTATGTGCATTATGTGATTTTACTACCATTTCATCTACCTTTGCGAGAATCGAGGTCTACACCTAGTTTCGTTGTAATTGCAGGTAATATGGTACGTTTTGCATCAAAAAGGAGCAAAAGGAGTCATGAGTCATTTGGAGCTACATCCAGGGAGCATAGCCACAGATTAGAGATTTACTTTGGACCAGTTTTGAGAGATTTCACTTTCAGTTATGACTCACCTCGGTTGGTCAGAGATTCATCTCGACCGAGGTGATCCAGAGACGCCGACTCGACCGAGGCGAACACCTAGGACGCGGCGAGAATATTTTATTCTTGGAAGAGATCTTTTAAAATTGGAAAGTGATCTTATATTTTTGGGCTGGGCTCCTGGAAGGAAGGAGATATGCAGAATCATATATTTTACCTATATTTATGGGAAAATATCTTTCTAAGATTTATTATCTTTGGAGGGTTATTTTCCTATAAAAAGGGTCGGATTTTCCACAATTCGATATCTTGCTTACGAGAAGATCAAGACTTACGCAGCAGCAGCAGCGGTATACTCCAAGTTGGGAGTTTTCGAAGAACCTTTTTGAAGGTTGAAAGAAGATTGAAGTCCATAGCTTTTATAGCTTTATTGAAGGGTTTTGTAAGATTGTCTTCAATTCCCTCAATTGTTGTCTTGTCTTGTTGGATTATTATCCAAGGAACGCTTTGTTGTGATATTTGATTCAGTTATTGAAGTCTTTTCCCTTAAATTCTTCTTTGCTCAAATATTCACCTTTTTCCCAATATATTTAATACTTTCATTATGATGATGAGTGGCTAATTTCCTTGTGTGATTCTAGGGTGATTGGCTGAAGGTTGTGGGAAAAACAATGATAGAATAATCTTAGATTCCAGTAGGATCTTGAAAGTTCGAGTCTTTAACCTTAACCCTAAGCATCTCGTTCAGTCGATGAACATCTCGGCCGGGGTGGAACTTGGCTGACCGAGGTGACTTATCTGATCCTAAACTGAGAGTTAAGTGTTAGAGTTTGCCAAATCCTATCCTTATTACACCTTTCCTGGTTCAAAGCAAGCTTAGGATGAGACTTACCCGGTAATTCCTTAGTTTGTGTACCAACGATCATAAGTGTAGGTAATAAAGGTTTATCCTTTATTGGGGTTTGAGTGTGCTTCCATCCCATCTTTGTGAGTTAGCCTGAGACTTACCCGGTAAAGGTTGATTTTATTCCCTTAGATGGTATGTTAGTTTGAGGCTATAGTTCTTTATCTTGATTCCTTGAGACTTACCCGGTAATAGGAGTTACGGTTTAGGATTAGTGTGTAGTGAGACTTACCCGGTGATCTACTCCACTTTAGTAACACCTTCCCCACGCAAAAATCTCAGCTTTGTCCGCTTATCTATAGATCTTGAGTTGGAACCACAACTTGATGCTTTAATCCCTAGAATTGCATGTTTGCTTTATTGACTTCTTATTCATCTTTGATTGTGTTATATTGCTCTTGTGGTTAGCATTGACATTAGCATACCGTGTTGACTTTGTTTCACCAAGTCCCTGTGATCGACCCCTGGAATTTTCTTGCTTTTACTACGATTGACCCGTACACTGCGGGTTCGCATCCTTGTTTTAAGCTTAAGTCTAGGGTTATAAATTTAAAGCTTGCACACACCGTTTGGAGCGAACAGTCCCTATGGGTTGGTTGACACAAACAAGGTTATTCCGAAAGAAATATACCCTTCACGTCTGAAGGAGAATAACAAACAAATCAACACTAAATGACAACCAAATTCAGACAACTTATGTACCCGATAGAGTATATTTGGATCATAGATTCCGTAAAATTCATCCACATCTATGCAGAAGGGAGAATTGAAAACCACAAATTGAAAATATAAAAAATGGAGAAATTGAGATTTAGGAGAAAAAGAACCTCGACATACAAGAAGATAAACCATGGCATAAAACCTAATAAAAATTGAAACAAAAAGTTGCATTTAGTGTACTTACATATCTACGGAATCTTGGACCTCCTTAGCAGCAGAGAAGAAAGCATCTTTCTTCCACAAAATGAAGTTGCTTGTGGCCAACATCGTTAAGAAGTCTGAAACAAGCAGAGATGAGTATTTGGTGATAACTCCACCTTGATATTTAAAGTTATATTTAGGATGATGGAAGACTTAACATAAATGCAGGTTTACAAACTAACAAATGGGAGACTTAACATAAATGTGGTTTTATAAACTAACAAGGCCTTGAGATTCACTTCAAGGCCTTGAGAAACAGTTTTGTCACAGATTATAAAGATCAACTTCAGGGCCTTGAAATTCATTTCAAAGCCTTGATATCTACGTTTGCGAAAAGTTCTCATACTCTATTCAACCCCCCTCATAGGGTATCTTTATCCTTATTCTATCACCTACTCGCTTCTTCACTTGGTTAAGTACAAAAGAAGAATCATCCAAAACCTCATCAATTTTGGCACTAGAAGAAGCGTAAACACATCTTGTACAAATTGGTTGCCTTCTAATTTACGTCTCAACAGTGCACAAAAACACCAAAGGGCAAAAATTAGACGAAGAGGCGGTGAAAGAATCATAGGGCAAAATTTGGGGTTGAAAACGTAGCACATCAAAGATGAACCCTTGAAAAAAAGGAGGAGAATCATGAATTAGAACAAAATCATGTCAGTACAATCGTAAATCAAGCATAATCAACAAGCATTTGAAAGAAAAAAAAGATAGGAGAGATGTCGAACAAGTGAGAAAAGGACATGAATGCGATATTACAATTAAAAGAATAAGGCGACTTACTTAAAACACGATGATAGACATTATCAGTTTGCCTTCAAAGCTACCAAAACAAAGAGTAACTATAAACAATATTCAACTTTCTTTGAAAAATCCGATATCAAGCATTCTCAATATGAAAATAGAAGTATAAGAAGTACCAATTAGTAAATAATAGGTATATGAAAGCTCTTAAAATCAGAATAGAAATCAAAATTTTCACAAATGAGTAACTCGTCTATTCAAACACTTAACACGAAAGAGGACATATCAATCCTTTCTTAAGCCATGTACACAAATTTCGCCCCTGATAACAAGGGGCACATCAACTGTTAAACTCAAACTTTTCTTCGCCCAAACGAGCACCAAATTCAATATATTCCCTAACTCTTCATCTCTATGAAGCTAATATAAAAACAAAACGACAATCAAAACACAATAATATGGCCGTAATATTGATAAATCATAAATTAAAATCATATATTCAACTCCACCTTGCTAGGAAACACGGTTCCAGATTCAATAAGCTAGGATGAACTCAGACCTTGACTTTGAGAAGAAGAAGAAACATAATACCTTTTATGGAGATACTACATAGTAGAGCGAGAATTAGAGTTTGAGTAAATCTAGTTGAAATAAATCATTTTAGTTCAACGAGATCCTATAAAAAAAACATAACATTAAATGGGATAAACCAAAATTTGGTTTTCATAAATTTAATTTTGATGGATCAAAATTCGATTCTAGAATAACATCCATTGATTACGTGATTTGGGACCATAATGGTAAGCTTGCTAGCCTTAATGTGGGAAAAATAAATTTAACTGGGTAATAAAAGCATAAACTTTTGCTCTTAAATCAAGCTTACAAGAGGCTATTAGCTTATAAATAAAAATAATTGGAATCGAGGGTGATAACATCTTTTTTATTAAGGCACTCCAAGGCTTGTGGGATTGTCCTTGAGAGGTCGATATGATTATTTTCGACTTGAGACTAGATCTCCGTTTCTTTGACGAAGTTCAAATCATGCATGTTTTCAGAGAAATCATCTGTGTTGCTGACCGATTAACCCATCTAGAATAACGACCCCAACACCAATTTTACTGATGATCCCGAACTTCGTATTCTCATCCGTAAAAATGCTTTAGAATGGACTACCTCTATACGGTAGACCAACCTAACCGCTTTTCGTATAAAAAAAATCATTGTGCTCTTAAATATACTGGTCATTAAAAATTTATTTGGTAACAAACTCATTATACAGCCGTGATGCATGATACTCTACCAACTTTTATAGACTCACTTACAAGCCTGCAATTTCCCCACTAGAATTTACTATTGTGTACTCAACACCTAAAACGGTGACGTTTTATATGAAATCACTCGTAACCAAATTTCCCTCGTTAACTCCACAACGCTCACATGACACAATCCTTTTGAGCCTTTGACCGCTTCCTGATTCCCGCTGGATCAGAGCGCTCCTTCGAACCCTTCTTTTTCCTCTCCAAACGCACCGTAAAGTATACCCACCTCGTTTATCAACACTTTAATTGTTCTCCTCTTTGTGGGTTCGACAGTCCCACAGTCTTCTCTGCTGCTCGTATTACCTGCAAAGTGCAACCTTCACGGCTCATCCTTCAGAAAAAGGTGTTTTTTCTCATCTGGGTTTTCCTCCATACTTGATAAAAAGGTTAGTTTTCTTATGGGTCCTCTTCAATTTTGGTTAATCTATGCTGTTTGCCACTTCTTTTCGCCCGGAGTATGGTTTTTGGAACTGTTTTAATGGGTGATTGGGTTGGATTGTGGGATTTAGGATAATTTGGGAGAATAGTGGTGGGATTAGAGATCCTCTTTTATCTGTATCAGCTATTCCCAGAGCTATTTTGTTTAGTTTAGGGCTTAATATCATGTGAGGGGGGTAAAATCTATATTGTCCAATCTAGGGTGTGCAATGTACGGTGTCCATTGTGAGGGTTAAAGAGGTGGAGGTGCTTCTTTATAGTGACAATAGCTTTGCATAAGTAAATAGTTGGGCATTGCTGGTTCTGATTGTTGTTGCTATATGGACTAGGAATGGAACCCCCAGAAAATGGAGAGAGGAACTCAAAAGGAGCTACTAGGTCATGGGGCACCACCCTTTCTGGTCAATCAGTTTCAACAAGTGGGAGTGTGGGCTCACCGTCCAGCAAGAGTGAAGCCGGCATGTTGACACCAGCAGGCGACAGTACTTTCACTAGGTTGAGCAATCTTGAGATTCATGGTGAGGATAGTGCTTCTCAAGGGCCCCCAGTGTGAGTCTGCTCCTTCTTGTGATGTTTGTAGCGTTCCTTTGTTATTTCCTTGAACATTCTTTTGATTTTGAATCTCCATCTTTTCTAAGTGTTCACTTTTCTTAGATGAAGCTGTAATACTTAGCTTAGCTTAGCTCTGATTCCAACTTTTAGTAGCTTCGAATATAACATATTAATGATCTTGGATAGTGGTACAAAGAAGAAACGAGTCCAGCGTGCAACGGGAGGTGATAAAAGTGGTCGAGGGCTTCGCCAGTTTAGTATGAAAGGTAAACACTATCTTAGCAAGTTTTCACAGAAACCTTATTACAATTTAGAGCATTAGTTGTACATTCTCAGTCTCTATGACATTTATTATTAGTTGCTCTGTCCCTTTTTAATAACTGTGATTTTTGGTACTTTTCTACCTCGGTCCAGTGTGTGAGAAGGTGCAAAGCAAAGGAACAACCACCTATAATGAGGTTAGTTGGTTTCTTCGACTCACTGTTGATTTGCATAATACTATGCCTCACTAGTGTAATATAAACTTCAAAAATCATCATACCAGTTTTATCAATTTTGCTATTGTTTTATATAGCATACTTAAGTGGCACAAACTCTTAAATCTTGCTGGGTAATCTTCCTATTGTTCGTACCTTTTTTGTGTTAAAAACTTCTTTGATTATTTCACTTGAATTTTTTGTGGGTGAAGCATGTAGAGCTATGAAAAAAAATGTGTACTGTCTTTCACGCTTTATTGAACATATGTTAGCATGTTGTGTGCAAATAGATGTTTTATTTTCGTCGTTACATTTTTTCGGGGAAGGTGTTAAAACTCTAAATTCGTGGGGTTGTGCATAAAAATATCACGTATGTATGATGTCATCTTCCAAATCCAGTCACTTCAATTAATTGTAAGAAGTTCTAAATTGACATCTGTCATTTAAGACGAATTTAGACCGTCATATATTACTGATTTAAGATCTTCAACTATTGGTAGGTATCTTACTCTTCAAAGCGCAATGCTGTTGTAGCCTCTTGTCTTTGGATGCGGAATCACTTGCATTATGTACGTTGTATGACCAGTTAAGGATTGAATCACCTTTTTTCAGGTTGCAGATGAACTAGTGGCTGAATTTGCAGAACCTAGCAATAGTCCTACAGCACCAGATCAGGCAAGTGAAGTCATCCTTCACAAGGCCAAAAATAGAGATTGATATTGTAAATATAATCCCTTCTGATATTAAAGTAAAGTCTGCTTCTTCCTTCAGACACAATACGAGGAGAAGAATATAAGGCGTAGGGTGTATGACGCCCTAAATGTTTTGATGGCGATGGACATCATATCCAAAGATAAAAAGGAGATTCACTGGAAAGGTCTACCTCGTACTAGCTTAAATGACCTTGAAGAGTTGAAGGTACAATATTATCACTTCCAAGGAGTTCCTGTTAATTTTCCTTTATGAATGCGTGGAGAAAAAGTTATTTAAGCTTACTCTTAAGAATGATGATTGTAGGCAGAACGGATAGGATTGAGAAGTAGAATAGAGAAAAGAGCTGCATACCTGCATGAGTTGGAGGAACAGGTAAAGTAAACTCTGCCGGCCTGCCATGTTGTGGTGATTTCGTAGTTCTCATAATATTTTGTTTAGGAGTTCTCTTTCACAACACTTGTTATTGTTATTTTGGGTTTGATGTCGTAGTTAATGGGATATCAACACCTGATACAACGGAATCAACAATTATGTTCCTCTGAAAATGCTCCTAGCGGTGGCGTGGCCTTGCCTTTTATACTTGTTCAGGTAATGCCAGATTGACTATATCTCATTTTTGCTCAAAAGCATTCACAGAGAACCTCAGAACAAGCAAATAACCAGAAAGAAACAAGTTTCAACATGTTTACAATCCTTTTTGCAATCCAGGCATACGAATAACTTTTGGGGAGCGTAATTATCTCTTGCTTTAGAAGAAATTATCTTGAAAGTTGTCAATTATGTAGAATATCTCATTGTCTTGTCTCGAGAAAGTTGTTCCTTGTTTATTGCAGGAAATGAAGAAATTTCAGATATTTGCAACTAAGACTATTTTTTTTTCTTTTGTGATGACTGAATCTAAATGTTATTTGTAATTCAAAACTTCAATCATAGACGGGGCCGAATGCAACCGTTGAGGTGGAGATATCAGAGGACATGCAGCTAGTGCACTTTGACTTCAACAGGTAAGTGAAAGTTTGATCTTCTACAGAAGTGTGAGTGTGACTCACACATATCACGTTATATATATTTGAATGGTTGCATGATGTTATCATAAGAGTCACAACTGGGAAGTTCTGTATTGTAAATTGTCAATCAACTCTGGCAAGGAAAAAACATGGTAACTCAGTTGCTTTCTGCTTGTAGCACACCCTTCGAGCTACATGATGACAATTACGTCCTCAAGAAGATGTGGGCTCGTGACAGGCCACACAGTGCTGATGCATCACAAAATCTGTCCAGGAACACTGAATCTGGTAACCCATCTACTCCGGTTGCTGTTCAATCTCAGACTCGAACCCCTCAGCCATGGCACCCGGAATCAATGGTCAGGCCAACCACATCTTCTCCTCCCGGAATACTTAAATCTCGACCTAAAGTATGAAACAACGTTGTTGCAAATTGTATGGAATTCTTTTACTCAAGAATAGTGTATGCCTCGAATGTACATTATTTATTATGTCAGTATGTTGAGATTCCCTTAGAATGTTTAACAACAAACATATCCAATGCGTGTTTTTGCTTTGAAGATCTCTTGTTTATGATATTACCTTATTAATTATACACATGCTCGGATAATACATTCTCTATGTATGTGAGTCAGATTTTGGTTATCTTAGGAAAAAGAAAGAAAAGGTTATTAATGCAGATTTAATTTTCCTTAACCATTATTACTTTCTATATTTCCATTTTGGTTGAGTAATCAAACGTCGATCCGTAGATTCCAATTCCAAAAATTAGGATTTTCAATGAACACAACCGTCGTTTAGAACCCTAAACCCCAATACTCATTCTTCACATACTCTTGAAGCTGAAACTAAACACGCCCACAATCTATTTTTCACAACCACATGTATATATAACACCATAATCTATCAAATCGTTTTGCATAACGAAATCAACTTTTAAAAGATTACTAAACCATAAATTAAACAAAAGAAAAGCCTAAATAAGTTTTATTGATTCGGAATCAATATTACTGCAAAGGCAAAGGGTCTCCTAGTGAATGGAATAGCTGCAAAGGCAAAGGGTCTCCTAGTGAATAGAATAGAAGAGAGGATTCTTCTCTTAATTTAAAAAGGAAAAATACACCCTCATTATTACATAGAAAAGAGGTATACAGAAGGCAAATAAGTCAGATGACATCCATGGTGAATTGTGCTGCCTGTACGGAGGATCAATAGCAGCCTCATTAGAAGAGGCAATAGGTGTCCTAACCATCAAGTAGTCTTCTACATTCAGAGCCGGTTTCTCATAAGAGATGTTCTTCTTTACACCATCCTTCTTCTTTACACCATCCTCACAGGTCAAGGGCGAACCCGAGTTCCTAACCATCAAGTCGTCTTCTACATTCAGAGAAGGTTTCTCTTCAGAGATGTTCTTCTTTACACCATCCTCACACGTCAAGGGCGAACCCGAGTACCCCATATCATACTTAAAAGGATCATAAACCTATTTAACAAATGGTAATACACATTATATACATATAGTGATATAATACACATTATATACATATAGTGATATAATACACATTATATACATATAGTGATATAATACACATTATATACATATAGTGATATAATACACATTATATACATATAGAGAGAGCTCTAGAATTTGCAAAGACAAAAGCAAAAGACAAAAGCAAACCTGAAGGAACAACCAAACACAAGAGCCAAACATTTCGCCAGCCGGTGATTCCAGCTTCCAATAAGACGTGTAGTCGCCGTATATTTCAGGTGTATAGAAACCAACAGTTATGTCAACCTCATATCCAGGACAAACACCATCAACAGGAACCTAGGTTTTATTTGCACAACAAACCTCAATGTAAGAGAATGTAATACAAGAGTATTACCATCTAAAGTGTTAGACAAGTACCTCGACCTCAACTGAATATGCATCACTGAACTGATCTCCACTAACCCAGACAAGCTTTGTTCCACGACTCCACGGGACATTCCCATTGTTACGCATCGTCCAAGTCACGGTGAAAGAAGACTTCCCGGCCATACGTGTCCCATGCATAACATGATTCGTTATGACCCATCTGTCAGGGTTAGGCTGATTGTTGTTACATAAACATGGGTCTTGATATGGCGCAGAAAGATACACTCCTATATACTCGAAAGGATTATCCACACATCCAAAGCAACAGCTGCATATTTCATGATCTTTTTCCCTGCAAGAAGAAGAAGAGACAAACGATTAGTTCTTTGTCGCGATCCATAACAATACAGAGTTTTGCTTAGTATCATACACAATGGATGTAAACCGAGGTCTACTGGTAGTAACGGCACCACAAGCATCACAATACCCAACATTTTCCATAGGGCACAATTGTTCAATAACTCTCATTTTCACTGCTGCAGAATCAAGATTTGTCTTCATATCATCAATGACATTTTTCCTCTGAGAATCGAGCATTCTCTTCACAGACTTAGCAAGATCAGCAACAAATATAGCTGTTAAATGAACAGATACTCTCACTGGATCTAAATACTGTCTAATCAAATCTTTTAGATCTTCTTCTTCAACAAGTGCAATGTTATCCCCATCCTCGTCCACATACGTAAGCTTAAAAACATCGGTGGATTTTAAATCGAAGAGAGAACGGATTTTCGCTCGCAGACTCAGTATATCAAGATTTAAATTCTCGTCTTCACCGTCGACATCAACATTAAACCGCCTAATAGTATCTCCAAAAGTGACCTGAGCAAAACATATAGTTAATATCGTAAACAAATAAATACAGAAGTAGAAAATTAGATTATTGTCAGTATTAAACACTTTAAAGCCAAGCATTCACACTTATACTATAGAAAAGTAGATCTTCCTTGGTAAACTTATCAGTAAAGTCATAATTTTTTTATTCCTTCCATCTCAACAAACATCAATAAACCAACTCAACCACGATCAAAGAAAAAAGAAGGAGATCAAATAGGATTCAATAACAAAACAAGCAAGTGAGAAAGCAAGCGAGAAAGAGAGAAGCAAATCAAACCTTGAAAACAATGTAGGAATCCTCCATAACAATGAAACTAAATCAGGTGCTGGGGTGAATGACCAAAATCAGTGAACCCTGATCCTAAACCCTATTTATGGGAGAGTATCCCAACAGAGTAGATATATATCGGTATATTCCAACGATATGATTTGTTTCTCAAAATAAAATAAAAAATAAAAAATATATAACTGACAAGATAATATCACGGTAACTACTCTTTTTTATTTTTGTGATTTTGACAAGTATGCAGAACACTATTTAAAATAATAAATTAAAAAAAAAAAAAAAAAAAAAGAACACACCAACCAGAGGAGCATGAACTAAGGAGGAAGATGACCGTCCTGTTCTCTCCTCAAGCTGATAGTCTGCGTTGATGTGGAAAAAAGTTGTAGTTTAAGATGGATATACCAAGTTCTTAGGCTTGCAAAAACTCCCAAAAACTCTTATGGGATAATCTCCCAAAATCAAAACTATCACTAATGAAAGAAAATCCAAAGCGAGAAACCCTCACCAAAATACCAAACCTTCACCGCCTTCAACAATGGCCGCTTATTCCGGGACTTTTTTCTTTTAAGAAGTCTTCAGGCGGTCATCGCCGGCGAATCGGTTATCCTTGGCTGATGTTAAAGCCTAGAACTCTACCTCTGTTACATGTCTCATTAACGCACATTTAGAAGCAGAATTTCTCAGTTACTTAATGTTGATCCAAATTCTAACATGAGGCCCTCCGACACCAGCGAAGACCAAATATCAACAGTAACTTGATGCTACATATCCAATATCTAACCTTACATCCTGAAACACCCCTTTACAAATCCATAATCAATCTGCTAAGTCAAATTTATATTCATACCGGTAGTTTTGGAAGAGAATGGTGATTTCAATTTCCTTTCAGTAGGTTGATTGTAACATTGCTCATTCTAAATCCAAGGGTCGTCGTTTCTTGTACCTTGTTTTAAATCGCTTTCTTCGCTTTCACCCTAATTTTTGCGCCTTTTCTCTTCTTTTGGGGAAAAAAATTAAAGCAAGGTAACCTAAAGAAGAAGAGAAAACCCAGTGGATGCAACCCATCCACCTTCCCCTATATCGGAAAAACAGTAGTTAGTAGCAGTTCTACAACATGTTTCTGCTAAACAGATCGGTAATTGGATCACTGGAACAAATTTAGCTTGTTATCATGATTTTTGTTCATTATGGTTTAACATTTTATGTCCTAACTAATTACAATGTATTATGTACATCAAGCCAAGGAATATATACCAAATCTGTTACTAATTATTTTAAAAATGAGTGATTTTGTTTCACATTGTTTGGTCTGATGGTATGGGGTACACTCTAATGTTGTGTCCTTCCTTTGGAATAAGTTTTGAATTTGTTCGTGAGGAGAAATCGTGGACAGGTGATCGAAATTTAAAGGCTCAAAAGAGGAGTCCAAATATGAGATTTCCACCGGTGGTCCCTATTGGAGATTTGTGTTAAGTCTCAGTGAAACCATTGCATTTGTTGTCGAGACAATGTGCAATAAGTTACTCAAATGTGTGTTACGATGGTATGGGTTGCGGGAGGCAAGTCAAGTGACCGGCACTTAGAATAACTAGTGATTACGGGGCAAAAGAATGGAAGCTAATTAAACTGAACTAAACCAAGGGACATGTCGTAGGGTTAGATACCAACTTAAGTTACTCAAATGTATCTTCCCTTTGGATTTGGAGAATCATACCAACTTAAAAGTTGCAGATCTTCGAAAGAGCTTTAAAAGTTGCAGATCATCCCGAATTAGGCATACGCTCCGAGCTTTAAAAGCTCCGAGATTAAATATCTACGATTGTAACTTTGGATTACTCAAACGTATCACCTTACGACGATAAGGAAATTAAATATCTACGATTGTAACTTTGGAAGATTATATTTTGTGTAACCATACGCTCCGAGATTTTATGCTACATATTATTATGTCAGTCGTAGTGTTAGATACGCTGATTCATCCTGAATTAGGCATCACTCAGATTTCTCCTTATCCATGTTGTCAAGTAGTTGTTTACTTTGTTTTGCTTTATAGGTTGGACTTTCTTTAACCAAACAATTTTGAGTTTATGTGTTTCTTGATTCTATATATTGTTTTGTTTTATATCTAATCATGTCTCGCTAAACTATCTCCTAATCTAAGAGTTGAATGATCTCGATAATGGTTTAAGTTATTGTTTATATATATTTATGAATTGAGATTGTGATATTACTTCTTTTAAAAGCGCTCAATTCCTACATTTTATTAACTTCAAAAGAAGTAGTGTTTATAACTGGTTTAGATTAAATAACTAAAGAACCACAAGCGAAGGGAGTTTTATTGAATTTGTTGAAAATAACTTGGTTTTGAGAATACTAGTTTATCAAAGCTTCGAGAATTTTTAACTATCGTAAAAAGTTGTGATCTTTGTACTTTTTTCTAACTGAAGAGCCAAAAGCGAAGGTTGTTCTTGGTCTTTTTGAATTATTAAGTGTTAATATAAACTAAGCCAAAAGCGAAGATTATGATATTACTTCTTTTCAAAGCGCTCAATTCCTACATTTTGACCAGCGGGACAAACTATGGGTTTGGCCGGGTCATGCCCAAATGGGACAAACTACCTGCCCATACCCATGATTTTTCCCGAGATGGGCAGGTGGGCTGGACAGGATGGCCCGGATTTGTGCGAGTTTACCGACAAGTGTGTTTATAGAAAATTTGTTCGCACCGGGCAATGTGTTATCATATGCCTATATGTCAATGACATGTTGATTTTTATAATGAATCAAAGACAAGTGGACCTTGCTAAGTTCTTGTCCAATAAGATTTCAATGAAAGACTTAGTTGAGGCATATGCGATTCTTGGCATAAGAATCAATCGTGGCGCTCAAGGCTTAAGCCTCACACAATCACACTACATTGAGAAGGTCGTCAAACAACTTTTCAATGTGATAAGAGTATGACGATTAGTACTCTTATGAACTCAAGTGATAAGTTGATGTCATACTAAGGTGCGGATGCTTCTTAACTTGAATATGCACAAGTAATAGGATTTTTCATGTATGTCATTAATAGTACAAGACCGGACATAGAATTTTCCATAGGCAAGCTTAGTCGGTATACTAGTTATCCAAGCTCCAACCACTAGAAGACTCTAAGACGTGTCCTACGGTACCTAAAAGGAACCATGGATTTTGGCATCCGTTACGCCAAGTACCTTTTTGCTATAGAAGGTTACTCGGATGCGTCATGGATTGCAAGTTTAGAGGATCAATTATCCACAATTGGATGAGATTCTTGCTAGGTGGTTGTTCCATTATGTGGGCTTCAAAGAAGAAAATGTGCATCACAACCTCGATTGTGGAGTTTGAGTTTGTGTCATTTGCCAAAGTGGACAAGGAGACAGACTGGCTTAAAAACTTGGTCATGGAGATTCCGTTGTGACCTAAACCGGTTTTCCCTCTATCTATTCATTATGATAGTGCCGCTACATTGGCTAAGAAATACAACCAAACATACAAGGGGAAAACTAGACATCTTGGAGTGAGACATAACTCGGTTAGAGAGATAATTACTCATGATATAGCATCGGTCGATTTTATGAGAACTCACAACAATCTATCTGATCACTTGACCAAGATCTTGGCTAGAGATTTGGTACAAAAGTCGGTCAAGGGAATGGGGTTAACGACATGAAAGAAACCTTATATCACGGGACACTCAATTCACCTAAAGCTCATTGTCTTAACCGAATTAAATGTGGCAAGCCCATTCCAATAAGGTTGCTAGTATAAATGTTACATCCAAGGTGATGCTCGGTTCCTATATAATTTTTATAACATGAAATGAGTTTTACTTAACGACTCCTTTGGAAAAATGCATATGTAGGTCCAAGACTAAAAGAGAGTTGACTACATGAGCGTGAAGTGTCAAGGCTTCTTCAAAAAAGTATGTGGTCAACTTGTCTACACATTTCATTAGAGGAATTGGACACAATTACCTTTGAAAGTGTCTTTTGTTTGTAAGGAATGTAAACTCACATGTACTTTGCACGCCTTTATGTACTTAGACAAGTTGAGTGGTTCAATCCGCTAGGACACCATGATTATTTTGTACATAATATGTAATTGTACTAAATCAATATATTCAATTGAAATCCATTTGTGATTATGTGTAGAGTTTTATTTGTTAATGCGCCTAAAATGAGTTTCACGACTTTTCTCAAACGACCGCGGGGGGATGTTGGAGACTTGTGTTAATTCTTAACATTTGAGCTTGTTGTCGAGACAAGGCAGAATGAGTTATTTGCACTTGAAAGATTATCCATTTGCACAACAAACTTTAAGCGTTTAGTTCCTAAGTTTTGACAAGGGATAAAATTATCTCTAAAATTCTTATTTGGTATTGAAGGAAGATAGACATCCATCCTAGAATTATCAAGTTTTGACAAGATTTGGGAGAACTCTTGTTACAAACGTAAGACAAGGTACGCTTCTTTAGTTTAGTGTTTGTGGCTTGTTGGTCTTATCTCACAAAGGTATTTGGATCCCCCGGTGTAGGGGCGAATACACTTCAGAAGGAAAACTCAATAGTTGCAACAATATCCACGTCAAGTTCATACAACATCCTTATATAATATAAGGATGTTCGTCTACTCCTTTTGAAGACTACAATTCCTTGGCTTTACATCTGGATATTGACTAATAATATATGTAGGTCTAGTTTGCTTATATTAGGTGGATTGTCTACTCACTTGGGAGATTACGACATTAAGGGCATGTTTACTTGTAGCTTATTTGTGTTTCATTTAATTTATAAACCTGGAGTTTAATTTTTACACGTGTTTACTTGAAGATTGGTTTATTTCTTTACGAGTTTATTTGAGTTTATAAACCACTGAAAAATAAACTTTCCATACCAAGATTATTTTTGCTTGGATGGGTTTATTTTTGTTTAAAATCCGATTTGACCTTGTGCTTTTCCATCCCGATATTGTTTGTTCATCCTTGGATATTCAACGTTATTTTTGAAGTTTATAAGGGGCATGCGTGTCTTTTGAAGTAAAATAAACTCAAAATATAAACTCCAAGTAAACGACCTTATGTGGTTTATCTATATAAACCTGAAAATAAACTATAAACACATATAAACTCATCTAGTTTATAAACCCAAAAATAAATCAATCTACAAGTAAGAAAAATTTTTATTTCAGATATCCGATCCGATGATCAGATCGGATATCCGAATAGATGTAAATTATTAGACATGGCACTTGGCCCGGCTCAAATAGTACTGCATTTCCTCCAAGTTCACAAGTTTCATGGCCCAAATAGTCCAAATCTCATTAAATATGCAATGAAAAAGGGACATCCAGGAATTGGACATGAGACCAAACACATATGTGAAGGAATGGTACCAATTTAGCTGCGTGATTTTGTTGAATTATAAGATACTTTGTAAATTATATACACATACATATACCCCGGATATCCGAAGGCAAATTATCTTATTTCGTATCCGATCCGGTGATCCGATAATTTTTCTCGGATCGTATTGGATACAGAAAATTAGTTGTCGGAATCGGATCTTCATGGATCGGATCACCGGATTGTCGGACCGGATCTAACAAACCGGAATTTTTATGAACACCCTTACAAGTTGTAAGTCACTTGTGAGATTACGATATTTTTGCCTAATTAAGTTGTTTGTCTACTCCGTATTAGAGATTGCAACAACTTGTAAGTTGTTTGTCTACTCTTTCTTGGAGATTACAACAACTTTGACACAAAACCGGACACAAAAAACCAACATTTTCTCCATATCTCTCTTATTGCTACTATTTTACTTGTGTTTTCTGGTGGTGGCCAATCGGCCTGTCTTTGGAGTTTCTTTTCTTTCGTTTTGGTTTCCCTTTTGCTTTCATATTTAATTAATATTTAAGTTAGTGTCTTTGGCCATTCGACAAAGCCTTGTTGGCGTATCGGTCATTGTATGTTTTCGGCTTTCTTCTATATGGTTTTGGTTTTTGTATATACTACTATAGTTTTATTGTTTGATTGTTTCTTAATTAAGTTGTCATATCAAAACATAGTTTTCTCCGTGTTAGATCCTAATTTTTATACTACAATGAGTCTTCTAATTTATTTGAGAGATTTGAGGCTCAATTTCAGCCGTCATTAAGTTCTTGTCGTTGTCAGAGAAAGTTCAGTTTGTTTTCTAGTGGTGGTTGATCGACTATTCTTTGGAGTTGCTTTTCTTTCGTTTTGGTTCCCTTCGGCTTTCAGATTTAATTTATATTTAAGTTAGTGACTTTGTCCGATCGACAAAGCCTTGTTGGGCAATCGGTCTTTTTTTTGTTTTTCGCCTTCCTTTTATATGGTTTTTGCTTTTTTTTTT
>BSUD01000001.1:138241461-138320788 GCA_033239045.1 Fagopyrum esculentum | reverse complement strand
AATTAAATCATTATTAATGAAATTTATTGAGAAAGGGTATGAAAAGAAAACAAGTTATATTATAAAGGTATCAAGAGAACTTAAAATATTGTGAATAGCAAGGAAAAAAAATCGACAATTTTGATAACTAGGCCTTTTTGAAAAACTATAATAGTTAGTAATTAGGCTTTTTAATGTTCAATTAAGTAAATATACCTCAACTTTTTGTATTTTTCTCAAACTCTACACACTTTTTTGTCAAGGGATACATTTACTAAACACAAAACTAAAAAAAGCCTAGTAAACTAAATTATTTTAAAAAAAATTTAAACTTGAAGGGTACTAAAATATATTTGAAGTAATTAAAGAGTGCGCTGGTTTGTGATAAATTGATGCAGTAAGAATGATTTTGTGAAATTAACACTTTAATTTTATTAGATGATAAAGTTTAAATAAAACCCTCTATATTCATATAAAATGACCTCTATTTTTTTTTATTAAATATCACAAATTTCATTTTTATTTGTTTCAAATTTACTAAAAGTCCACCCGATTTTTAAAACAAGAAGCTCAAATAAAAAGAAAATTTTGTAATTTTATAATCAAGGGGTTAATATCTGAACTTGGAAAATAACAAGTTGTTTGAGTGATTTAAGAAATAAGAGATAATTTTTTGTAAATTTTGACAAATTGCGGGTGATTTTGTAAATTTTACTATTCCAACACATTCTAAAGTTACCGAGCATTAACTATTAAGGGTAAATTTGTAATGGAAAAAAGTTACCGAGTAGTAAGGCGTAGCAGACACGACACTTATGGGGTGATTTGGTTGAGATGAAGAGAGCGCATAGAGAGCAGCCTGGAGTAGCTGCGTTGAGCCAGTCCCAACCACAATGTGCCTATCAATGGTCACAGCATTACCCACGATTCGGTGCAGTCTAACAATCTGTTTGGCCAAGTGAGGGTCGAGAAACCAGCAGAGATTGGTGAGGTCAGAGAAATAGCTCATAGATTGCCAACCGGAGATGAATACGGAAGTCTTATCTCCCGCCTGCTGCCAATATTTCTCATACATTGTGGGGTCACCACTGCAGCAACAAATATTTATCAACCGAAATTAGGGGCGTTATACGAGTCGAGCCTTAACATGTTCATGCTCAACTTGTTTACAAGCTGAGTTTGAGTCGAGCTTTTAACGTGCCGAGACCGAGTAGGTCGTCTAAAATTGGTTATATAATGTTATTTTATCCGAACGAACTGATTATTTGACGACTCGAACACGAGCCGAACCCGAATAGCTTGTCTCATACATCAGTCCTAACTGAAATCTCCTTTATGCACCATAATTGGTAGACACTAGGCAGTATTCATAGTAATAGATGATGTGTGTATGCATGAGAGATCTCTTCATATATTTATCATGTAGCTTATTGTATCTATAAAGTTCAGGGCCGACTCTATTGGACTTCCAATCAAGTACCCTAAATAGAATACGCCTATACACAAAGACACAAAGCAAGGAGATGTTGATTGTTGACAAGGAGAAAATGTCATTTTATGGAAGATAAGAGGAATGGCAAAGCCATGTGATAAGGAAGAAATGAGGAGAGCTATGGGTAGGATTTATACATGATTGAATTTCTTCATTATTGGACATTTGGCCCTACACAAATTATACATGCAAGCCTCAGACACACATGTGGAGGATGGTGTGATTCGTTAAATCATAAAGGATGGCAAAGGTCCATTTGGTAAAACGCAAACGCCACAACTTTGAGCACCCATTAGGTTGTAAATTCGAAAACGGAAACCGAATAAAAATTAGGGAAATTTCGACTGCTACCCCTGTGGTTTCGGGGTTTTCGGATTTTGTCCATCACTTTTTTAAAGTTCGGTTGGTATTCTCGAACTTTATTCTTTTCCAGATTTTACCCGGTCCATTAAACGCATGTTAATTATATCTGTTTATTCTATAAAAAATTAAAAAAGTAAATTAAATTAAAAGGCAAACAAAATATATAAAAAAATTTCAAAAGAAAGAGGCGATGCCGATGAAGACTCAAAAGACGAAGAATAGGAACTTGTCTTCCTCTCTGAAGGATCAAAGCAAATATTTGGGCAACGTTCTACCTCTCCACTCGAACGAAATCGGGTTTCAATACTCTCAAAGAACGCATATGCATCTCCCCTACCCTCATCTTGAACAAAATCGAGATTCAAGCCTCCAGATTGAAAACCCAGTTCCAAAAATGAATGAACACTCCAAAACTTGTATGACGTGCTATGATTATTGGTAACATATTTCCTTTCCTTTTTACCAAGAAAAAAAAAACATATTTCCTTTCCTCCCCTATGCTTACGACTTGTGAAGATTTTCATCAAAAGTTTGAAAGTGCATCATCCTTAGTTACTTTTACTTACCCTACAATTGCAAAAATTAATCAAACACTAATTAATTTTGTATTTCAAATACTAATAAATTAGGGTAATGTTTAAGAAAAATATATTAGCCAACAAAAAAAAAAAAAGTGGTGTTGACTGGTGAGTTAAAGAGGTGGGAGCGGAAACTCACTGATCGAGATTTACGGTTCTGCCGTCGTCGTCCTCATGACGACGACTATCAATCTCCTGAGCAGTGGCCAAAAAAGGCACAACCTCCCTGTTAATAAGCGTTTTGTCCGTCGAAACCTCCACAGCGCAGACGACGTCGTTTCTTTCGGTGCTCCAACTGTTGGTTCTCTCATCGTAAGCAAGCCGGGTAACCAGGCCCACGTTCAGAGCAACGGAAAGAGCTAGCAAATGCCTCACTGGCCATCCTTTCAGCGCTTTCTCCATCTTTTTTATTAAACGAGAACAACTAATAAGTTTGAAGGAAATTAACTCGGAATATAATATACCAAAGGATTGAAGATTTGGGGGAACGGGTATTTCAAGGATTTGCTCAGCCAGTAAATTCGGGAAACGGGAAAGAAATGGAAACAAATCTATTTCATATATATATATATATATATATATATATATATATATATATATATATATACTCGTTCATGAAATTTTTTGGAATTATTACTTGTCGTTTGAATTTACGAGAGTACAATTTGATTACTTTTGATATCATATAAGAGAACAAAATAAGGGAAACAAATGCACTTTGCATGAGCCACAAAAAATGATTCCAAAATAAATCATGAACAAAGTCCATATATGAACTAATTCATTTTCAATTTGTTCCCGTTTTCGGAGTACAATAAAACGGGAGGTAAAAGATGAAAACATGAATAAAGTGAACCGATTTGGAAGGACTACACGAAAGAAAAGGAGACATTCTAAAAAAAACCTCTAAACACCTCGGTTTCATGGGTGAAAAACCTAAGATTTCAACTTATAATTGATTAGTCGGCCGATTTCGATTACTTATTCACGACTCCTTCGAATAAAAACTTGACATGTATTTCAAACGGATTTCTATAGTCTCTGCGCACTACTCTTAATTGATTAGTCGGCCGCACACTGTTCTTCTCTCTTGCATCTCTGCACACTACTCTTCTTCGCGAACTGCAGGGCTCTGGCCGGTGGCAAAGGTGTTTTTCGCTTCAACAATTGCGGTGAAAGGGGAAAGAGATGCAGGGATCCGGCTGGGGCTTGGCGGTTTTAGTTTCTTGTTTGGGTTTTAGGATTTCGTATAACGAGAACTGAATCGTGAAATTTATAGGATTTTTATTTATACATTTTCCCCTTATGCCCTTTAATTAATTATTTTTATATATAAAAATTTATGAGAAAAATAGAAGGGTCTCGTTTGTAACAACGATAAAAAAAGGTCTTAGTAGCTCATTCTTCTCACTCAATAATAGGTTGTGTTATTGATAGTGCCAAGAATGAATAAAACACTTGTTTACTTTGCTCTCAATATTATTTTAATAAGATTTGGTTATGTTATCAATCATTAAACAATAAGATGGAGTTTGTTATATTGTCAATAACACATTAAACAATAAAATTTGGTTTATATATAAACAACACATTAAACACCAAAAAATGTCATTCTATTATCAACAATATATTAGACAACAAAAAGTTGTTCATTTGTGTTATCAAAAACATAAGCACAAAAGATGTGTTTTTCTACTATCAACAACACATCCAACTCCAAAACAAGAATTTTTGTTTACTATCAATAAAACTTTATAAACAAAATTTGGTTTATTTGTTGTTGTCAACAATACATTAAAAACCCAAAAATTTGTTTTCTACGGCTGTAGTCGGAAAATAAACGCTCTCTAACCCTAAAAAAGCGAAAAGTGAAGGGTCGCGACGCCAGGGCATTCTGAGGCCGTTGGGATGACGGAAGGAGTCTTGCCGGAGGCAGGTGGGACGTCAGTCGTAGCAGAAGGAAAAGAACTCGCAACAAATGATACTGTCATGGAAGATGGGACTACCCAGGATATAGAAAACAATGGTATCACCGAAGTTCTTGCCAATTCGGTGGCCACGATCCAAAAGAACAGTGCAGAAGATAATTCTATCTCAAAGGGCAAGCAATTGACAATGATAAATGATGTAAATGAGAATATTGGCACTCCTGGATCTGGAAGCACAGACAAAAACTCAACAAAGGCCACTGAAATAAACCAGACTCAGCCGACGCAACCCACTGGAGAAACTAGCAGCAAAAAGTGGAGTGAAGTACTGGGGGGGGATGAAAACAAATGCTTACACTCATGATAAGATTACCAGGGAGACGCTCAATGGCAAGATCTCAGTCAGGTTCCCCTTTGGTAATGAAGGTGACCCAGTATTGGTTATCGACAAGGATGTCACTCTCGACCTAGAATCAAGATGGCACAATTCCATCGTCTTTAAAGTGCTAGGTTATCCTATTGCTTTCCCGGTCATGGAAAGGAAGATACGAGAATTGTGGAAATGCGGTGAAAATGTGCAGATCATTGATCTAGACAACAACTACTTTCTAGCCCGTTTCAAAAGTGAGAGTGAACTGATGATGGTACTCACGGGAGGTCCGTGGGCAGTCTTTGGAAGGTGTCTTATAATGAAGAAATGGTCCCCGGACTTTGTTACATCTAACCCTATAACCTCAGCACCGATATGGGTTCGAATCACAGGGGTTCCCGTTCAATGGTATCACGAAGCAATCATATGGTGCATGTCAGAAAGCATAGGTATACCAATTGCCATTGATCAAAAGACGCTACATTTTAATAGGGGCAGATTCGTTAGAATTTGTAGTGAAATCGACCTTAGCCGTCCTCTCAAGAAAGCTATATTCATCAACGGCAAAAGGTGCCCTATCGAGTATGAAGGTCTGGATATGATCTGTTTCAAGTGTGGCAGATACGGTCATTATGCGTCAAACTGTGAACATGAAGTAACCAACACCAATCACGTAAATGATCCAAAGGTAAATAACGGAGAGAGTCAAACAGCTAGAACAATTACTCCTCATGAAGTAGAACACACTGTGCATGGAGCATCACCGGCGAATACAGAGGAGGATTCCGGATATGGCCCATGGATGATGGTGGCAAGGAGGAGCAAGGCAACGAAAGGAAAGAATCAAATCGAGCAGAAATCGGGTTATCTTGGGGCCAATAATAGAAACCAATCATTCCCAAATCAGAGTAAACAATCACAACAGAAAGGTAAGTTTCCTCAAGGATCGGGAAAGAATAAAATAAATGTGACCTTCCCAAACACAGGTAATAATGGAGGACATGCGGCCAAAAACCCAGGAAATGTCGCATCGACTAGTGGGACAAAAATTCTGTTGGGCCCGGTTGTTGAAGCATCTAAAACCCTAAAGAAGGCCCAAAAAACAGGAGAAGAACGCAACGTAGAGAATGATACAGCCCCAAGCCCAAACAATGTAAAGGAAAAGCAGTTAACTTTCAAAGCAACTGAGGAAGAAAGAAAAGCCAGCGGAAGTGCAGAAGAGAAGAAAAAACTGAAGAACAAAATCAGAAACGTATCACGAAGAGCAGCCTGGAGAGCGAAGAAGTTAGAAGAAAACACTATCATCACTACAAGTCTAAAGCGACAAAAAGAAGCGATGAAGAACAAGAATTACAGGTTACACAAAGCTTGAAAGGAGGACCGACGATGGGTCATATTGGTAGAATGGAAATGTCAATTATTACTGAAACTACCATTCCACCTATACCGATCAACAACACAGAGAAGCTTCACCCTCTGATGAAAGATGTGCAACCTTCGAAAGTTCAAGAACAAACACAGAATGAGATGGCAGGCATTGATAATGAGAAGTTGGTAACGGAAGAACAATCTAACGAAGGAGGAGACGAAGAGATGACAGAGAACCTTGGGAGGGGAAATAACGATGCCTCCACGCAGTAGGGTAACGGGTTGTATTAACCTTTGCTTTCATACCATTTCTAAGGTTTTAATGAATTTTTTGTTTTGGAATGTATTCGGAGCCGGAAAGAACGGTTTCCGTCGTGCTATCAAATACCTGTGCAGGAACCACAATGTGGATTTACTTGCCATTTTTGAGCCAAGAATCTCCGGGGATAGAGCTCAAGAGGTTTGCAGTAGACTCAACTTCTCAGGTTGTTTCAGAGTAGAAGCAGAAGGGTTCGAGGGTGGAGTGTGGTTACTCTGGAAACAAGAGAAAATGGATGTCTCCATCATTAACACGTGCAGGTACTTCATACATGCCCATGTTACTGTTGGTTCTAATTCGTTTCATATTGTTACAGTTTATGCCCCACCTGACCACACAAGACGTAAGGACTTTTGGCCAGCCATAAACTCGGAGATAGAAACCATAACGGAACCACTTATTCTAGCCGGGGATTTCAATTGTATAAGATTTCTACATGAAAGACAAGGAGGGACTAGAAAACTCCATGCGGACTCGGAAATGTTCAATGACCTAGTTATGGAGCAAAGTCTTATTGATATAGGCTTCACAGGAGATGAGTTTACATGGGACGACGAGAAAACAACAAGAAGAGGAGTACGTAAGAGATTGGATAGTGTTTTCTTCAATCAATCTGGACGATTGTTTTGGCCGAACGCCCACGTACGACATTTAGCTCGGTTCTCTTCTGATCACTCACCCATCCTCCTCACTCTGGATCCATGTCTCACGATCAGAAAGGAAAGGAGACCATTTCGTTTTGAGGCTGCGTGGATAACTCACCGTGACTTCCATCCTATGGTGGAACTTTGTTGGTTCAACAACCCGGAGGTTAGTAACGCACTCCCTAATCTAAAGAATTCACTAATTGTCTGGAATAGACTTGTCTTTGGAAACGTTTTCCGCAGAAAACAAGAAACTCTGGACAAGCTTTCCAAGATCCAAGCCAAGCTAGGACGAGGTAGCTCAAGAAGACTATTAGCTGAAGAGAAGAGACTACAAATGCAGATTGAGAACATTCTTGAACAGGAGGAAATTATTTGGCTCCAAAAATCACGAGAACAATGGTTAGAACATGGAGATCGTAACACATCTTTCTTCCACACATCCACCATAATTAGGAGAAGCTACAATAGGGTTACGGGCCTCCGACTTGAGAATGGTACTTGGGAAGAAAGTCAGATCAGTTTGGAAGCTCATGCAGTGGACTACTTCAAGTCCTTATACAGCCTCAATGACGCACTCCCGTTACAGGACAGTAAGTTGCCTATCTTGGGGTTCTCCGAAGTCAGCTTAAGAGATTGGTCCTCGCTCACTAGCCCGGTAAACATGGAGAAGGTTTGGGAGGCTACTAGAAGTATGGGAGCATACAAGGCCCCGGGGGTTGACGGGTTCCAACCAATCTTTTACCATAAGTGCTGGAGTGTAGTGGGTCAATCGATCAAAGATGAGGTTGATCGCTTCTTCAAAGAGCATACCCTTTATCCAGGAAACAATGATACACTTATCTCACTGATTTCAAAAGTCGGGAAGCCGGAGCTAATTAGCCAATTTAGACCCATTGCGTTGTGCAATGTAAGCTACAAAATTATTACAAAGGTCATGGTTCTCCGTCTCCAAAAGATCATTGGCAAACTTGTTGCTCCAACTCAAGGAAGTTTCATCCCGGGACGTCTTATCCAAGACAACATAGTCCTCATGCAGGAAGTTGTCCACTCGATGAGAAGAAAAAAGGCGGGAAAGAAATGGATGCTCCTAAAGTTAGATCTCGAGAAAGCCTACGATAGGATTAGATGGGATTTCATAGGCAATGTTATCTCGGAGGTGGGATTTCCTGAATCCTGGGGGAAAATGATCCAGGAATGCATTAGCTCAGTTAGAATGCAAGTTCTTTGGAATGGTGAAGCTTCAGATCAGTTCAGTCCGGAAAGGGGTATTAGACAAGGTGACCCCCTTTCCCCTTATCTGTTTGTTCTTTGTGTGGAGAAGCTTAGCCATCTCATTAATGACTCAGTGGAGAGGGGAGAGTGGAAACCCATTGTATTATCTAGAGGCGGTCCGAAACTATCCCATTTATTCTTTGCTGATGACATTACACTGTTTGCGGAACCATCCATCCATCAACTTAAGGTCATCATGCATTGTATTGAGATCTTCTGCAAAGCTTCTGGACTCAAAGTTAACACTCAGAAATCAAGGATCTTTGTTTCGCCAAATGTATCTAGAGACCTTAGTCTAAACCTGGAGAACATAAGTGGAGTAGAGGTCACTAAGAATTTGGGAAACTATCTCGGAGTACCTATTCTTCAGAAAAGAGTTACAAAGGATACCTTTACGGAACTTCTTGATAAGATTACTCGGAAGCTCAATGGTTGGCGGTGTAATTCTCTTAGTTTCGCAGGGAGAGTTACGCTAACTAAAACTATACTTACTTCACTCCCCATTTATTCGATGGCCGTGCTGTCAATACCGATCAGTGTTTGTGAAAGAATAGAAAAATATTGCAGAAACTTTATATGGGGACACACTGAGGAACGTAAACGCATGCATACTGTGAGATGGGAAGTGATATGCAGACCCAAGGAGTTGGGGGGATTGGGTATAAGAAGGATGCAGGAGACAAATATAGCTTGTATTGGCAAATTGGCCTGGAGATTCATGAAAGATTATGAAAGTCTGTGGGTTAGTGTATTGAAAAGCAAATACACACGAGACAATCAATTCATTACGCGTGGCTCATCTCACATTTGGCAAGGTATACGTATGGGTTTAAAGAGAGTAGTCGACGAAGGATCATCCTGGACACTTGGGGATGGCAGGAGAGTGCAGTTTTGGACAGACAGATGGTTAGATAATTTCCCCCTACAACATTACTCCAGGCATGATATACAGGAGGTCGATCTGAGAAGAACTGTACGGAGCTACTGGAGTGATGGGGAGTCTTGGAACTGGCAGAGTCTGGAGAACTCGCTACCATTGGAGTACATACTCAAGCTAGCCGCCGTCTGTCCCCTTCATGGTAGGGATAACGAAGTGAACACGGATCAGACAACGATTAACGATGACGTGCTTGGGTGGAATCTCACCCCAGATGGCAATTATTCCATGGCGTCGGCATACAGGTTGCTAACAATCCCATACGGTATCCATCTGGGGGAGGGCAGGACCTTCACGAATGTGTGGAAGCTCAGGGTACAAGAACGAGTTAAGGTGTTTCTGTGGAAAGTTCTCAACGGTGGAATCATCAGTAACGAGGAACGGAAACGAAGACATATGAGTCATACGGATGTATGTTCTGTGTGCAACCATGCGGTGGGGAATGTTGATCATCTGTTCAGAGATTGTCCTCGCACTAAGAGACTATGGCAGAAGCTACGAGTGGAGCGCTTTACAAGCGACTTCTTCGATACCCCGTTCGCCAGCTGGCTGAGAGGTAATCTCCACTCCGATGTTTTAGTTTCTAATTTATATATGTGGAAAGAATTATTTGCAGTGGGCTTGTGGGAGATCTGGAGATGGAGAAATGACACGGTGTTTAATCACAACCGAGCCGCAGTTGATAGAAGCCATTTGATTCACGCCAAAACCCAAGAATATGTGAAGGTCTGGAGAAGGAATAACATGACTGCACA
Source organism: Fagopyrum esculentum (assembly GCA_033239045.1). Taxonomy (NCBI): domain Eukaryota; kingdom Viridiplantae; phylum Streptophyta; class Magnoliopsida; order Caryophyllales; family Polygonaceae; genus Fagopyrum; species Fagopyrum esculentum. The sequence continues at coordinate 138,310,780 of BSUD01000001.1, read as the reverse complement.
AGCCAAAACGAGAGTGATGATTAACGTGTCTTGGGATCCACCTCCTCCTGGATTCATCAAAGTGAACACCGATGGTGCGAAGAATAATGAAGGTCGGTCGAGTGCAGCGGGAGTGATTAGAAATAGTGCAGGAGAGTGGTTGAGAGGGTTTGCTGTAAACCTTGGTATATGTACAGTGCCCATGGCTGAGCTATGGGGATTGGTACATGGATTAAGGCTTGCGTGGGAACTCGGATACCGATCAGTTATTATTGAGTCGGATTCTTAATTGGCTATCCAACTTCTCACCAAAAGTTTGGCCCCTCACCACCCTCTTGCTAGTCTGACATATATGTGTCAAGACTTTCTGAAAAGAGATTGGAATATCCAGTTTCGACATGCCTTCCGCGAGGCGAATAGAGTTGCGGACTTTTTAGCTACTTTTGCTTTGAACTTTCCTATTGGACTGAATGTATTGAGTGACCCGCCGGAGGGTGTAGTTGACTTTTTACTTGATGATGTAAGGGGTCGGGCTATCCCCCGTGTGATGACTACTTAGCCTTCATTTCAATCAATAAAAGCGCGTCGAGATGCGCCGGAGACCACTGAATCTCCTTCTAACAAAAAAAAATACATTCAAGTATTCAACACTTAAAAGAGGTACTTTTTATTGTCAAGAACACATTAATTAAACAATAAAAAAATTACTTTATTTGTGTTGTCAACAATACATTAAATATTAAAAAAATGGTTTTTCTATTGTCAACAAGACATTAAACCACAAAATTTGGTTTATTTGTATTATCAACAACACATTAAACACCAAAAGTAAAATTCTATTGCCAACAACACATTAAATAACAAAAAATGGTTTATTTGTGTTGTCAACAAAGATGTATGTTATTAATATTGACAACGACACCATAAATCAATATTATGTTGTTAACAACATTGTAAATACTTTTATAAATAATTTTTATTTTACTATCAACAACATCATAAATAAGTATTATATATGTTGTCAACAACACAAAAAAAAACAATTAAATTTGAATGTTTAAAGTGTTGTCAACATCTTAAACACTAAAACAATGTAGATTTAAATTATTGCCAACAAACAGTTATGTTTATTGTAATGTCAACAACATTCTAAACACTATGAAATTGGATCTTCGTGTTCTTGTCAAGACACATACACAATATATTAAAATGAAAACATTATTTTTAAATTATATAGTCAACATAATAATTTCAAACAATAAAGTACAAGTGAAACAACATTGTCAACACAAATTTAAATTAAACATTCAACAACTTTTAAACCATTATCATGACTCGAATAATCCCACTTTATCGATCCCGACGAACTAATAATTTTTTTTATTTTCTCTAGGTATGCGTTCACACGCGTGCTCTTCCTTTAAAGATTAAATGTTTTGTCCAAACACAAGGGCATATAATAGTTTGATCTTCACATGACAGCACTCAGCCAAGGGAGCCTAGAACACATACACAACAGCCAATGAAGGCCAAACAAGAATCAAGACTCGATCTTGATTCATGCTACGAAGGATAAATAAGAAAAAGAAGAAGAAAGAAAAGAAAAGAGATGCAGCAGGGAATGCAGGAACAGAAGGTGAACGAAGGGAGCAAGAACTTACAAAGCTTCTGCAGGAAATCGCAAGGAAGTATTACAACTTGGCTCAAGGTTGAAGAATAACGTAAGTAAGAAGAAGAAATCAAAAGAGAAGACAAAAATATATAGGACACGGCTGGAAAAGAAGGAAGGTCAGAACTAGGCTAAAAGATAGAAGGAAAGACGACCCAAAAGATAGAAGATCAGATCTTTTAAGAAAGGAAAGATAAAAATAAAACGGATAGTAATAGATTTGCGCGATTTGGGGTCAGCCGCACTTGCGTCTAGACCCTGTCGCGACTGCGGCCCACTGTCACCGCGGGGGCAGTGACAATGAGAAAACCGGTTGTTACAAAGAACACAAAGAGAAACCAAAAACCAAATATTGAGACCTTGGTCGACCTGTCGGCCTACCTCCTTGAGAGAATCTACTTGTCTACTTCATAAAATAGTTTAAAAGATAGGAGAAGGAAAAGAGAAAGTTTGGATCTTTGAAAGTCTCAAAATCATATAGTAAAGAGGATGAAAGCAAACAATATGCATAAATCAAATAAAGCAATTTTAGAATCCAAATTACAACAAGTTGTATATGATATAAATCTCAGTTGACAATTCCACAATATAAAATGTAAGTCATAGTTATGCAGAAGACAACTTCGTTCAATTGTCATGTGGTCATGACTTTGCTCAACATACATCAATTTTATCACCCGTTTGATTGTCACGTATCCAAGACAACGCCTTATATCTTCATATCAAAATCATCATAGAGGTATGAGAGCTAGACTGTCACATTAAGCCGACATCACCTTGAAGAACATATAGTGAAGGAAGATTGCAAATACTACCATAACTCATATAGACAAACACCTCATACATAAAATCAATCAAACATTATAGGGCAATATAATTGGGTTCACCAGACCCTAGAAAATATAGAATTAGTCATACTTACAAGAAATAAAATTTAAAAGTTTTATTATTGATCGAAAATAATCTAGCAGAGCGACCAATAGGATGCTAGTCAAGCGACCTATTAAACACCTTATTTTTAGGGTTCGGAGATAATCTGTGTAACATTTGGAATTTTTATTCCGGATTGTTAGCAAGTTACAAACCTTCCCGCAGGCGCGGCTCAGTTTTACCGCAGGCAAGAGGCGCTGAGTAACGGGATTTATTCCAAAATCCTGCATCGACCCTTCGTTTTGGGGAACCGACCCCTCGTTTCCCCTAAGTTGTCCCCTCGTTGCCTCCCTTTTGCTTATCCCTTCAGTTGAACTTCTCTCTCTCTTCCCTTTTCACTCTCACGTGTTATTTCATTTTTCCCCTTCCCATTTGCTTCTTCTCCATCCTTTAGCTTGAGCTTGGTAGCTCTCCTTGATGACCTTCCCTCTCTTCTCCTTGCTTGATGTCCAGCAGTGAGTTGTGATACAGATCCGAATTGGTAATGGTAAGTTCTTCCTTCCTTCCTTCTTCATTCCTTCACCTTCATCTTCTTCCTTGAGCTTCAATGGAAGAAGTCATGGATTCACCTTGTTCTTCCCTCTTCTTGTGTTGCATGTGTTTAGATCGTGTCTTGAATGATTGTGTGAGTGTGGATCCAAGTGGGGATGTTCAGGAGCCAAGCAAGGAAGCAAGGAGGTCATTGCACACCAAAGAACCATCGATGAAGCTGTTCGAGATCGGTCATTGGAGTTCGACCACCCCCGCGGCTGGACAGCGCCGCAGGGGCGGCCTTTGCACTGAACCGCAGGTGCAGCCAGCCTGGGCCGCAGGGGCGGCCACTGGCTCTGCCGACCCTCCCTTGCGGTCTTCTTTCCCCTTTTGCGGTTGTTCTTCCTCCTTCCGATCCCGTGCCTTTGCTTGGTGAGTTCCCTACCTTGAGTATGTATTCTTAGATGATCTTAGAGAGTGTTGATGATAGAAGCATGCTAGGTTGGGACCTAGGATAGTTGGAATGCCATGTAGTGGCTTGTGCACCTTAGGCGAGTATGGAGAGGTTGTTGGAATGTTCTAAGGGTTAAGGGTTGTATGTTTCTGAGTGGTACATGGGATGAGTGTAGGGATATCCTTGTGAGGTTGAGATTGTAAGTTTATAGTTGTGAGCTTATGGTTTTTAAGATTATGGGCTAGGATATGCGTATCCTAGCATAGTATTGTTACCATTGTGATCATGGAGACTAGGCATGTTATCCTAGTGGTGTTGTGAGTCTGATCTTGTGAGATCCGAGGGCTTAGAAGTCTTAGGACTTCTAGCTTCTGTTGACTGTGATGTGAGCATGAGGGATTCTAGGAAGCGGTCCTAGAATTGAGAGTCAAATGGTCTTGCGTAGATCAATTGTTTAGAAGTCTTAGACTTCTATTGTGAGTGAGTTGTTGTTGATATAGTTATCTTCTTGTGAGCAGGTTGTGGACCCCTTCCCAAGGGAAGCGAGAGTGTTGTGAGTTGAGTGTGGCGATAAGGTAAGTCTCCGGACTTACTTAGCTCGTATTCCTTGTATTATGTGTTTATTGTTTATTTATTATAACAACTAAACCCGAATTAGGATTACCGACCTTTATATTATTTGTCCCGAGTGTATGATAGCGGACGGTGACATCACTGCCTAGCTCTTGCGAGAGCTAGGAGGTTCTCGGCGACTAGCCCGTGCTGGTTAGACAGTCGGAGGCATCCGTACCGTTCCATTGCCGGAAGAGGGGACCGAGGCGAGTTTCGGGAGATTCCCGTGTCACAAAAGAAGTTGAATTAGAACGGGATACGACCTAATAATAATAAAGATAATAAACCGCATTGGTGTGCTTTGAGTATGTTACGTGTTATGATGATTTACTTGTTTTTGTGCCTTTACCATTGATTCTAATGCCTCGAATATGAGCTAACGGTTTTATACCAAATGTTGTAGATTACCTTGTAGGTTAGGAATGCGGCCGAGAGATCCGGAAGGGTGGGAAGCCGTGTCCGTACATTTTAGGAAGGGTTTATGAGTTGGAGTTGAGTTGTGTTTTGTCCTTTGGTTGTTGCATTTTGTATGCCGCGTGTTTGGCGTTTGGCTTTGAGTTGTATCTTGGCTGAAGTTTGTTGTTGCATTCTTTCGGGTTTCTTATCATTTGCATTCAAAATGATTTACGGTTTTGCCTTTATTTGTGCCATATTGGAAAGGTCCGGTGAAATTGTTGTCAAGATAAGGGTCGGGACCCATTGTGAGGTCTCGCCCGTAGCATCCCGAGTCCCGTGGATTTGGGGTGTTACAAAGTGGTATCAGAGCCCTAGGTTGACAACAATGGCACTCGCAATCTTCTAAAGGCCAAATAATGAATAAACGGAACCCCACGGGTTCTGAGTTTTTCGTTTTTAAAATCACATGCATGAGTCGGGGTAGAATGTACGGATCACCACTCCTTCCGCGGATCTCGGCAGCTTAGTTTTTCTAGACTTTGATATGTATATATATGTATATAGATATGAATAAGAGGTTTGTAATTGCATGATGGACATGATTTATGTGGATTGTTGTATATGTGGACGATTATGTGTATTAGACTTTGTATTGATATGATGGCATGTCGGATGTGTTATATTAGTAGAGATATGGACTTAGGACTTATATAGTTATGTATATGTAGTCTTATACATATAGTAGGTATGGACTTATGGGACCTTTGAGCTAAGATGATAATACGATATCGTCACCTTTAAGACGATGATGTAGCTTATGATTACGTTCATAAGTAGTAGAAGACGCTCAAGTATCAAGTTGGGCATTTCGTGCTAACGAACACAACGACGTTCTCAAATTCCTTTTAAAGGATGTCAAAGAGGAGGATTGGAGACAACGTCAATGAAGGACAACCAAGCAAAAGAAGAAAACGAGACAACTTAAGAGAGTAATGATGACATGAATTATGTATCATCATATTCATGCATATTACAGAAGATTGTCTCAGTTTACCTTGCATTTAGAGAGATTTTGTGTGCCTTTTATGTTCTATTCAATCATTTGTCGGAAATAGAGGTCTACACGAGTTTTTGATGAATTATAGGTAAATGGAGTGGAATTGGAAGCAAAAGCAGAGCAAGGAGCATCTAAGGATGTTAAGGAAGCTAAAGGAGTCTTAAAGGGGTCATAAAGAGCTAAGGAATTGCAAAGGAGAAGCATAGAAGACGAGCCAAGAGAAGAGCACTTTCAGTTGAAGAAAATCGTGCCAATATGCATATAAATCGGACGATTTTCTCCTCAAGAAATCGAACGGTTTTGTGTATAAATCGACTGGGTCGATTTCTTCTGTTTTTCGGCCAAATGAAAAGACGACACAAAGCCCAATTCTTTTGGGCTAGAAGAGAGTTTTGCCAAACAACCCATTTGCAAGAAACTATAAAGGAGAACCCTACGAACGAAAACGAAGAGGCCGCAACGGGAAATCTTTAGACGTTTGAGCGAGATTGGAGATTCTTGGAGAAGATTGAAGGACTCTTTGCCGGGAAGTCAATCTTGATTCTTGTTTGTGAGATTTATTTATCCATTGAAGTGATTGTTATTTTTGAACACGAATTTGAGTTACTCAAGAGATACATTGATTAGTTTCGAGTTTTATTTACAGATTTGAAGGTTATTGAATTTTTATTCAAGATTCGGTTTTCTTGCGATATTTCACTAAATCTTTAATTTGATTCGATTTTGAAAATGGTTGGCTAAAACCCTTGTGATTCTAGGGAGAATAGTTGATGATTAAGGCTTAGATGATGATAGACTGAAATCATTCAAACATTAGGACCCTGAGAGTTTAGATTTTAGTTTTGCGACAACAGGAAAATCGGTGTGTTCTTGGAGTAAATCGGCCGATTTTCTTATGAACAGCCCGATTTATTCTTCTGACGAACTTTAATTGAATTAATCTTTAACCAAAACTAATCCTTGCCTAAATCCCAATCTTGCTTAACCTTTTTAACCTCTATTTTTGAGTGTGTGAAGAGACTTCAAAACTTGATTCTACATTTAATAGATTGAAAAATTACAAGATTAGGGTAATAGAGAGACTCAACATCCTTTATTAAGATTCTAAGTGTGCTTTCTATTCTTACTTTGGAGAGTCATATCCTGGAGTTTTAGATAGTTAGTTTGAACATAATTCTTGTCTTTAGATCTTTCTATATTGCAGCCTCAACAACCCTTATAGAGAGAACCTTTAGATTAGTTATATAGGTTTCGGAACTTCACCGTACGATATCTACCTTTGAACATTTAATCTTGGCAATATAAACTCTGTCCTATATCTATAGAAGTGTCTTGAATCAAAAGCCTAAATTGGATACTTGAATCCTTGGAATCATTTTACCCTTATTTGATCACAAAAGCTTTTCACACTTTTCGCTAGATAATTGAAATCGAACTTATTCTCACCAAATCCCTGAGTTCGACTCTGGAATTCTTACCTAACTACAGCTGATCCGTACACTGCGGGTTCACTTTGCTTTGAGTTCTAGATATAAATTTAAGACTTTGACGCACACCTTTTTGGGCGAACAAGTAACATGAAGATGTGAAGTGGTTACCAAAGGAGGCGCGAATGGAAAGATAGCAAGACCAATGGAGATAACGTATATAAGTTTTTCAAAAAGATACGTGGACCACTAAAGATGCGAGTCAAGGAAGAGATGAGAGCATTCTAACAAGGTTAAAGGCGGTGTCCCATTACGATAAGTGAAGCTTCCCTCAGACGCTCCTAAGCTTTGGAGTCAAGATGTGAAGAATGAACAAACCCGGTGTGAAAGATGAAGGATACCGTAAGTTAAGCTTACGAGGTACCGCTAATTGAAGAGTCAAAATTACGAGAGTAATGAGAAGAACGGTAGGTCAAGGATTCACGTGGAGTTGACCGCTTTCCGTTATGACGATAAGACTAAGAAACGCCAAGGAGATAGAAGTGTGAATAGACGTGACCCCGAGACGAGGAATGACGTGGCAAGGAGCTTTAGTGGTGAAAGGACTTAAGACAACGACCAAGAGACACACTTACAAGATGTTACGAGGTGCGGTTAAGCCTATGAAGACGAGTTATACAAAATGTGAGGCCTAGAAGAGTGTGATTACATTATGGAAAAGGAAGAAAGCATGGAACGTGGAAGGAGGTAACGGAGTTGAGGTAGAATACCCCAAGGAGGGTAGCCATCATGAGAATAGTGACATAAAGTATTAAGAATTGGTAAGTCGTTGACCTTAGGGAAGGCCAACCATAGGGTTATCGGTGATGACCGAGAACGCATTAAATGCGGGTTACCATGGGAAAGTTGTAGACGGGAGGTATAACCTCAAGTGAAGACTACAAAGGAACAATAACAAAAGCTTTGAGTTTTCCCTATGGTCGGATGTCAATAGTAAGAGGTACATCAACAGAAGCATAATTGTATTGCACACTATAATGTTAAATGGTTTAAGCAAGTGACAGTAATAGGCCTCCCGGAGAGGGATGGTAATGCCCTTTTTGCGACCTGTATAGGTCTCTAGTTTTTGGCATATGGAGGAATGACGCGAATTAGAACCTTAAGGGTGTAAGCACAGAAGCACCTAGTGGGATCTGGAGGAAAGCAAAGCTTCCCGAGTTGCTTTAAGCAAATGGGAAGATATGGAAGAGAGATGCATGATATTTCATTCTTAAGAAACTAATGATAAGTGACGTGAACAAGAGATGAGTCAAAGTTGTTAGACTCACCAAAGGAGCCATGAAGGCTACGGTGTGGAACGAAAGACCATAGCTACAGTAGTGTTGTAACCTTTAAGCCTAAGGTAGTAGTACCTGGGGGATCATGAGTCAGAAACCCGTGATAGGGATGGGGAATTCTTCCAGTCTTTCCTTCAGAGGTTTCTGATTTGAGTTTTGAGGAAATGTATGAGTCGGGAAATTTTACTTTGACTTCCAAGGGATATGCTTGGTGAATGACGAGTAAGGGTGCCCTCTTTGTAGTGGATGGCTCATTTAGACTAGTGGCATGTGAGTGCGATGTTTGATTAGATCGACTTAGAGTCGAGACAACATCAGTTTTGGATGAAGAGAAGAAAGAACCTTCATGAGGCGGCATTCAGGGTCAATATGGTTAATACAAGTGTAGTGAAGCCATTTGAAGTCGCAAGTGCGATTGAGGAGTTGAGACTTTTACACAGATAAGTGTCCATCGGTTTCGAAATCGTGTTACGATGAAGTCGACATTTGTGTTGTTCGGACGGCTCCAAGGTGGACCCTAACCTAAGGGAGTTATGACAGTTGTGATACTTGAATTGCGCTAATGATTCTTATGATTGGATTTGACGATGCCTTGTTGTACTCTCAGAATTGAGAGGAATGAGCTTGACATGGGACGACAAGGATACTGGTTATGAAGGATAAGAAGATAACTAGAGTCATCTAGACGGGTTGGGCATCCGAGGTGATCCCCTAAGAGACGTAGCGGGTTGAGAAGATCCGGTAGATCAGTTGAGAACAAGATGATAGTCGGTGATACCTTCCAGGTATGTGAAGAAGATATGAAGCACATAAATTGGTGGGCCATAACCGCCAAGTTGCAAGATGATTTGAACACTTTCTTCCCTTCTGAAGAAGTGGATGGATCGTGGGATCTGAGACGTATATGTGAAGTTTTGACAGAAGCAGAAGAGGTGAGTGACCTCCATCTTGTTTTCTTCGAGACAAACATCAAGTTATGGGGATGGAATGATATTATGAATACATCCAAGTGGGGCTTGGAATGCGTATGAAATAACAAGAGAGGTTTCGTGTGTATGTAGACATTTGCGGGTTGGTAGGAAGAATGATCGACTAAGGGTCGAAGATTAGCCACTTTGGGACGTGTTACGCTAGGATTGTACGACACAAATCCAAGGCAAGAGTGCCAAGAACTTGTTCGCCCAAAACATGCACACACAAAATCTTAAATTTATAACTCGATCTAATTTTCTAAACTACCTAGAGAAACCCGCAGTGTACGGATTGTTATGTAATAAGGAAAGTATTCCGAGGTCGAACACAAGGACTGAGGTGAAATCAAGTCATTCAATGATCAAGGATAGGTAAATCTAAACTAAGATGAGATGAGGAATAAAGAAAGTGCAAAGCACAATATTTTTGGATGGTTTTGGGTGATTGTTCACTCAAAAGTGTGTGCGTCAAAGTCTTAAATTTATATTTAGAACTCAAAGCAAAGCGAACCCGCAGTGTACGGATTAGCTGTAGCAAGGTAAGAAATTCCAGAGTCGAACTTAGGGATTTGGTGAGAATAAAATCGAATTCAATTATCTAACAAAGTGCAAATACTTTTGTGATTAATAAAGGGGGAAATGATTCCAAGGATTCAAGTATCCGACTGCGGCTTTCGATTCAAGACACTTCTAAAAATCAAAGGATAGAGTTTATATTGCCAAGGCTATGTGTTTCAAAGGTAGATGTCGTACGGTGAAGTTCCGAAACCTATTTGTCTAATCCAAAGGTCCTCTCTATAAGGGTTGTTGAGGCTGCAATATAGAAAGATCTAAGGACAAGAATTACACTCAAACTAACTATCCAAAACCCCAGGATATGACTCTCCAAGGTAAACATAGAAAGCACACTTAAAACCTTAATAAAGGATGTTGAGTTTCTCTATTACCCAAATCTTGTAATCTTAATCTATTAAATGTAGAATCAAGTTTGAAGTCTCTTCATACACTCAAATAGAGGTTAAAAAGGTTAAGCAAGGTTGGGTTTTAGGCAAGGATTAACTTTGGTTAAAGAATAAATCAATTAAAGATTGTCAGGGGAATAAATCGTGCTGTTCATGAGAAAATCGTCCGATTTTCCTGAAGAACAGTCCGATTTTCCTGTTGTCACAAAGTTAAATTCTAAACTCTCAAGGTCCAAATGTTTGAATGAGTTCACTCTATCATCATCTAAGCCTCAATCATCAACTATTCTCCCTAGAATCACAATGGTTTTAGCCAACCATTTTCAAAATCAAATCAAATTTAAGATTGAGTGAATAAATCAAATAAACCCGAATCTTGAACAAAAACTCAATAACTTTCAAATCTGTAAACCAATATCAAAACTAATCAAAGTATCTCTCAATCAACTCAGTATTGTGTTCAAAAACCACAAAGATCGCAATGGAAACAAGGAATCTCACAAATATGATCAAGATTGACTTTTTGGCAATATTGCTTCAATCCTTCCCCAAGAATCTTCAATCTCTCTCTAACGTGTAAAGATTTCCCGCTGCGGAACCCCCGTTTCCGTTCCTAGGGTTCCAATCTATAGTTCCTTGCTAATGGGCCGCTTGGCAAAACACTTCTCTAGCCTAAAAGTGATGGGCTTTGAGTCGTTATTATCATTGGGCCGAAAAACAGTTAAATCGTGCCAGCCGATTTTCAAGCAAAACCGTTCGATTTTTAGTGATAAAAATCGTCCGATTTATGTTGTAAATGGCACGATTTTCTTCAACAGAGAATGCTCGTCTTTTGGCTTGTTTCCTTCCTCCCATTTATGATTCTTTTACGCAACTCCTTTGCTATTTGTGATTCCTCTAAGACTCCTTTAGCTTCCCTAATGTCCTTAGATGCTCCTTGCTCCATTTTTGCTTCCAAATTCACTTAATTTACCTACAATTCAACTGAAACTCGTGTAGACCTCTATTTCCGAAATACATATGAATGAAACACAAAAGGTACACAAGTTCTCTCTAAATGCAAGGTAAATCGAGGTAAACCTCTACAATATGCATGATTATAATGATATATAATTCATGTCAACAAAATACCCCATACTTGCCCCTTGCTTGTCCCCAAGCAAGACTCAAACTTAGAATACAAGATGCCATGGATTATATATGTATGAACACTCAAAGATATTTTATTTGATAGTGCTTCTTCTTATTGGATCACCATCAAAGTAATGTTTCAAGACATGGGAAAACAAGGCATGTATCAATGATAATAATAACATGAACTAACCCTCTTTTCTTTCTAAAAAACACAAATAAAAGACATGATAGAGATGTAGAGGCAATTAAAATCAAACAAGTCTAAGCCATGAAGTCTTAAATACATGCATAAAGTCTCAAGGTCTTCTAATCAAAGAAAAGGTCTAAGAACCGTGTTAAAGGAGGGAATTCTTTTAGGCAATTGTGGTGCTAATCCAACAAAGAGGAACAACATAATACCTTCAAGAACTTTACTTCACCACACATGCTTTGCATGTAAAAGCTTTGCTTTCTTTATATTTTACTTTTTGAGAGTATGTACAAAGGTACACAATAACCGAAGCCTAAGAGATTGACGTTTCTCAGTTTCGAGATGCCTCAAACCCTTGATGCACATACCATATCCCGTTAGGACTTGTCTTTCAATCGGACTTTGGCAAGACACAAACATCCGGCTATGTGAATGGTGCCGAGTTACTCATCCTCATGTTCAACGTTCCCAAACTTATAAATTGCTAAACTTTCACTTAACACATTTTCATTGGCCCTCCCACATCAAACATGCCTTTTTCAATCATCTATCCTAATTCCCGGATGGTAAAAAGAAGGTCACATATTTCATTGAGGAGATAGTATGAACAAGATATGAATGAGAGAAGAAGTGAATTGCCTTGGTCATCCTTATATGATGCAAAAGAACTTATAATATAGCTTCGACTATTATTTCATTCTTTTATCAAAATATCAAAATCATATAAACTATTCACGTGTTCAAGTAAGAAAAGTAAGTTCATTCATGCTATAATCAAAATCTCGACATAACCATGTCATCTTTTTGCCTTTCCACATCACAATTCTCATCATAGAGGTCATTTCCATCATAAGAAGCACAAATTTTTTTGAAAACTCATAATATTTGAAAGAAAGCATGCAAATATAAATGTCATAGTGGAAAGCAAGTAGTGCAAGAGTTATTACAAGCCAAATCATCAAAAGTAATACAAAGTGCATAGAGTGCTAAAATGAAGTAAAAGAGATTGTAAGTATCCCCACCCCATACTTAACCTTCACATTGTCCCCAATGTGAAAAATCAAGCATAAGTTGGAGAAAAATACTTACAATGTAATAGGAGTGGAATCTCAATCCTCAGTCGGTGGTGGCAGAGGTGGAGAATATGGATACATTGGTGCACTGGGATCATAGAAGTGGCCAAACTGATGGTAGTACATGTCCCTCATCTGGCCGTAATAGGAGGAGTGTCTAGCGTCCGTCTTCTGCCGGTATTCCTTGAACTGAGTGTTCAAGGTACTGTAGTCGGTGTGGAGGGCCTGATAGTCGGAGTGTAGACCTTGGTAGTCGGTGCGTAGACCCTAGAAGCTAGAGACTAGGTCTCTAAAATGGAGGGGGAGTGTATGTCCTCGTCCATGGCCTCTACCGTGGCTAGGAGCATGTGCAAAGGAGTGGCGGGTGGCTGCATGTCATCCTCTGTCTCCTCGGTGCCTCGACTAGTCCGGCTAGGTCTTGCACCATGAGTATCGGTGTCCATGACATCCGTGGCGTGACCACTATAAGTGTCACTCTCGAACTCGAGCATGGTCCCCTGGTGTACTCCATCCTCATGATCCTCCTCATCCTCAGTGTCACCTGCATCATCATCATAATACAAAGGAGGAGTTATCTCCTCAAGCATCAGTACAAAAGTCTTTTTCCAATTCCTCTTGTTCCGAATGGTGTATTCGGACTTCCACACTATCTCGGATGGCTTCTTTTGTGGATCCTTTGCCCACGGCATGTGCACATGAAGAGTTCCTCTCCCTCGAGGAATCAAGACCTGTCTCGCTATCAATCTCTGTGATCCTAAGGGTTGGGCACTCTCAGCTAAGGTGCAATCCGAGAAATCTAATTCCATTGCCTTTGCCACATGAGTGACAAGGCCTCCAGCAGAAATGTCACCCTTTGCCTTGTTGACTATCTTTCCTAGATAGTCAGCAAGCATAGAGGTGATGTCGGGGATGGTGCTACATGTTATGCAGTACAAGATAAAGAGCTCGTCAGCCTTGAGCTTTTGCGGAGTCTCCGTCCGTGCAAATAAGCTCTCACTAAGGATCCTATGCACCACCTTAAAGGAAAGGTTGTACATGCTAGCCTCTTTTGAATTTCCGGGTCTCCACTTATCACCACCATACTCTCCCACTGAGATGGTGTCCCAAAAGGCACTAGCACTAACTCCTCTTGCGAATGTGCCTGCAGAAGAGTAGGGAAACCCAAACAAATCCCCAAAGTCATCAATAGTCATGGCATGGTTTTGGGTCATGAGGCGGAAAGAGACCGTCCTCTCTCTAGGATCATGCTCAAATCTGCTAAGGAATTCTAGGGTGATCTCGGTATAAGCATCTTCCCTAATTATAGCAAACTGACTCAGCCCAACTCTATCTAACATCATGTCCACATCCTCTCGAACAAACAAAGAATCTAAGTCATCAGGGACAATGTATTGAGGAGGGGTGAAGGGACGATCTAAGAGACGTTCATATCTCTTCTTATGTTTGGATAGGGGAGGGGGGAGTTTTGGTATGGCTTGAGAGGGTGGTGGTGGTGGGGGAGGGGCTTTGGAAGAAGATCCCTTCTTCTTCCCCGCATTTCGAGTGAATCTTTTCAAAGTCCCATTTCTGCAACAAAAAATTGGGTTGTTCTAACAATAAATCGGACGATTTATCTGGGCTGGGTCGATTTTTCTGTCGATTTCAACAATTCTCACAATTCTGTAAAGTTCTGAGCAAACTATCACGACACACAGTCTCCTATAGTTGTTTCTAAACAAACCCCTCAATCATTCTCAGCAAACAAACAATCTCTAAGCAAGAATCAAAATCGAGCGAAAAACTTAGGTTTCGAATTGAAAAACCTGAATTCCGGATGGATGAGTCGATTGCCAAGCTTGTTGTTGCTAGATCCTTGTTCCTTGTCGAAAATGCTTCAGTTTAGGGCCAAGAATCGTTCAAAACGATTAAGGAATGAGGAGATGAGAGGGTGGGCGATTTTCGGTTCTTTTAGAGAAGGGAAATCGGGAATGGAGAGTTTATGGAATGAGAGAATCGAGTGGTGAAGGCTTTATATAGGCCGCAGATTTAATGAAGAAAATCGAACGATTTATTTGGGCGATTTTTTCGTCGGGGCGATTATTCTTCATTTTCTCAGCTCGAAGAAGAAAATCGGACGATTTAATTCAGGGGTCGATATAGGGGTCGATTTATTTCCCTGTTGCCAAAAATCGACTTGCTCTGTTCCTGAATCGAAAGATTTGCTTTGTGTAGCTCGATTTCTTTCCTTGTTTTTCTTGAAGATTGCAATTTGAACTAATTTATGCCCCCTATCTTCATTGATTTCTCAATTTGGACCTAATTTCCTGCGATTATTGATACAAACAAACCAAGAGTGCATCGAGGAACAAACAAAAGCGAAAGCAAAAGAATCGAAGCAACTAAACTAAGCTAAACTAAGTGATAAAAGGAGAAAAGAGTTATACTATCATGGGTTGCCTCCCAAGAAGCGCTTGATTTATCGTCTTTAGCTGGACGGTGCTTGTTTTGGTGTTCAATGGAGGAGGATTGGAGCTATCTCCTCAACCGGAACTTCCGGTGTGTATTTCTTCAACCGTTGGCTATTTACTTTGAAGCTTCCGCTATGTTCACCCCATACTTCAACTGCACCATGGGGGAAAATTCGTTTAATTACATAAGATCCTGTCCAACGGGATTTAAGCTTACCTGGGAATAGTCGAAGCCTTGAGTTGAATAGAAGAACTTGATCTCCTTCTTTCAAATCCTTTGGAATGATGTGCTTATCATGCCAACGCTTCATCCTTTCCTTGTAGATCTTTGCGTTCTCATACGCATTCAGCCGGATCTCGTCCAGCTCGTTGATATCCAAAATCCGCTTCTCTCCTGCTTCTTTCATGTCAAAGTTGAGCCACTTGACAACCCAATATGCTTTATGCTCTAGCTCTACAGGAAGATGACAAGATTTACCATAAACAAGATTATATGGAGTCGTACCTATTGGTGTCTTAAAGGCAGTCCTGTACGCCCACAATGCATCGTCAAGCTTCATTGACCAGTCTTTCCTTGTTTTAGAGACAATTTTCTCTACAATTCCCTTGATCTCTCTATTGGATATCTCAACTTGTCCGCTAGTTTGCGGATGGTATGGTGTAGTTATCTTATGGGTCACCCCATACTTAGCCAATAGAGTCTCAAATCGAAAGACTGTGAAGTGCGTTCCTCCATCACTAATGATGGTTCGGGGAGTCCCGAACCTTGGGAAGATCGTTCTATTGAAGAACTTCACCATTACCATTACATCATTAGTAGGAGAAGCGATTGCTTCTACCCATCTTGAGACATAGTCTACGGCTAAAAGTATGTATTGGTTTCCACAAGAGGATGAGAATGATCCCATAAAGTCTACTCCCCATACATCAAAGATCTCCACTTCTTGTATGTTGTTGAGGGGCATTTCATTCCTCCTAGAAATATTACATGTCCTTTGACAAGCATCACAAGCAACAACATACTTTTGCACATCTTTGAATAAGGTAGGCCAAAAGAAACCGGAACGAAGTACCTTAGCACAAGTCTTGTGGGAACTAGCATGTCCTCCACAAGGTAGAGAGTGGCAATGACGGATGACACTTTCCACTTCGTCTTCTGGAATGCATCTTTTGTATATGCCATCGGGACCTCTTTTGAAGAGAAGAGGTTCGTTCCAATAGAAATGCCAGACGTCCTTAAAGAACTTCTTTCTTTGAGCATATGAAAGTCCGGGGGGAATCTCCTGACAAACAAGGTAATTTACAATGTCAGCGAACCATGGATCATTACCTTTCGAGATGTGTTGAAGACACTCTTTAATATCATGTAGTTGTTTGTCAGGGAATGAGTCGTCCATAGGGAGCTCATCCATCTCGTCGGTGAGGTGTGGAAGACGACTAAGATGGTCAGCAACTGAGTTTTCTGAGCCCTTCTTGTCACGGATCTCCAAATCGAACTCTTGTAAGAGTAAGATCCATCTTAGAAGCCTTGGCTTCACATCCTTCTTCGTGAACAAGTAACGGATAGCTGAATGGTCCGTATAGACTATCACCTTCGCACCTACAAGATAGGAACGAAATTTTTCAAAAGCATAAACTGCGGCGAGAAGTTCCTTTTCTGTAGTTGCATAATTGGATTGAGCCTCGTCTAGCGTCTTGCTAGCATAGTAGATGGCGTGCGTACGACCATATTTCTTCTGTCCGAGTACGGCTCCTATAGCGACGTCGCTTGCGTCGCACATGACCTCGAAAGGAAGAGTCCAATCGGGTGGTTGGATGATTGGTGCTAAAATCAAAGCCTCTTTGATCCTGCAAAAAGCTACTAGACAATCTTTTGAGAATTCAAAAGTTGCGTCTTTTATAACAAGATTAGTTAAGGGTTTTGAAATCTTAGAAAAATCCTTTATGAATCTCTTATAGAAGCCTGCATGTCCTAAAAAGCTTCTAATTCCTTTCACCGAGGATGGAGGAGGTAGTTTCTCAATAGTTTCTATCTTAGCCCTATCAACCTCTATTCCTCTATTTGATATTAGATGACCTAACACAATTCCTTCGGTGAGCATGAAATGACACTTCTCCCAGTTTAAAACTAAGTTAGTATCTTCACATCTCTTAAGAACTAATGAAAGGTTAGAGAGACAGTTAGTAAAGGAAGAACCATATACCGAAAAGTCGTCCATGAATACTTCCATGATGTTCTCTACATATTCTGAGAAGATTGCCATCATACACCTTTGAAAGGTGGCTGGAGCATTGCATAAGCCGAATGACATCCTTCTATAAGCAAACGTACCCCAAGGGCATGTGAAGGTCGTCTTCTCTTGATCATCCGGGTGAATGGGAATCTAAAAGAAACCGCTATATCCATCTAGATAACAAAAGTAAGAATGTTGGGCTAACCTTTCCAACATCTGATCAATAAAAGGAAGGGGAAAGTGGTCCTTCCTGGTGGCCACATTCAGCTTACGGTAGTCGATGCACATTCTCCATCCCGTAACTGTCCTTGTGGGAATAAGCTCGTTGTTTTTGTTGGCAACAACGGTAATGCCTCCTTTCTTTGGCACTACTTGCGATGGACTCACCCACTTGCTATTGGAGATAGGGAAGATGATACCTGCATCAAGTAGCTTAAGGATTTCTTTCTTCACGACCTCTTTCATGATCGGATTTAACCGTCTTTGAGGTTGACGTGAAGGCTTGTAATCCTCTTCCATTAGGATTTTATGCATACATAGAGAAGGTTTAATACCTATCAAATCATTAATAGTATAGCCTAATGCTCTCCTATGTTGCCTTAGAACATTCATAAGCTTCTCTAGTTCATCATCATTCAGTTTCACACTAACTATAACAGGATATGTAGAGTTAGGCCCAAGGAATGCATACCTTAAGTGTGTAGGAAAGGACTTCAATTCCAATGAAGGAGGTGCTTTGATTGATGATTCATGACCTTCTAATGTCATGGGAGAAGCCTCTGAAGGTGGGGAGGGTGCACTATTAGAGTTGAGAACAACTGTAGTCAAGTTTTTAGAAACCGGAGAAATCGTCGGTAAATCGCCCCCCAGTGAAGAAAATCGTCCGATTTTTAGGTCGATTTTTCTTCTTGTTGTCAAAAATCGACTTGCCTTTTCAGAAATCGAGTGATTTATTTCGTGTAGGTCGATTTTTTTCACAGTTTCTGGGGTTAATTCTAACTCTTCAAATCCTGCTCCTGGTTCTTCCTTCACATCTTCTAATGCTTTTACCTCATCATCACAATCATGCTCTACTCCTTCCTTCATGATGCTCATACTAAGAACCTTTTGAAGTGGATCTTTCATTAGGATCGAACTCACCACCTCTCTAGACTCTTCTTCATCAAAGATGTTAAAAACATCTTCTCTCAAAGCTGGCTCTTTGATTAAAGAGGAGAGTACGAACTCCACTTTCTCTTCACCTATATTGAAGGATAGTTGTCCATTCTTGCAATCTACCATGCATCCAGAGGTTGCAAGGAATGGTCCTCCACGAATGATGGGAACTGGATAATCTGCAGGGATGTTAAGAACGACAAAATCTATAGGAATGTAAAACTTACCGAGTTTTACCGAATGTCTTCTATTATCCCAACTGACCTGGTGATGGAACGGTCGGCCATGTAAAGCGTCATCTTCACCGGTCTAGGCTCTCCTAGACCAACCGCCTTGCATAAAGCAAGTGGTATGATGCTCACACTTGCTCCAAGGTCGCAAAGTGCATCATAAGTAACATCTCCTAAGGTGATGGGTATGCAAAATGATCCCGGATCACGCAGTTTAGGTGGCATATTCTCTGTCATTGTCTTGATGAGTTCGGATGACTCCGTGCTCATCTTGACTTCTCCAATATCTTCTAATTTCCTCTTGTTAGAGAGGATTTCCTTTAGAAATTTTCCATAAGCTAACATACCTAAAATTTCATCCATAAAAGGTATATTAATATGCAGCTTACTCATAAGTTCAATAAACTTACCGAAGTGTTTATCTAGCTGTGCCCGCGCTCTAGATTGAGGAAAAGGTAGAAGTGGTTTGTAGGCGGGAGGAGGAACATAGACATCTTCCTTCTCTTTTCCTTTCCCTTCTTCGGTGGTGGTTTCAACTACTTTAGGTTGAGGATCGGTGGTTGTCACACCACTCCTAGTAGTGATTGCCATAACCCTTCCCTTTGGGTTATCTTCCGTCTTCCCGGGAAGCTTCCCTTGATCTCTTGGGACTTCTCCGGCTTTGTTAAATACTTGGTTTTCTAAAGCCTTGTGAGCTTTATCAACCGAAGTTATATAACTCTCTAATCCTTTTAGCTTTCCTAGGATTATCTCCAACATTGGGTCAGGTTTGTTCGATCCATTTGATGATTGTTCCTGGCTTTTCAAAGGAGTAGAAGAAGATGGAGATGTTAAAGCTTTTTCAGCATATGAATGGGGATTACCTGGATTTTGTTGATTGGATCTCCAATTGCTGTTGTTGGAGTTCCTATTGTTGTTATTCCAGTTGTTGTTCCGGTAGTCATTCCTTTGATTGTTATCCCTTCCCATATAGTTGGAATCTTGCTCCTTAGCCTTTTGAAGGCTAGTATTGATGACTTCCTTCAACTCTTTGATTTCATTGTTGAGGGAGAATATTTGTGTTTGAGCAGCGTGGTTCAACTTAGCTCCCGGATCTCCTTGATTCTGGTTATTTGGATCCACCTTTCGGTGGGAATACTTCTCAATCACCTGGGCTTGCTTCTCAATGAAATCTCAAGCATCATCTTCTCTCATGTCCATGAATGTGCCACAAGAGAGAGATTGGAGATTGAATTGTGTTTCCTCATCCAACCCCTTGTAGTAGATCTCTAATAATTCCAGCTTTGAAATGCCGTGGTGTGGGCAATCCAATAAGAGACCCTGAAACCTTTCCAAAGATTGAAACAAACTTTCGTTAAGTTTCATAGAAAAAGCATTTATCTTACCTCTCAATTCCGCCGTTTTGGATGGTGGGAAGAACTTGGTGAGGAACTCCGAAGATAGATCTTCCCATGTGACCAGCTTTGCAACTGGAAGAGTTTGGTACCAAGTTAGAGCTTTGTCCTTCAAAAAAAGAAGAACGGTTTGATCTTGTAATTACTTGTAGTAGCTTTCTTCGGCTTCATAGTCTCCATGAGAATTTCGAAATTCTGCAAGTGTTGGTGTGGAGATTCAACACTTGCTCCACCAAACTGACTTTGGCGAACCATGGTGATGACTTGTGGTGTAAAGCTGGATTCCTGGATGTCCTCAGCTCTGAAATTCACACCTAGACGGCGTGGTTGCTGAATTGGATCCATCCTTTGCCCCAAAGTTCGGGGTTCATCTTCTCCATTAGCAACTCTCACATCCCTAGCTGGAATGCGAGGAACAACCGGTGGTCTTGGGTTGTTACGAATGGGATGAATCACTGGATTGAATTCCTCAAGTTCCGGCATATCCGGATCGAGTTCTTCATCATCGGATGAATCATCTCAAGTGAACTTAGTTGGCTTCTTGACTTTCTTCTTCTTCCTAGCTTCATTCAACTCCAACTTCATGTCCAACATCATAGCCCTGAGTTCATCAATTTGGAATTGATGAATCGTTTTCGCATCTACACGAGCTTTCTCACTCAACTTAAGTTGACGTTGAGCTTCATCCAACTCAGTTTGGATGTTTCTCTCGTTATTTTCAGCCATTTTCTTTTCCTTCAACTTTCTTCTTAAAGTTTTCTCCAATTCGGGATCGAAAGGAACTAGATCTTTGGTAGATCTAGTCTTTCGCATATACCTAAAGAACCTGCAAAGATCACTCAAGTAGACTAATCAAATCACAAGAGCAAGAGCTCTCAAGCTAGACAACAAAAAACCGAATTTGGTCTACACCAAATCCCCGGCAACGGCGCCAAAAACTTGTTCTCTCAAAAGTGTGTGCGTCAAAGTCTTAAATTTATATCTAGAACTCAAAGCAAAGCGAACCCTTAGTGTACGGATCAACTGTAGCAAGGTAAGAAATTCTAGAGTCAAACTCAAGGATTTGGTGAGAATAAAATCGAATTCAATTATCTAACAAAGTGCAAATACTTTTGTGATTAATAAAGGGGAAATGATTCCAAAGATTCAAGTATCCGACTGCGGCTTTCGATTCAAGACACTTCTAAAAATCAAAGGACAGAGTTTATATTGCCAAGGCTATGTGTTTCAAAGGTAGATGTCGTACGGTGAAGTTCCGAAACCTATTTGTCTAATCCAAAGGTCCTCTCTATAAGGGTTGTTGAGGCTGCAATATAGAAAGATCTAAGGACAAGAATTACACTCAAACTAACTATCCAAAACCCCAGGATATGACTCTCCAAGGTAAACATAGAAAGCACACTTAAAACCTTAATAAAGGATGTTGAGTTTCTCTATTACCCAAATCTTGTAATCTTAATCTATTAAATGTACAATCAAGGTTGAAGTCTCTTCATACACTCAAATAGAGGTTAAAAAGGTTAAGCAAGGTTGGGATTTAGGCAAGGATTAACTTTGGTTAAAGAATAAATCAATTAAAGATCGTTAGGGGAATAAATCGTGCTGTTCATGAGAAAATCGTCCGATTTTCCTGAAGAATAGTCCGATTTTCCTGTTGTCACAAAGTTAAATTCAAAACTCTCAGGGTCCAAATGTTTGAATGAGTTCAGTCTATCATCATCTAAGCCTCAATCATCAACTATTCTCCCTAGAATCACAATGGTTTTAACCAACCATTTTCAAAATCAAATCAAATTTAAGATTTAGTGAAAAGATTTCAAATCTGTAAACCAATCTCAAAACTAATCAAAGTATCTCTCAATCAACTTAGTATTGTGTTCAAAAACCACAAAGATCGCAATAGAAACAAGGAATCTCACAAATATGATCAAGATTGACTTTTTGGCAATATTGCTTCAATCCTTCCCCAAGAATCTTCAATCTCTCTCTAACGTGTAAAGATTTCCCGCTGCGGAACCCCGTTTCCGTTCCTAGGGTTCCAATCTATAGTTCCTTGCTAATGGGCCGCTTGGCAAAACACTTCTCTAGCCTAAAAGTGATGGGCTTTGAGTCGTTATTACCATTGGGCCGAAAAACAATTAAATCGTGCCAGCCGATTTTCAAGCAAAACCGTTCGATTTTTAGTGATAAAAATCGTCCGATTTATGTTGTAAATGGCACGATTTTCTTTAACAGAGAATGCTCGTCTTTTGGCTTGTTTCCTTCCTCCCATTTATGATTCTTTTACGCAACTCCTTTGCTATTTGTGATTCCTCTAAGACTCCTTTAGCTTCCCTAATGTCCTTAGATGCTCCTTGCTCCACTTTTGCTTCCAAATTCACTTAATTTACCTACAATTCAACCGAAACTCGTGTAGACCTCTATTTCCGAAATACATATGAATGAAACACAAAAGGTACACAAGTTCTCTCTAAATGCAAGGTAAATTGAGGTAAACCTCTACAATATGCATGATTATAATGGTATATAATTCATGTCATCAGTGATCAAACAAGGACCTCGGGATTTTTTTCAATTCTTTTTTTTTCTTTTTCATTTTCTTTCACTTATTTTTGAGATAATGGCATTGGTGTACAAAAGCTGAAACCTTGGTGCTTAGCGGACCTCGGGATTTTTCCGAGGTGCCTCACACCGGGCACACATACCAAGGCTCGTTAGGACATTCGGTTTATCCGACTTTTGTAAGACACAAACACCCGATTATGTGAATGGTGCCGAGTTACTCGTCATCAAAACCAAAGTCCCCAAACCTATATTTTTTCTACACTTTCACAACAAATTCAGCACTTCATTCACAACATTCATTCATCAACAACTTCACCCCACACTTGCTTTTCACACACTCAACACACTAGCATGCTCCTATTCCCGGATGGGTCAAAAGAGGTCAAATTTTTACATCAAGTGAGGTGCTCAAATAACATGATCAAGATGAGAAGAAGAGAGATGAATTGCCTTAATCATTCCTAGATGATGTGCAAGAACTAGCATGTAATTTCGACTATCAATTCTCAATCCAATCAAGGCAAACAGCATAATCACAATTCATACATAGTATTCAAGAGAAGTATTTCAAGTCCACATATGCATAAATCCATTCAACACACAAGGCTATCCATATCCAATTCACAAAACAATATCATCATAAGGGTCATATCCAAACTAGGAAGCACAAATGTTTTTTAAAATTTTCAGATTTTTTTTAGAATTTTCGAAATATATATGTAAAATGCAAAAGCTAATGAAACATGTGACAATATGAAACTATCCTAGATGCAATCATGCAAATGATCATGAAAACCCCACCCCATACTTAAAAACACATTGTCCCCAATGTACAAATTAAATAAAGAAGTGAAAGAGAGTCCTCCCAATATAAAAATGGTGTTTTCGGTATTTTGGTTCACTCATGTGGAGTGATGGTGGATGATCAATCAAAGGTGGTAGAGAGCTCTTGATGTTACGCTAGAAATGTATAGCACAAAAGTCTTACAATTTATAACTCGATAAAATTTCCTAACTCCTAGCGAACCCACAATGTATGGGTCGTTTTGTAGCAAGGATAGTATTCTGAGGTCGAACACGAAGACTAAGGTGAAATCAAATCAAACAAGTGATCATGAATAGTGCAAATCTAGTCTAAGAAAAGAGAAAGAAATAAAGAAATGAAAATCATAATGTTTTTGGGTTTGGTTTTTGTGGTGATCAAACAAGATCACAAATCATGCAATATTATAAATCAAACTAAAAACTAAAGCTAGCAACACAAACTAGCAAGACAAACACAAGGTAAGTGATCAAAGAGAGAAAATCGGATTCTAGGGGTTAGGACTTCCGGTTATGGCATTGGACTCAAGCTTCTAATCAACCTTGGACTAGCTATGGTATGTTGGGAAAGGGTGTTTCTCAAATAGGATCAATCACCGGGTAGGTCTCTTAGTCCACTAATCCCGCACCTAAGGTCCTATCACCGGGTAAGTCTCTAGGAGCCTAAGGTTGGGAATTCTACACAAACCGGATTGCTATCTAGGGGTCAAACCTCTCCTTACCGGGTAAGTCTTGGGTAGGCAAGTCCTAAGCATCAATCCTAGCATACTCAGTCCAATAGCGGCTAGTGAGGCTCACTACTACCTAGAGTCCATCATCTTTAGTATCTAAGATCGAGAATTACCGGGTAGGTCTCTTCCCTTACTTAGTTTGCTAGCATTAGGTCAGCCTAGGCTAGATTATGCTTAACAAACACTAGGATTTCAACAATCTAACATCCTAACATTCAAATTTATCAATACAAGCACAACAGAGAAAATCACGGGTGGATCATACAGAACCACGGCCGTGGAAAGGTATGAACATACCGTGGTTTCCAACAGAGGTTAGGTTCGAGCAAGCAATTCATCCAAAGGTACATTCAAGTCTATTCTATCATAGTGACAAGACTCTTATCTAGAGGTCGTTTTTATCTTATCAAAATATAATCCCGACTTAGCACTAAAATGAGTATAGTGGTTAAGTAAGGGTCAAACCCAAGAGAGTTTGATATTTTTATTAAATTCAATTATTGATTATAGAAACAATTAACAAAGGGGGGGGGTTGAATTGATGCACACAAAACTTAGGAAAACAAAGCAACGCAACAAGTAAGACAATGATGGGTGAATCTACACTAGGTTGATTCTAAGCATGCGATTGCTACTTTGGTGAGTTCCTTTTACAAGTTTTCAAGTAATCTCCCGTCTCGATCATATATATGTGTTGAGCCAACCGGCATCAACACAACTTAACAGGTTAGTGTTCCGTAAACCTACAAGAACAATTAACAAGTTAGCTTTCAATCACAGACTAAGGGATATAAAGAAAAGATTAAAACCGTTAAACTTATCTTTATATTTGTGTTCCATTACTTTAAGCAATTCAACCCGTTATTTCTTAAAGTTTACTACTAGATTAAAGACCCGAACCCGGAATCTATTAATCCTAGTTCTTTGCATGCACTTTAGGATCTAAGGTGATCAATCTCAAGTGATAGTAAAACATGCAATTAGACAATGAAGATCAAGGAAACACAAAGTATTACTAAATGAAAACTTATATTCAAAAGATCTTACAACCAAAGTAACAATGCAGCTTCAAACCAACCAAATGTAGCAAGGGAGTTAGCAACTCATTACAAAGGTAGCAAGATTATTATAATGGAAAAAGTGAATTCTAAATTGGATGATAAGTGGATGATTCTAGCAATAAACCAAGGACTATTTATACTACAAAAGAAACTAAATAGGAGTAAATGGCCGGCCCAAAACAGTCACATTTAATGCCATAAAGGTGGTGTAAACAGCCGGAGTAAAGCTTTTGTCGTTGAACCGTAGGGGCGGCCTTTGGATCCGCAGGGGCGGTGCAGGCGAAAACGCTTGATCTTCTTCATGGCCGTAGGGGCGGCTAGGCAATTCCGCAGGGGCGGATCTTTAATGCTCTTCAAACGTCTGACTCTTCAACTTTCTGTTGCTTCAGATGCTGAGCCGCAGGGGCGTCCCAGTGTCAACGCAGGGGCGGTGACAATGACTCTTCATCTTCCAGCTCCCAGGTTGAGGCGCAAGCAGAGGCGCAACCAGAGGCGCGGGGGCGCTGGTCTTTGCTTCTTCAGGGCAAGTCACCGCAGGGGCGCCAAGGGTTGATGCAAGGGCGGTGACAGTCTTCGTTCCTGGTGCTGGCGAAGGCGCAGGCTGCGTCCTGGAGTATGGTGTCACCCGCAGGGGCAGTGACACTGCTCCGCGGGGCGGTGGAGCAACATAAGCTTTGCTTCGTGAATGATCTTCACTCCTAAGTGCTTATAACTCCTTCTTTATCTTCTTTTAGTATTCTTCTTCTAGAACAAGGAGTTAGTAGCATAAACCAACACAAATGTAATAAAAAGACTCTAAAAATTATCCTAAATGATAGTGATTCCATCACCTATCAAACTCCCCCATACTTAGACCTTTTACTCGTCCCGAGTAAAACAAATGATAATAGTTTGTAAACTAAAAGGCCTCAGGAAGCATGGGTAAGAAGAAAAGACAATGAAAACAAAAGAAAAGCCAAGAAAGAAAGAAGGAAAAGAGAGAAAATGTGAGAAAATGGTCAGAAAACTACCATCCTTATTGCTCCAAGAGTGACCTACCCGGACAACCTCCTTATGACTCCCCTTCTTATGTCGCCAAACGCCGGAAGGGAATCCTACACTCGGTGTCGCTCATTTTGCCAAGGTGCCCTTTCGAGTTTTCACCTTGCCACTCTTCTTCTTTTGATGATCTCACTTTGAACTCACATCCCTAAAGTCCAATTTTGCACCAACCTAAGGTTGGTCGGACTACCTTCTTTTTTCCTAAACCGCCCTTTCGGGTTTTTGGTTTATCCAAGGATTTTCATGCCTTTTTTCTTTTTCTTTGGCTTCTTCTTCTTTTTTTTTTCAAACTAGACATGCAATGATATGTCCCTCCCCTATACTTGAAGCACACTTTGCCCTCAAAGTGGAAATGAAGTAAAGATAAATGTGGGAAAGGGAAAGAGAATGATACCACTAGTAGGATGGTCCGGCTGGACCATCCGGACCCTCCTCCGGTGGGTACGGGAAGTGGCTGAAAAAGTGCTCATGTCGGCGGTAGATGTCCTCAATGCGGGTCTGCTGAGCCTCCATCCGACGGCCAAAAGAGGTCTCAAAGCTGGTTTGCCAAGCCAACTGCTGAGCCTCTATCTGTTGCTGCTGGGCCGTTTGCCAAGCCTCCTGCCTCTGGTCGAAGCGGGAGGTCATGGAGGTGGAAAAACTCGTCTGCCAGCTCTGCTGCTGCTCAAGCATGGTCCGCTGGTACTCGGTTTTCCACGCCTGATGTTGGGTGGTCAGGGCCGCCATTTGAGCCTGCAGGCTCGCAAGAGCCGGATCCTCCTCCGGTGGTGCAGTAGGCATCTCCTCGTCGTCGTGGATGGGCACGTGCTCCTCATGGTGGGCCCGGCTGGCGGCACAGGGGCGTTGCACAGGGTGGCGTGTGAGATCTTGCTGAGGGGGCAGAGGCGTGGGAGGCGAGGAGGTGTAGGGTTCGAAGAGTGAGTGGAGAGAGAGGAGAGGGGGTGTAATTGTAGGTTATTTTTGGGAAGTGTATATTTTTCTTTCCTTGATAAAACCGCAGGGGCGGGGCTTGTCGCCGCGGGGGCGGTGACAAGGAAGAGGGAAAACACAGACTCAGCGCTAGGGGCGGCGTTGAGAATGTGTGTCAAGGATGCCGCCGCAGGGGCGTAAGGTGGTCACCGCGGGGGCGGTGACTATTATGTTGCAAATGTCAGACTCAGCGCCAGGGGCGGTGCTGGCCATGGGTGTCACTGCGGGGGCGGGGACACTGAGCTGCAGGGGCGGTTTTCTTGACAAAGGCTCCTCTTCTTATTCCCTCGGGTTGCCTCCCGAGCAGCGCCTTTGTTTTACGTCGTTGGCTCGGCGTAAGGACTCTACCTCTCTGATTGAGCCTCCTCCAGCATCGCCTTGGAGTTTATAACCGTCTGTGAAGGCAATCCTCCGGAGGACCTAGTTTCAATCCTTGTTATGGCTTCCGCCATTTGCCCAACCTGTTTTTCAAGGTTCTTGATGCTGGATTCTGTTTTTTGGACATGAGTAGCAAAATGTTTAGTCAAAACCTGCAACATATCCTCAGTTGTTTGATACTTACCTTGTCGGGGCTGTTGTTGTTGGTTCTGTTGATCCCTCCAACGAAAATTCTGTTGGTCACGCCAACTTGGCATGAAGTTTTGTGCATAGGGATCGTTCCTAGGCCTTTGCAGTTGTGGTTGTCCATAGCCCTTTGCATTCACCTCAGCATCGTCATCCTGGACTTGGGGACACATGTCCGTTGGATGGTATGGGTCAGCACATACTCCACATGCCTTCAGCTGTTGTGGGGTTCCCATAAGTGTTAATCTCTTCACCATTTCCTATAGTTCTGCGAGCTCAGTGGAGATCTCACTCTTCCCGGAATTCACAGCATGAACACCTCTCTTAGAAGGAGTCCTTCCAAAGTTCCGGGTCCCTTCAGCTAGTTCCTGTATCTTTTCAAAAGCAAGGTCAGGGGTAGAGTTAAGAATGTTACCTCCACAAGTTGCATCGACGATCCTCCTTTCATTGTCTAGCAAGCCATTGTACAAGTACAAGACTAGATGTTGTGTCGAATATCCGTGGAAAGGACAGCTGGATAGGAGGCGTGCAAATCTTTCGAAGTACTCATCGAGAGTTTCGTCCGCCTCTTACTCGATGTTGCTTATAGCTTTCTTCAAGCTATTCACCTTCTTGGTTGGGAAGTATTTCTCCAAAAACGCCTTGTGGAGGTTCTCCCAAGTGTCGATACTCCCGGATGGAAGGTGGTAATACCAATCATCCGCTGAATCTTTGAGTGTGAAACCGAATGCCCTCATCTTGATTTACTCTTCGGTAATGTTGGCCAGCTTCATGCTCATACACACGGTATGGAACTTTCCAAGGTGTTTGATGGGATCCTCACCACTTAATCCTTGGAAAAATGGAAGCAAGTAAATGAGACCCGACTTGAGCTCAAAGTTGATTCCTTCCCCTAATGCCGGTATGGTAACCGCAAGAGGGTTTTGAGCCATAGTGGGCTGAGTGAGTTGACGAAGAGTACGATCAACCATTTCTTGTTGGAGTCGTTGTTGTCTATGTTGCCGGACGTGTGTCCTCTCAATTTCTGGATCAAAAGAAGCAAAGCCGGAGTTAGTAGCACGGGTTTGAACCATAAAAATAGTTCAAACCAATAATCAATAATAACAATAAAATAAAAACAACTAAACTCCCCGGCAACGGCGCCAAAATTTGACAAGACTCTTATCTAGAGGTCGTTTTTATCTTATCAAAATATAATCCCGACTTAGCACTAAAATGAGTATAGTGGTTAAGTAAGGGTCGAACCGAAGAGAGTTTGGTATTTTTATTAAATTCAATTATTGATTATAGAAACAAGTAACAAAGGGGGGGGGGGTGGTTGGTTGAATTGATGCACACAAAACTTAGGAAAACAAAGTAACGCAACAAGTAAGACAATGATGGGTGAATCTACACTAGGTTGATTCTAAGCATGCGATTGCTACTTTGGTGAGTTCCTTTGACAAGTTTTCAAGTAATCTCCCATCTCGATCATATATATGTGTTGAGCCAACCGGCATAAACACAAATTAACAGGTTAGTGTTCTGTAAACCTACAAGAACAATTAACAAGTTAGCTTTCAAACAAAGACTAAGGGATATAAAGAAAAGATTAAAACCGTTAAACTTATCTTTATATTTGTGTTCCTTTACTTTAAGCAATTACAACCCGTTATTACTTAAAGTTTACTACTAGATTAAAGACCCGAACCCGGAATCTATTAATCCTAGTTCTTTGCATGCACTTTAGGACCTAAAGTGATCAATCTCAAGTGATAGTAAAACATGCAATTAGACAATGAAGATCAAGGAAACACAAAGTATTACTGAATGAAAAACTTATATT
Source organism: Fagopyrum esculentum (assembly GCA_033239045.1). Classification (NCBI taxonomy): domain Eukaryota; kingdom Viridiplantae; phylum Streptophyta; class Magnoliopsida; order Caryophyllales; family Polygonaceae; genus Fagopyrum; species Fagopyrum esculentum. The sequence continues at coordinate 138,281,080 of BSUD01000001.1, read as the reverse complement.
AGAAAGAACTTACAACCAAAGTAACAATGTAGCTTCAAACCAACCCAATGTAGCAAGGGAGTTAGGAACTCATTACAAAGGTAGCAAGATAGTTATAATGGAAAAAGTGAATTCTAAATTGGATGATAAGTGGATGATTTTAGCAATCAACCAAGGACTATTTCTACTACAAAAGACACTAAATAGGAGTAAATGGCCGGCCCAAAACAGCCACCTTTAATGCCATAAAGGTGGTGTAAATAGCCGGAGTAAAGCTTATGTCGTTGAACCGCAGGGGCGGCCTTCAGATCCGCAGGGGCGGTGCAGGCGAAAACGCTTGATCTTCTTCATGGCCGCAGGGGCGGCTAGGCAATTTTGCAGGGGCGGATCTTTAATGCTCTTCAAACGTCTAACTCTTCAACTTTCTGTCGCTTCAGATGCTGAGCCGCAGGGGCGTCCCAGTGTCAATGCAAGGGCGGTGACACTGACTCTTCATCTTCCAGCTCCCAAGTTGAGGCGCGGCCAGAGGCGCAGGGGCGCTGATCTTCGCTTCTTCAGGGCAAGTCACCGCAGGGGCGCCAAGGGTTGACGTAGGGGCGGTGACAGTCTTCGTTCCTAGCGCTGGCGAAGGCGCAGGCTGCGTCCCGGAGTATGGTGTCACCCGCAGGGGCGGTGAAACTGCTCCGCGGGGCGGTGGAGCAACAAAAGCTTTGCTTCGTGAATGATCTTCACTCCAAAGTGTTTATAACTCCTTCTTTATCTTCTTTTAGTCTTCTTCTTCTGGACCAAGGAGTTAGTAGCATAAACCGACACAAATGTAAGAAAAAGACTCTAAAAACTATCCTAAATGATAGTGATTTCATCACCTATCACATAGTCCAAGCCATAACCATCATTCCTTACCCTAGAATCACAACTATTTAGCCAACAACATGCATTTTAAGATTCAAGCTCAACAAGCAAACATTCATGGCTTCCATAGCAAGAAAATGAAATGAAAGAGAAAAAACAAGTAGAAACAAGAAAACTCAGCTGAATATAAGTTTAAGCAAGACTTACAACCCTTATAAAGAAGGTCCAAAACGTTCCTTACAATCCTTGCAAATGTCTTCAACCAAGGTCTCTCAAAAATCACTCAAAAGCTATGAAAACTCTAAGATTAGTGTTGTTCTTCTTCTTCCCCAAATGAGAGTGTTTTTCTTCTTCTCCAAGTCTATCCAACAATGGAATGAGGTATGTGTGAGAGAATGTGGGAGAGAATCCTCTAGCAACAACCTGCAGGACCACTTATATTCTCCACCAAGAGCAAGGGTCAGACATGGAGATCGTGGGACAGCTGTCATAGTTGTCCAGAGAAAACCACGGCCAAAATTACGGGCATGGTTCTGGCTCTGGGCCGTGGTTCGGCATGAAAAGCTCCCTTTTGATCATTAAGTCATGAGTTGGTGCAAGACATGCACCAACAAGGTCCTATGTGTTATCCTTTGCTCCTAGCTTGCTCCTTAATGAGTCCGGAAGTCTGCCATCACGAGGAATGATCCTCGAATGTATCGATTAAGCTCCAAAAGCTCCCCGAAATACCTACAAAACCGACAAGAGTTCGTGTAGACGTCTATCTCGACAATATGCATGAATTAAGCGTAAACGTCACAAACTAATGCCAAACCATGCATGAATAACGGGAAAAACTATCTAAATGAATGCCTAAACTAACGTCATAAATCACGTTATCAAAATACCCCATACTTAAGACTTGCTCGTCCCCGAGCAAGGTCCAACTATAGGCTGAGAGATGACATGATTTATGAATGCAGAAAAAACATAAAATCTTTTTGGGATTGTGCTTCATAAGGTTGATCACCTTCATAGTCATGTTTCATAGCAATGGACAAGCAATCATGTATCAAATGAATGAAAGCATGGGAAGACAATTATACTTAACTCAAAAGCATGCATGAAAGGTGAAAATGAAGAAGTCAAGATGATCATGAGTATATCCAATCTAGATCTCTAAGTCTTACACATATGCAAATAGGTCACAAGGACATAGGAAAGAAGAGGCCAGGAAACGTTGTGATAAGGTGGGAATTTTTCAAGCTCATGCGATGCTAATCCGGAAAAGGAACTAACTCCACAATTTCATTTTTGATCAACATCCCACAAGTGTATATTTTTCTCCATGTTTTCTTTCTTTTCTTTTCTTTTTCATTTTCTTTTTCTTTCACTTATTTTTGAGACAATGGCATTGGTGTACAAAAGCCGAAACATTGGTGCTTAGCGGACCTCGGGATTTTTCCGAGGTGCCTCACACCGGGCACACATACCAAGGCTCGTTAGGACATTCGGTTTATCCGACTTTTGCAAGACACAAACACCAGATTATGTGAATGGTACCGAGTTACTCATCATCAAAACAAAAGTCCTCAAACCTATATTTTTTCTACACTTTCACAACAAATTCAGCACTTCATTCACAACATTCATTCATCAACAACTTCACCCCACACTTGCTTTTCACACACTCAACACACTAGCATGCTCCTATTCCCAGATGGGTCAAAAGAGGTCAAATTTTTACATCAAGTGAGGTCCTGAAACAACATGATCAAGATGAGAAGAAGATAGATGATTTGCCTTAATCATTCCTAGATGATGTGCAAGAACTAGCATGTAATTTCGACTATCAATTCTCAATCCAATCAAGGCAAACAACATAATCGCAATTCATACATAGTATTCAAGAGAAGTATTTCAAGTCCACATATGCATAAATCCATTCAACACACAAGGCCATCCATAGCCAATTCACAAAACAATCTCATCATAAGGGTCATATCCAAACTAGGAAGCACAAATGTTTTTTTTAAATTGTTTTGATTTTTTTTGGAATTTTCGAAATATATATGTAAAATGCAAAAGCTAACAAAACATGTGACAATATGAAACTATCCTAGACGCAATCATGCAAATGATCATGAAAACTCCACCCCATACTTAAAAACACATTGTCCTCAATATGCAAATTAAATAAAGAAGTGAAAGAGAGTCCTCACAATGTAAAAATGGTGTTTTCGGAATTTTAGTTCACTCATGTGGAGTGATGGTGGATGATCAATCAAAGGTGGTAGAGAGCTCTAGAAATGTATAGCACAAAAGTCTTACAATTTATAACTCGATATAATTTCCTAACTCCTAGCGAACCCACAGTGTATGGGTCGTTTTGTAGCAAGGATAGTATTCCGAGGTCGAACACAGAGACTAAGGTGAAATCAAATCAAACAAGTGATCATGGATAGTGCAAATCTAGTCTAAGAAAAGAGAAAGAAATAAAGAAATGAAAATCATAATGTTTTTAGGTTTGGTTTTTGTGGTGATCAAACAAGATCACAAATCATGCAATATTATAAATCAAACTAAAAACTAAAGCTAGCAACACAAACTAGCAAGACAAACACAAGATATGTGATAAAAGAGAGAAAAGCGGGTTCTAGGGGTTAGGACTTCCGGTTATGGCATTGGACACAAGCTTCTAATCCACCCTTGACTAGCTATGGTATGTTGGGAAAGGGTGTTTTTCAAATGGGATCAATCACCGGGTAGGTCTCTTAGTCCACTAATCCCGCACCTAAGGTCCTATCACCGGGTAAGTCTCTAGGAGCCTAAGGTTGGGATTTCTACACAAACCGGATTGCTATCTAGGGGTCAAACCTCTCCTTACCGGGTAAGTCTCGGGTAGGCAAGTCCTAAGCATCAATCCTAGCACACTCAGTCCAATAGCGGCTTGTGAGGCTCACTACTACCTAGATTCCATCATCTTTAGTATCTAAGATCGAGAATTACCGGGTAGGTCTCTTCCCTTACTTAGTTTGCTAGCATTAGGTCACCCTAGGCTAGATTATGCTTAACAAACACTAGGATTTCAACAATCTAACATCCTAACATTCAGATTTATCAATACAAGCATAACAGAGAAAATCACGGGTGGATCATACAGAACCACGACCGTGGAAAGGTATGAACAGACCGTGGTTTCCAATAGAGGTTAGGTTCGAGCAAGCAATTCATCCAAAGATACATTCAAGTCTATTCTATCATAGTCCAAGCCATAACCATCATTCCATTACCTTAGAATCACAACGATTTAGCCAACAACATGCATTTTAAGATTCAAGCTCAACAAGCAAACATTCATGGCTTCCATAGCAAGAAAATAAAATGAAAGAGAAAAGAAACAAGTAAAAACAAAAAAACTCAGCTGAATATAAGTTTAAGAAAGACTTACAACCCTTCAAAAGAAGGTTCAAAACGTTCCTTACAATCCATGCAAATGTCTTCAACCAAGGTCTCTCAAAAATCACTCAAAAGCTATGAAAACTCTAAGATTAGTGTTGTTCTTCTTCTTCCCCAAATGAGAGTGTTTTTCTTCTTCTGCAATTATATCCACCAATGGAATGAGGTGTGTGTGCGAGAATGTGGGAGAGAATCCTCTAGCAACAACCTGCAAGACCACTTATATTCTCCACCAAGAGCAAGGGTCAGGCATGGAGATCGTGGGACAGTTGTCACAGCTGTCCAGAGAAAACCATGGCCAAAATTACGGGCATGGTTTTGGCTCTGGGCCATGGTTCTGCATGAACAGCTCCCTTTTGATCATTAAGCCATGAGTTGGTGCAAGACATGCACCAACAAGGTCCTATGTGTTCTCCTTTGTTCCTAGCTTGCTCTTTAACGAGTCCGGAAGTGTGCCATCACGAGGAATGTTCCTCGAATGTATCGATTAAGCTCCAAAAGCTCCCCGAAATACCTACAAAACCGACTAGAGTTCGTGTAGACGTCTATCTCGACAATATGCATGAATTAAGCGTAAACGTCACGAACTAATGTCAAACCATGCATGAATAATGGGAAAAACTATCTAAATGAATGCCTAAACTAACGTCATAAATCACGTTATCAAAATAACCCATACTTAAGACTTGCTCTTCCCCGAGCAAGGTCCAATTATAGGCTGAGAGATGACATGATTTATGAATGCAAAAAAAACATAAAATCTTTTCGGGATTGTGCTTCATAATGTGGATCACCTTCATAGTCATGTTTCATAGCAATGGACAAGCAATCATGTATCAAATGAATGAAGGCATGAGAAGACAATTATACTTAACTCGAAAGCATGCATGAAAGGTGAAAATGAAGAAGTCATAAGGATGAACAATCAAAGGTGGTAGAGAGCTCTTGATGTTACCCTAGTTTGCTAGCATTAGGTCACCCTAGGCTAGATTATGCTTAACAAACACTAGGATTTCAACAATCTAACATCCTAACATTCAGATTTATCAATACAAGCATAACAGAGAAAATCACGGGTGGATCATACAGAACCACGACCGTGGAAAGGTATGAACAGACCGTGGTTTCCAACAGAGGTTAGGTTCGAGCAAGCAATTCATCCAAAGGTACATTCAAGTCTATTCTATCATAGTCCAAGCCATAACCATCATTCCATTACCCTAGAATCACAACGATTTAGCCAACAACATGCATTTTAAGATTCAAGCTCAACAAGCAAACATTCATGGCTTCCATAGCAAGAAAATGAAATGAAAGAGAAAAGAAACAAGTAAAAACAAGAAAACTCAGCTGAATATAAGTTTAAGAAAGACTTACAACCCTTCAAAAGAAGGTTCAAAACGTTCCTTACAATCCATGCAAATGTCTTCAACCAAGGTCTCTCAAAAATCACTCAAAAGCTATGAAAACTCTAAGATTAGTGTTGTTCTTCTTCTTCCCCAAATGAGAGTGTTTTTCTTCTTCTGCAATTATATCCACCAATGGAATGAGGTGTGTGTGCGAGAATGTGGGAGAGAATCCTCTAGCAACAACCTGCAAGACCACTTATATTCTCCACCAAGAGCAAGGGTCAGGCATGGAGATCGTGGGACAGTTGTCACAGCTGTCCAGAGAAAACCACGGCCAAAATTACGGGCATGGTTTTGGCTCTGGGCCGTGGTTCTGCATGAACAGCTCCCTTTTGATCATTAAGCCATGAATTGGTGCAAGACATGCACCAACAAGGTCCTATGTGTTCTCCTTTGTTCCTAGCTTGCTCTTTAACGAGTCCGGAAGTGTGCCATCACGAGGAATGTTCCTCGAATGTATCGATTAAGCTCCAAAAGCTCCCCGAAATACCTACAAAACCGACTAGAGTTCGTGTAGACGTCTATCTCGACAATATGCATGAATTAAGCGTAAACGTCACGAACTAATGTCAAACCATGCATGAATAACGGGAAAAACTATCTAAATGAATGCCTAAACTAACGTCATAAATCACGTTATCAAAATAACCCATACTTAAGACTTGATCTTCCCCGAGCAAGGTCCAATTATAGGCTGAGAGATGACATGATTTATGAATGCAAAAAAAACATAAAATCTTTTCGGGATTGTGCTTCATAAGGTGGATCACCTTCATAGTCATGTTTCATAGCAATGGATGAAAGGTGAAAATGAAGAAGTCAAGATGATTATGAGTATATCAAATCTAGATCTCTAAGTCTTACACATATGCAAATAGGTCACAAGGACATAGGAAAGAAGAGGCCAGGAAACGTTGTGATAAGGTGGGAATTTTTCAAGCTCATGCGATGCTAATCCGGAAAAGGAACTAACTCCACAATTTCATTTTTGATCAACATCCCACAAGTGTATATTTTTCTCCATGTTTTCTTTCTTTTCTTTTCTTTTTCATTTTCTTTTTCTTTCACTTATTTTTGAGACAATGGCATTGGTGTACAAAAGCCGAAACCTTGGTGCTTAGCGGACCTCGGGATTTTTCCGAGGTGCCTCACACCGGATTAGCATGTGACAATATGAAACTATCCTAGATGCAATCATGCAAATGATCATGAAAACCCCACCCCATACTTAAAAACACATTGTCCCTAATGTGCAAATTAAATAAAGAAGTGAAAGAGAGTCCTCACAATGTAAAAATGGTATTTTTGGTATTTTGGTTCACTCATGTGGAGTGATGGTGGATGATCAATCAAAGGTGGTAGAGAGCTCTTGATGTTCATTATGGTGTCGGGACCCGCGTTAAGCACCGCTAGCCGTCCAAGTCCCACGTCCGCTCCACCCACGTTTGATGCGGGATCATCATCATCATCCTCATGCCTTGCAAGGCTTCCATGCTACCTAGACTCTAGCACACAAACACCAAACACACACAAAAACACCAAAACAAAAACAAAAGCAAAAATCGAAAATGAAAACTAAAAACAAAATGGGAAAGACATCTACCAATGGGTTGCCTCCCATTAAGCGCTTCTTTAAGGTCATTAGCTTGACCAAATTTGGGAGTGTTTCACTCAAGGTGAAGTGGGGCAATCATGTCTACCGGGGCTTCTGGGATATACTTCTTCAAACGGTGCCCATTCACCTTAAAATCTCCACAATGCTCCCCACCTATCTCAACCGCTCCATGGTGGAAGACCTTCCTTACCACATAAGGATCTGTCGATCTTGACTTTAGCTTTCCGGTGAAGAGCCGCAACCTTGAATTGAAGAGAAGGACTAAGTCACCTTCACTCAACTCCTTTGGGATTAGACGTTTGTCATGCCAACACTTGGTCCTTTCCTTGTAAATCCGGGCATTTTCATAAGCATCCAACTAGATCTCCTCAAGAACATTAATGTCTAGCAACCTCTTCTCACCGGCTTCCTTGAGGTCAAAATTCAGCCACCTTATGGCCCAATATACCCTATGCTCCATCTCCCCCGGAAGGTGGCAAGACTTGCCATAAACTAGCTTGTAGGTAGTGGTGCCAATTGGTGTCTTGAAGGCGGTTCTATATGCCCACAAAGCATCATCAAGCTTCATACCCCATCTTTTCTTGTCCTAGAAACCGTCTTCTCAAGTATTCCTTTTATCTCCCGGTTGGAGATCTCCACTTGGCCACTAGTTTGGGGATGGTAAGGTGTAGCCACCTTATGAGTCACCCAATACTTAGCCAAAAGTGTCTGCTTACCTCCATCACTTATGATCACTCTTGGTGTTCCAAATCTAGGGAAGATGACTCGGTTCAAGAACCGCATTACTACTTTGGCATCATTTCTGGGAGAGGCGATTGCCTCCACCCATCTCGATACATAATCAACCGCCAATCGAATGTAGAGGTTACCACATGAAGCGGGGAATGACCCCATGAAGTCCACACCCCAAACATCAAAGACTTCAACCTCTTGTATGTTGTTCAAGGGCATCTCTTTCCTTCTTGAGATGTTGCCCGTCCTTTGGCAAGCGTCACAAGTTACCACAAAATTCTGCACATCCTTAAACAAGTTAGGCCAATAAAAACCGGATTGCAATACCTTTGCACACGTTTTGTGTGAGTTAGCATGGCCTCCACATGGCAAGGAGTGGCAATGACGGATCACACTCTCCACCTTATCCTCCGGAATGCACCTCCTAAAGACTCCATCCGGTCCTCTCTTGAACAAGAGAGGCTCGCTCCAATAGTAATGCCTCACATCTTTGAAAAACTTTTTCCTTTGGGCATATGATAGACCGGGTGACACCTCTTCACACACAAGGTAGTTCACTATATCCGCATACCATGACTCACTCCCTCTAGACACTTGAAGTAAGCACTCCTCCATCATTTGCAATTGCTCATCCCGGAATGAGTCATCAATCGGGATGTCATCTCTCTCAATCTCTAATGGTGGTAGCCTACTAAGATGGTCCGCTACTGAATTTTCGGAACCTTTCTTGTCCCGAATTTCCAAGTCAAATTCATGGAGGAGAAGGATCCACCGAATGAGGTGAGGCTTGGCATCTTTCTTTGTGAGGAGATAACGGATCGCAGCATGATCCGTATACACAATAACCTTTGCTCCAACAAGATATGACCGGAACTTCTCAAAGGCATACACTACCGCTAGCAACTCCTTCTCGGTTGTGGCATAGTTGAGTTGGGCATCATCTAGCGTCTTGCTAGCGCAGTAGATGGAATGTGTAAGCCCATCCTTCTTTTGTCCTAAAACATCCCCAACGGCCACATCACTCGCATCACACATTACTTAAAATGGTAAGCTTCAATCCGGAGGTTGCATGATAGGGACGGAGATCAAAGCATCCTTCAACCTACAAAATGCTTCAAGACAATCTTTGGAGAAAACAAACTCAACATCCTTCATTAGTAGGTTAGTGAGAGGCTTAGAAACTTTAAAGAAATCTTTTATAAACCTCCGGTAAAAACCGGTATACCCTAAGAAACTCTTTACCCCTTTAACCGAGGTAGGTGGTGGCAACTTCTCTATCGTTTCTATCTTTGCTCTATCAACCTCAATGCCACGGTGGAAAACCAAGTGTCCCAACACTATGCCTTCATTCACCATGAAGTGGGATTTCTCCCAATTCAAAACAAGGTTAGTTTCCTCACATCTCTTCAACACCAAAGACAAGATAGCTAAGCAATCATCAAATGAAGATCCATACACCGAGAAATCATCCATAAACACTTCCATAATGTTCTCAATATATTCAGAAAAAATAGCCATCATACACCTTTTAAAGGTGGCGGGTGCATTACACAACCCAAATGGCATCCTCCTATATGCAAATGTTCCCCAAGGACAAGTAAATGTTGTTTTCTCTTGGTCATCCGGGTGAATAGGGATTTGTAAAAACCCACTATAGCCATCTAAGTAACAAAAATGTGAATGTTGAGCTAACCTTTCTAACATTTGGTCAATGAAGGGAAGAGGGAAGTGATCTTTCCTAGAGGCCACATTAAGTTTCCTATAGTCAATACACATTCTCCACCCCGTAACCGTCCTAGTTGGGATTAGTTCATTGTTCTCATTAGTTACTACGGTCATACCACCCTTCTTAGGAACAACATGTACGGGACTAACCCATTTACTATCTGAAATCGGGAAAATGATTCCCGCATCTAGCAATTTTAGGATCTCTTTCTTGACTACCTCTTTCATGATAGGGTTCAATCTTCTTTGAGGTTCAATTGAAGGTTTATGGTTGTCTTCCATCAAGATTTTATGCATGCACAAGGAATATTTAATGCCAACTAAGTCATCAATGGTGTATCCAATAGCTCTCCTATGCAATTTCAATTCATTCAACAATCTATCAAGCTCATCATCATTCAAAGATGCATTCACAATCACGGGATAAGTAGAATTTGAACCAAGGAAAGCATACTTTAAATAAGAAGGGAGAGGCTTAAGATCAAGTTTAGGAGGACCTTTATCGGTTGGAGATGATCCATACAATGTAGGTTGAGATGATTCAAAAGCCATGGAAGACTCTCCAAGACTCCTTGAAGCTTGATCAACAACTAAGGGACTTTCTGGAGAAACCACATGCAAAACCATGACCTCTGGCACAACCACGGGCATGGAATTGGAGAAGCTGGCACAATTGGACATTACAGAAAGTTCCACGGGTGAAACCACGGGCGTGGTTCCTGGTGCCAAGCCGTGGTTCCTACAGTGATTCAACACTACTTCGTGCACTTCAAATTCAGCACTTGTCTCCTTTTCTAATGCATCCAACGCTTGGATTTCTTCATTGCAATCATCCTCAACTCCTTCCTCCATCAAACTCAAGCTAAGAACCTTCTCAAGTGGATCCTTTATCACGATTGAGCTTACAACTTCTCTAGACTCCTCTTGCTCAACAATGTTGAAGACATCCTCACCAAGGGTTGGCCCCTTCATCATTGTGGACAAGTTGAACTTGATATTCTCTTCTCCGATGTTGAAGGAGAAGATCCCATTGTTGCAATCCACTAAACATCTAGATGTGGCTAAGAATGGCCTTCCCAAAATGATAGGAACCGGGTAGTCCGCCGAGATATCCAAAACAACGAAATCGATTGGCACATAGAACTTCCCAAGCTGAACCGGTATGTCCTCTAGGATTCCCACGGGGTGAGTGATTAAACGGTCCGCCATGTAGAGGGTCATCTTGACCGGCTTCGGTTCTCCTAGCCCAACCTTATGGCAAAGTACAAGCGGGATAATGCTTACACTTGCTCCAAGGTCACATAGGGCTTCATATTGCACTTCTCCAACCCCAATTGGAACAAATAAAGATCCCGGATCACGCAGCTTAGGAGGCATCTCCTCCCTCATGGTTTGAATCAACTCGGAAGATCTCTTTGTCATCCTCACTTCTTCATACTCATCCAACTTCCTCTTGTTGGAGAGTATCTCCTTCAAAAACTTTCCATAGGCTGGCATACCTAGAATAGCATCCATGAACAGAATGTTAATAAGCAATTTAGACATGAGTTCAAGGAATTTACCGAAATGATTATTCAAACGAGCTCTTGCTCGTGATTATGGGAATGGTAGTGGTGGCTTGTATGTAGGAGGTGCCACATATGTTGGCTCATCATCTTTGCTCTTGCCTCCTTCTTCTTGCAATGGTTATTCCTCCACTACTACTTGCTTTCCCTTGTCATTCTCCCTTGGTGAGGGATCTTTCATGCTCAGCCCACTCCTTGTTGTAATGGCCAACACTTGGCCTCTTGGATTGTCCTCGGTCCTTCCGGGAAGCTTTCCCGGATCCCTTTGTGCTTCACCCGCCTTTTGGAACACTTGTGCTTCTAGCACCTTTTGAGCCTTAGAAATGGATGTCACCGTGCTCTCAAGTCCACTCAACCTTCCAAGCAATTGTTCAAACATCATTTCGGTTCTATCCTTTGGAGGTTGAGAAAAGTCGGGTGGAGGCTCTTGTGAAGCTTTCGGTAGTGGGGGTGCGCTTGTGGAAGCGGGAGGGTTCAAGGAACCATCTGGGTTAGAATAGGAGAACCCGGGATGGTTGTGATTAGGCTGGTAATTGTTGGATTGCCGGCTATTGTTGTTGAAGTTCATAGGGCCTTGATAATTGTTGAAGTTACCCCTTCCCATGTAGTTAATGTCCTCCTCTTTGGAAGCCAAATTGGCTTGCACTTGCACTTGAGGACTTGCTTGATTCTTTAAGGTTATGGCACACAACTCCCTCAAAGAGTTATGCTCATTGTTGATTGCATCAAGTTTGTAGTTGTGCATGGTGACTTCACTTACTTCATATACTCCCATCACTCTTCTTATGGGAGTACTTTTCTATCACCAAGGCTTGCTTCTCTACAAACTTCCAAGCCTCATCCACATTCTTCTCCATGAATGTTCCTCCGGAAAGCGGTTGGAGCTTGAATTGACTATCCTCATCAAGCCCTTTGAAATAAATCTCCAATAGCTCTATCTTCGGTATCCCATGGTGTGGACAATCTAGGAGGAGGTCCTTGAACCTCTCCCAAGATTTGAATAGGCTCTCTCTATCCTTCATCACGAAGGTGTTGATCTTCCCTCTTAGCTCGGTTGTCTTGGAAGGTGGGAAGAACTTTGTCAAGAACTCGGTTGTCATCTCCTCCCAAGTACCCACACGTCCTTGTGGAATGGATTGGTACCAAGCTAAGGCCTTATCCTTAAGTGAGAAGGAAAAAGCCCTAAGCTTGTGGTTGTTGTTCTCCAATCTAGGCGGCCTTAGAGTCTCCATCAAGATCTCATAAATCATCAAGTGCTGATGAGGAGACTCTCCTTTCATACCTCCAAATTGATTGTGCCGGATCATTTGTAGCACTTGAGGGCGGAGCTCGTAGTCATGGGTTGCGGGATCTCCTAATTTTACACCCGGACGGTGCACTCTTTGGGCTGGATCCATACGTTGCCCTAGCGTTTGTGGCTCCTCAATGATGATCGGCTCAAACCGAACATTAACCGCCGGCTGCGGTGGTGGTGGTGGTGGAGGTTGTTGACGATTAAGCTCCTTTGCACAAGAGCTTGCCTAATCTCTTCAATTTCCCTCCTAGTTGCTTCTTGCCTCTCATTGGCAAGTCTCCTCTCATTCTCCAAGGCTTCATCCCTTAGCCTAAGTTGCTCTAAGGCCTCATTCAACTCAACTTGAAGATCTCTTTCGGCCATCTCCTTCTTCTTCTTAATGCTCTTGGATCTAGTCTTAAGGGTTTTCTCCAGTTCGGGGTCGAATGGAGCTAAATCCTTGCCACGAGATCTTCGCATGCACCTAAAGAATGAGAGATGTCCTGAAAATTCAAAGACACAAACCAAACAAGATCAAAAGCAACAAGAAAGACCTACACTATAAACAATCACACAAAATGATTCAATCTAGACCTAATCCCCGGCAACGGCGCCAAAAACTTGTAACGCTAGGATTGTACGACACAAATACAAGGCAAGAGTGTCAAGAACTTGTTTGCCCAAAACATGCACACACAAAGTCTTAAATTTATAACTCGATCCAAATTCCTAAACTACCTAGCGAAACCCGTAGTGTACGGATCGTTATGTAGGAAGGAAAGTATTCCGAGGTCGAACACAAGGACTAAGGTGAAATCAAGGCATTCAATGATCAAGGATAGTGTAAATCTTAACTAAGATGAGATGAGGAATAAAGAAAGTGCAAAACACAATATTTTTGGATGGTTTTGGGTGATCAAACAAGGATCACAAATATATCAACACAAACAAGCAACACAAACACACAAACACAATGATAAGAGATAAGAGGTAAGAAATCGGATTCTAGAGATTCGGAATTCCAATTATGACAATGGACTCATGCTTCTAAAGATCAAAGGAAAGTTGTGGTTGTTCAGAGTTGGGTGTTTCTCTAATGGGAGCAATTACCGGGTAAGTCTCATGGTCCACTAGTCTCACACCTAAGGTCCTATTATCGGGTAAGTCTCAAGGAACCTAAGGACGGGAATTCTACACAAACCGGCCACTACCTAAGGGTCAAACCCTTCCTTACTGGGTAAGTCTCGGAAAAGGTAAGTCTTAGGCAATGATCCTAGCACACTCAATCCAATAGCGGCTTTTTTGGCTCACTACTACCTAGAGTTCATCATCTTATGTATCTAAGAGAGGAAATTACCGGGTAAGTCTCATCCCTCAAAAAGGTTTCTAACATTAGGTCACCCTAAGCTAGATTAGGCTCAACAAACACTAGGATTTCAACACATCTACATCCTAACATCCAGATTCATCAATACAAACACAACAGATAAAATCACGGGTGGATCATGGAAACCACGGCCGTGGAATCATGAAGAACAAGCCGTGATTCTGGGTCTGAGTTGGGGTTTCGAACACAAATCGATCCTAAACTAACATGGAAGTCCATACAATCATAGTCCAAAGCATAAACATCATTCCTTCACCCTAGAATCACAACTATTCAGCCTACAACATACATTTCAAGATTAAACTTCACAAATAGAGCATGCTTGCAAGTCATGGCTAGATAATGAAGAATAATCCAAAGAAAAGACATCAAAAGCTAGAATAGAAGTTACCAAATCTAACAAAGGCTCCAAGAGCTTCTCTAAGTTGTCAACAATGGAAACCTCACTCAAAACCACTCAAATCTCACTACAAAACTAAAATCTACACTAATCTCTCCCAAGAACACCCACAATGGGTGCTTGGAAGAGAGACTACAATGGAGAAATGTTTTGGGGAAGAAGCTAGGTCAAAAAGGGAAGGGAGAGATCCCCAAATACAGCCTGCAAGATTACTTAAATACTCCTTCAATAAGCAAAGGTTGGGCAAAGAGATCGTGGGACACGTGTCAAAGTGGTCCAGACAAAAACCACGGCCAAAACCATGGGCGTGGAAAGGCCTTCTAGGCCGTGGTTTTCTCTGTTCAGCCTTCTTTGGATCATTAAGCCATGAGTTGGTGCAAGACATGCACCAACAAGGTCCCATGTGTTCTCCTTTGCTCCTAACTTGCTCCTTAAAGAGTCCGGATGTGTTCCACCACGAAGAATGATCCTCGAATGTATCGATTAAGCTACAAAAGCTCCCCAAAATACCTACAAAACCAACAAGAGTTCGTGTAGACGTCTATTTCGACAATATGCATGAATTAAGCGTAAACGTCATGAACTAATGCCAAACTATGCATGAATAACGGGAAAAACTACCTAAAAGAGTGCCTAAACTAGTGTCATAAATCATGTCATCAGGACGTGTGCTTATGGTGCTGTCGATTTAGCTATAGAGTAACATGCTAGGCATGTATGAACAATAAGAGTATGATACGGGTATGTATACTCACTCAGCAAGAGTTGAGTACCCCGCAGAGGAGATAGTTAGAGATGGTTAAGGACTTTAGTCGAAGATGGCCTTTGAAGGGCTTTGAGTAGGATCCGGGATAGAAGTTTACGAGAAGAGACCCCATAGTTACCTTTATGGGCTGATGGTTTGTTGAGATCATGGCGTTGGTAAGAGATATCCAGTTTAGGATGTTCACATAAGCGAGACGGGCTTAAGGTCAAGGTGGCTAAGTACATAACCCTTATGTGAACCACCATCAGGTCCGGTGGAGCACCATAAGACGAGAAAAGAGACTTCATCCACCGTGAGTTATGCAGTGGGATTGGTAAGACACCTCTAGAGAGATTGTTACTGGTTTGAGACCATGTAACGGTTGCGTCGTGTTTGGGTCATTGGGGACCAACCGATGGAGATACTGTATTTTACACCCTATTGAGTTATGGGGCCGATGAGTCGGCTAGAAGTGGAATATGCTAAGGATAGTGAAATTACTTGGGAGTAACATAGTCTCATATCTAGAAGAGCGTTCGTTTCGGAAAGTGTGGGCGGCATAATCGTGCCGCATAAGAGACCATATGTCTTTCATGACAGTTTCCCCCTTGGATAGTTGGGCGGGTATAAAGGACTTGGGTGACATGTCGATGCCAGGTAGTGAGTATGTGTGCAAGTTAGGGGGTAAAGGTGGACTTGATACCTTCCCTTGGGTTGAGTTATCGTTATGACAGTTGAGAGGTACCGTTGTGATGGCCTTGTTCAAAGCAAATTGTGGACGAAAGTGCAACACCTTGTGATGTTAAAATTGGTGAGTACATGTAAGTTTAGCTGAACATATACGTGATGACCTCGCTTAAGTAGCGGCGGTCCAAAGGTAGATGCTAGACAATCTAAGTCACGAGAAAGTATGTACCGAAAAGAGGTACGGACCTCTTGAGTTCGGATATGAGGTGAGTCGAGTTAAGAGTATCATGGATACGAGGCGTCGTACGTGTTGGTAATTAGAAAGGGGTTGGGTTCCAATATATCAGACCTTTTTGGAGGTATTGACGCGAGTTGGGAAGTGGTTTACAGGTTGGCTTGGCCACTAAGAGGAGAGGATGTTCACCAGATTTCAAGTATGACGATCGATAGAAAACATGTATGACTCAAGTCATATTGTTAGTCGCGTTGATCTAGTGGTAGACGAGGGCCGATGAGGCTACCGGGAGGATGTGATATAGTATCTTTGTTGGAGTATTTATGATGACCTAGTTACATCGAGTTGGCCGATGGGTTGGAAAGTGTGTACATGTGTGTTTTATGTGTTTGGTGCCCTGAGCGGGAATGCGTGTAGGATTGGTTAGCTTTTGCTTCTATGTGCTATGTGGTTCATACGATTATGTGTGCAGGCCTTGTGAGGTCTTGACGTGGCTACACGAGTGGGTGATAGTTATCGATTAGGAAGTTGCAGTTTACGGTTTTGAGTGGTTACCGAGATCTTGCCGAGATTTTGCGTTATCAAAGTTTCGGGACTAAACTTGTTTTAAGGGGGATTAATTAGTTGTAACATCAGGAATTTTTATTCCGGATTGTTAGCAAGTTACGGACCTTCTCGCGGGCGTGGCTTAGTTTTCCCGCAGGCACGAGGCGCTGAGTAACGCACCGACCCTTCGTTTTGGGAACCGACTCCTCGTTTCCCCTAAGTTGACCCCTCGTTGCCTCCCTTTTGCTTATCCCTTCAGCTGAACCTCTCTCTCTCTCTCTCTCTCTCTCTCTTCCCTTTTCACTCTCACGTGTTATTTCATTTTTCCCCTTTCCCCTTTGCTTCTTCTCCATTAATCTTTGGCTTGAGCTTGGTAGCTCTCCTTGATGACCTTCCCTCTCATCTCCTTGCTTGATGTCCAGTAGTGAGTTGTGCTACAAATCCGGATTAGTAATGGTAAGTTCTTCCTTCCTTCTTCATTCCTTCACCTTCATCTTCTTCCTTGAGCTTTAGTGGAGGAAGTCATGGATTTACCTTGTTCTTCTCTCTTCTTGTGTTCATGTGTTTGGATCGAGTCTTGAATGATTGTGTGAGTGTGGATCTAAGTGGGGATGTTCAAGAGCCAAGCAAGGAAGCTAGGAGGCCATTGCACACCAAGGAACCATCGATGAAGCTGTTCGAGATCGGCCACTGGAGTTCGACCGCCCCTGCGGTTGGATAGCGCCGCAGGGGCGACCTTTGCACTGAACCGCAGGTGCAGCCAGCCTGGGCTGCAGGGCGGCCAGACCAGGCCGCAGGGGCGGCTACTAGCTCTACCGGCCCTCCCTTGTGGTCTTCTTTCCCCTTTCGCGGTTGTTCTTCATCCTTCGGATCCCGTTCCTTTGCTTGGTGAGTTCCCTACCTTGAGTATGTATTCTTAGATGATCTTAGAGAGTGTTGATGATAGAAGCATGCTAGGTTTGACCTAGGATACTTGGAATTCCATGTAGTGGCTTGTGGACCTTAGGCGAGTATGGAGAGGTTGTTGGACTGTTCTAAGGGTTAAGGGTTGTATGTTTCTGAGTGGTACATGGGATGAGTGTAGGGATATCCTTGTGAGGTTGAGATTGTAAGTTTATAGTTGTGAGCTTATGGTTGTTGAGATTATGGGCTAGGATATGCGTATCCTAGCATAGTGCATGTTATTACCATTGTGATCATGGAGACTAGGCATATTATCCTAGTGGTGTTGTGAGTATGATCTTGTGAGATCCGAGGGCTTAGAAGTCTTAGGACTTCTAGCTTCTGTTGACTGTGATGTGAGCATGAGGGATTCTAGGAGGCGGTCCTAGAATTGAGAGTCAAATGGTCTTGCGTAGATCATTTGTTTAGAAGTCTTAGACTTCTATTGTGAGTGGGTTGTTGTTGATATAGTTATCTTCTTGTGAGAAGGTTGTGGACCCCTTCCCAAGGGAAGCGAGAATGTTGTGAGTTGAGTGTGGCGATAAGGTAAGTCTCCGGACTTACTTAGCTCGTATTCCTTGTATTAGTATTGATGTGTGTTTGGTGGTGTGTGTTTATTGTTTATTGTTTATAACAACTAAACCGGAATTAGGATTACCGACCTTTATATTATTTGGCTCAAGTGTATAATAATGGGCGGTGACATCACTGCCTAGCTCTTGCGAGAACTAGGAGGTTCTCGGCGACTAGCCCGTGCTGGTTAGACGGTCGGAGGCATCCGTACCGTTCTATTGCCGGAAGAGGGGACCGAGGCGAGTTTCAGGAGATTCTCGTGTCACAAAAGAAGTTGAATTAGAACGGGATACGACCTAATAGTAATAGTAAAGATAATAAACCGGATTGGTGTGCTTTGAGTATGTTATGTGTTATGATGATTTACTTGTGTTTGTGCCTTTCCCATTGATTCTAATGCCTCGAATATGAGCTAACGGTTTTATACCGAATGTTGTCGATTACCTTGCAGGTTAGGAATGCGGCCGAGAGATCCGGAAGGGTGGGCAGTCGGGTCCGTACATTTTAGGAAGGGTTTATGAGTTGGAGTTGAGTTGTGTTTTGTCCTTTGGTTGTTGCGTTTTGTATGCCGCGTGTTTGGCGTTTGATTTTGAGTTGTATCTCGGCTGAAGTTTGTTGTTGCATTATTTCGGGTTTCTTATCATTTGCATCAAATGATTTACGGTTTTGCCTTTGTTTGTGCCATGTTGGAAAGGTCCGGTGAAATTGTTGTCAAGCTAAGGGTCGGGACCCATTGTGAGGTCTCGCCCGTAGCATCCGGAGCCCCACGGATTTGGTGTGTTACAACCTGAAAATCTAGTTCTACCTCGATCTTATCTTCTAATAAGATAAGATTGAAACTAAAAGATGAAATGTCCCATTGGACGAGCCAGAAGTCTATCCCAAACAAAAGGGATAAGGAAAGAAGAATAGATGTTGAAACAAGTTAGACGAGCGATATCATGTGCCAAGGTGGTGGGTTGTGTCCAAAATTTGCTCCATGACTTCATTGTTTCAACAAGAGGTCTTCTCGAGGTCATGTGCAAAAGGAAGGAGGGGGAGATTGAGCAACTTGTAGCATGATCAAGCACTTCTACATCCCAATGTTCTTCACTTCACTCTCGGACCTCGGTCATTTCGGACTTGACCTTGAATTTTTTGACCACAAGAAGATTTTTAGTGTGCATGAGGTCATTCTGCTACATGTATCATTTGTACTCCTCAAATGCCTGAAATGTCTACAATTTCACCAACCAATATGTAGATCTCAAAAATACTAATAGGAGAAAAATAGACCAATAATATATGTCATTTTGTCCAAAAAAGATAAGGAATGAAATAGAATTATGATGGAAAAGTACGCTCAATAGAGTGATATCACTAATATTTTTGCGGTTTCATCTACGTGTTGCTCTTATGTTGTGAAACGTACTTAAGATTCCTATCACTAAATTTTGAATGATCTGCTTTACTTGTTCCATTCAATATTCTTGTTGAAACTCAATGACATATCCTTTTTTTTCTAGTTTAGCCTATTAATCTTAACATTACTCGAAGGAGTAAATTCTATTTTCATTAATCTCTAGTTTTTCAAACTCCAAACCACCTTTCGGACCTGACAATTTATATTTCCAAAAAGTTTCCCCTCCAAAGTTCAATATACTCTTTCATAGACTGCATTTTTTACAAGGTTGCACATATGATCGAGTACCTTGAAGGCTTGAAACCAGGTATGCGACATTTGTTTGATAGTCATTTTACAATTTTCTCTATGAGTCCACATTAGCTCAAAATGCAATGATTTGTTCGTAGGACACTGTGATTGACTATAAGTATAGAAATCTGACAATGATAGATCCGAATTCATAAATGCATGGTTTCACGTGCATATATTAGTTAAGTTTGAATAATATCCGTGTAGGTCGGCGCTCTATCCAATTCTTCAAAAGCATTATTGCTTATTTCCTTACGTTTGGTCCAATATCGCCATTGGATCCTTTCCTTTAGGGCTGTGCAAAATCGGACCGAGCCGAAATTTACGGTTCGGTCTACGGTCCAGGTTATTTTTGAAAACCCGGGTTACGGTCCTGGTCCGATTCTGGACCGTATTAAACAGTAACCCGGGTTGGATCATAAACTACATATATCCGGTCCGGTCTGGTCCGGTCTAGTCTAGTTTTGGACCGAAAACCTCACCAAAATTGCACAATTTAGGTATAAACCTGTCTGGTTTGAAATATTCAAAATTGCACAATTTAGGTACAAACCGGTCTAATCCGGAAACGGACTGGTCTGGACCGGACCGTAACAGTCCGGTCCCTGTCTGGTCTACGGTACCGATCGAGAGTGTTGCCAATTAGGATGATATTGTCATCGACTTGAAAACAAGGTGAATGTTATTGATGATAGTATTTTGATGACAAGTTTTGATGAAATATTTTTATAACAAGTATATTCGATGATATGATTTGTTAATAAAAATAACATTTTGATGACAATTTTTTTTAATTACATGTTTGGTAACATCATTTGTTATTAGCAGTAGTATTTTGGAGAATTTTTTTTTAATGCGTGTTTATTATATATTTATTTGGTCACATATATCATTTGTTATTAACTATTAATATTTTCATAACATACACAAAATAAATTCCGCCTAAAAGTCAATTGACAAACGTCTGGATGCTGTAATAATATATAAGTGAACTTATGGAAGTAGATGATATGCAATTGATGCTATATATTCATTCATGAACGTATATTCTGTATTAGTTAGAGTAATTCTTCTAGAATCAAGATATAACAATATATAGGGACATAATCTAATTAGATAGGTAAGTCAATATGAATATAGTGCATGTATATAATCTTTTTTATATGCACGTGTAGAGAAAATGATTAATTAGGGTGAACATCATGCATGAGAAATTGATCATTTTCCATATCCATATCACTGTGATACTGTAATGATCGAATAAGAGAAGCTAAATATAGAAGTAATTAAAAAAATGATGAGCTAATTAGGTAAGTAGGCTTTTTTTAATTTATAGCTAGTAATTAGGCTTTTTTTTATTTTTTGTTAAGTAACTAGACCCCTCTTTCTTTTTTTTAACCGTTCAACTCCTTCCTCAACCCTAACTCCTCTCCTCTCTTCCCTCTCTTCCCTCTCCGCCGCAAATCGCAGACTCTCGATCTCTCCATCTCCAATGCCGTCACCGGAGGAGTCTCGCTGCGCCACCGCCTTCGTCTCGCCGTCGTCACCATCGAAGCCATCGAGACAGCCCTCGCCGCCGGAGCTCCTGAGCATCTCTCCCCACCGCCTTCTCTCGATCTCTCCATCTCCAATGCTACTTGAATGTTTTAACAGAATGTTTTAACAGAATGTTTCAATGCTACTGTTATCCATGTTTTTGGCATGCCATTTTCTAGTATGTGATTTGTTTGGTATGCAATTTTTTTGGTATGCAAATTTTCTGGTATGCGATTTTTCTGGTATGCCATTTTTCTAGTATGCCGACTTTTTTGGTATGTGATTTTTCTGCGATTTTTCTGGTATGATTTTTTTGTACGAATTTTTGGTATGTAAATTTCTAGTATGTAAATTTCTGGTATGTAAATTTCTGGTATGTAAATTTCTGGTATTAAAATATCTGCTATGAAAATTTCTGGTATGAAAATTTAGTTTCTGGTATGTAAAATTCTGGTATAAAAATTCTGGTATAAAAATTATGGTATGATAAATTCTGGTATGATAAATTCTGGTATGATAAATTCTGGTATGATAAATTCTGGTATGATAAATTCTGGTATGATAAATTCTGGTATGATAAATTCTGGTATGAAAAATTCCGGTATGAGAAATTTAGTCCAGAAAATAAAAAAGAGATAATAAAAAAAGGCAAAAATAAATAAATAAATAAATAAAACAAATTCAGTAATTAAAAATTAAAACTTATACTTATATAACAAATAACAAATATCATTTATTCATTTCTTTTTAAATAGAAGGGTTAATAATTTTTATCTACTATTAAATGAAAGTGGTAAAAAATTTGGGGTACACTTTGTTAAACAAAAACTCAAAAAAGTCAGTATGTCAAATTCTCCCATTTTAATTTCAAGGCAATTATCCAATACCTAAATCTAGAATTAACTAATTAACGAAGAAAATATTATATTATATTATATATATAGTGAAGTCGGATTGAACATAACCACAAGGTTAATTATCTCATCTTGAAAATAAGCTACAATGGAGTGGTGTACAGCCAACGGTGTCGTTTTGATTGCTCTACTCTTCGGGGTTGTTTTGCAGAACACTGATGCAATGTCGCTAGATTTTGTGGCAGGTACATGGAAACAAGGTCATGCGACTTTCTATGGCGAAAGTGATGGGTCTGGAACTTTCGGTATGTTAACATATCCCAAAAGACGACGTCGTTTCGAATTTGTTTTTTTATGTGTTAATTTTTTGCATGGGGTTTGTACGTAGAGGGAGAGTGTGGATACGGATCAGAGCAAAAAGCGGCCTTCGGAGTCCAAACAGCGGCGCTAAGTACCGTGTTGTTCAACAACGGAGCAACTTGTGGGGCGTGCTACGAGCTCCAGTGCGTGAACGACGCCAAATGGTGCATTAAAGGTTCAATCGTCATCACCGCCACTAACCTCTGCCCGCCCAGCTCCGGCTCCGCCGCCTGGTGCAACGCTCCAAACGAACACTTCGATCTTTCCCTGCCGGCCTTCCTCAAGATCGCCCAATACAAGGCTGGCATTGTCCCAGTCCAATACCGCAGGTTCACTAATATACATAAACAGACATTATACATATAAAATATTTTAGGGTTTGTTTTGAAATTGTTTGTACGCATGTTTCAGGGTACCGTGCGAGAGGTCAGGTGGAATCCGATACACAGTGTCACCAAAATCGAACCAGTAATTCTTGCTGGTGTTGATATGGAACGTTGGAGGTGCGCAGGAGACGTGACGGAGGTGTCAGTACAAGTAGGTAACGAATGGAAGGCGATGAGTCGCAATTGGGGGCAACTATGGCAACTCAATGATGGCCTTGTAGGCAAGGAACTCAGCTTTAAAGTCAAAACCAGCGATGGTCAGATCTCAATCTCCCAGGGCGTCGCCCCTTCCAATTGGCAATCTGGCCAAACTTTTGTTGGATAGAACAATATTATGTAGGCTTTGGGCGAATTGGCTAATTAGCGTCTATGGTAATACTAATTTAGTCATTAGGTCTGTTTTGGGGGTAATTTCATAAACTTATGATATTATTAAAATATTTTAATGAAATTACCATAACTTAATGAATTGGTTATGATTATTGCTTGTGATGATGTTTGTCCAAATTTTAACTTGTTAATGGCCTTTATTGATTAATTTGGTTATGGTAATATCCGTTCTTTTGGAATAAATTGAAAAAGAGATTAAAAAATTGTAGAATGTGTGATGATTGATGAGTGGGTTAGTCAAGACTTAACAAATTAACTCCTTTAAACCCCAATAACCATTCTACAAAATTAAGTTAAACTTTGGACAAATATCACAAGGAATCATTATAATTAAAATATTATGAACTCAAATAGTTAAAGAAAATAAAGTCTAACTAATGGTTATTTGATAAAAATATTTATAAAAAAATAAATTATTATTTAATAATAAATTACAAATATTTATATAATTATTTTTAGAAGTGTCCCGTATGTAGCAAGGATCTTTACTAATAGTTTTTGTACTATCATTATCATTCTAATTAAGATTAATTATTTTATTTTTATAGATTATATCTTAAATTATAATCTCCTTCATTCTCTATATGTCATATAGATTCAAAGTATAATGAATAATCATATATCTGGTTACGATGAACCATTAATGTAAATTGTAAAGGAGACCTCATATGATGAACAATGGACATCTATTATTCGTCAAGTGGACAACAATGTTTTAAAAATACAATGATATTTTATAAAATGGAAACAACTGTACATGAACAAATAAACCAATTTTCATGAACTAGTATGATAGGATAAACATGTTCATCTACTATCGTCCGATAATTAGTTCATAGTTAAGTTTAATCACATAACCAACATGCATTATCGTATACAAGAAAGATAAGTTATAAGAATGAATAGACAATATACACCGTTTATGAGCAATTGAGCAGTATGTGTCTGTGCTTACATTGTCGCACGATTAATTAATCCATAAGCATAAGCAAGAATGCAATTGTTCTCTCCCCCAAACATAAACATATTCTCTCCCCCAAAAAGTCTTTTCTTTTTCTTTTTTTTTTAATGTTTTTGTAGTTATTTTTTGTTTGATTATGTGGTTAATAGTTATAATAGTTTATAATTCTCCTTTAATAGGGTAAACGTTCTGGTACGGTGCATAATTTACGGTACGGGCGTGCGGCTGAACGTACGCCCGACACGTGTCCCGGAATTTTTTTATTTTTTTTTTCAGAAACAAATGAAAATTTGTTTGAACTACCATGTTATAATTTAGAGGAAACTACGTCAAACCACCTTTTATTTTCATCTATTAACATTAAACAACCCTTTATATATTATTTAGCACATAACCACCCTATATCATAACAGGTTTGCAAAGTCCCACCACTCAAGCCTATTTCAGGTAATATTATTTTAACCCCTATTCATCTTCTCTAACCCCAAATCACCTATGAACCGTCATCGTTAGGCTAAACTATAGCTACAACAACCCTTACACGATTTTCGTCACCGACCTCGCCCTTGGTTCACCATCTTCGGCGTTATTACAATTGACCGGAGTCACCGACATCGTCCTGGATCCTTGATGAATGTAGAAAACTTACTAGAGCTTCCCTAGCTATACACAATGGAGAACCCAAATGAATCTCGGTCCCTTACCTTTTTTAAAGGATCTCGGTCCATTACCTTAATTTCTTAAAGACGTCATTGTGTACGGAGAATCTATAGGTTCGGAATCGAAATGCGAAAGCTATTATAATATGCGATTATAGAAGAAGTACTCCGGTGGTTAAGATTCAGCGGCAAGAAGTTCGACAACACGGGACTCATTTCTCTGTCGATTAACAATATCACCGAAATGATGGGATAATTGAACATTTAGGAAATCTAGAAAATTTTGTTAGGTTTTTGATCTTATTAGTACTACCTATTAAGTTAATCTTATAAAATAAACTATAATAATTTGTGGGTAAGTAGTGATGTTGTTCTACAGATCTTTTTCTAATCGGTGTAAACTAAAAGACACATGAATGTGGGGTTTCAAGATTGCATAGGTTGTGGGTAATTCATTAACCGATCTCTTCACTAGAGTTGATTAAAGTGTGCGCAATGTATAGTTCTAAAATGGAGATTTGACTTTTTTATTTTTGGTTAATTGGTGGGAGGAAGAAGAACCAGAGAATCTAATAGAACGTTTAACAGAAATGGGTCATGGGTGGTGCTTTGCAACCTTATTATGATATAGGGTGATTTTGTGTTAAAAAATATTTAAGGGGTGGTTTAATGATAACGAAGGAAAATAATGGGTGGTTAAATTTAGTTCTCTCTATAATTTATGCACTATTCTCCTATAAACTTGAATTATTCCCATATAATTCATGAACTATTACTTTTTAATATATTATATCAAATTATTTATAAATTAATCATTTATATGTTATGAACTATTCAATTGTAATTCATGAACTATCATTTTATAAGTTATGCACTATCCTTTATAAATTTTGCACTTTGAACTATTCTATTATAATTCATGAACTATTCTATTATAATTTATGAACTATCCCACAATAAGTTTTGAACTATTATTTTTACTCCTTTATAAATTTTGCACTATGAACTATTCTATTATAAATCATGAACTATCCTTTTATAAGTTATGAACTATTCATTAATAAGTTTTGAACTATTAATTTCACTCGTTTTTTTTATAATCACAATCACCAGCATACGTTTTGTCTGAAAGAACGCCCGCGCGTGAAAAACCAATTTTCATACGTTTTGTCTGAAAGTCTTCCGGCTACGGCTCCGGCCTTCGGACAACATACAACATCCAATCCGTAGCCTCCCTGATGAGTGTAGTCGCCCCCAACGTGGGGGTGGACACCTCTAATGGTACTATGGATATCCCGATGGGGGATAACGCCCCTCCGGTCACCAATCAGACCCCAAAGTCGTCTTATAGAGACACGGTGGTGAGAATGTCGATGGAAAAACCACAAACTTCTTTCGGGGGCTACACTGCCCAGGGTCCAGCAAAGAGCGGTTCACCCCTTACTGACGAGATGATAAACGAGAAAGTTACAATGATCTACCCAAACGGACCCAAAGGGATAGCGTCCATCACTATAGCGAAGGAAATTCGTGAAACGCTGGGGTCGGAATGGGAAGGATCAATCGTGGTGAAATTGCTAGGGAAGGTCCTATCTCATTACACTATGGAGAAACAGATCCGATACATGCTCAACCCTACAGGGAGAATGTGGGTAGTGGATTTGCCGAACGAGTACTTCTTGTTAAAGTTCGACTCGGAGGTAGACTACCTGAAGATGCTTACTGTTCGCTCCAAACGGTGTGTGCAAGCTTTAAATTTATAACCCTAGACTTAAGCTTAAAACAAGGATGCGAACCCGCAGTGTACGGGTCAATCGTAGTAAAAAAGCAAGAAATTCCAGGGGTCGATCACAGGGACTCGGTGAAACAAAGTCAATAATGGTAAGCTTCGTGAATACTAACCACAAGAGCAATTAACACAATCAAAGATGAATAAGAAGTCAATAAAGCAAATATGTAATTCTAGGGATTAAAGCATCTAGTTGTGGTTCCAACTCAAGATCTAAAGATAAGCGGACAAA
The DNA here is from genome assembly GCA_033239045.1 of Fagopyrum esculentum. Classification (NCBI taxonomy): domain Eukaryota; kingdom Viridiplantae; phylum Streptophyta; class Magnoliopsida; order Caryophyllales; family Polygonaceae; genus Fagopyrum; species Fagopyrum esculentum. The sequence goes on along the minus strand of BSUD01000001.1, from coordinate 138,254,117 downwards.
GCTGAGATTTTTGCGTGGGGAAGGTGTTACTAATGTGGAGTAGATCACGGGGTAAGTCTCACTACACACTAATCCTAAACCGTAACTCCTATTACCGGGTAAGTCTTAAGAAATCAAGATAAAGAACTATAACCTCAAACTAACACACCATCTAAGGGAATAGAATCAACCTTTACCGGATAAGTCTCAGGCTAACTCACAAAGATGGGATGGAAGCACACTCAAACCCCAATAAAGGATAATCCTTTATTACCTACACTTATGATCGTTGGTACACAAACTAAGGAATTACCGGGTAAGTCTCATCCTAAACTTGCATTAAACCAGAGAGGTGTAATAAGAATAGGATTTAGCAAACTCTAACACTTAACTTTCTGTTTAGAATCGGATAAGTCACCTCGGTCAGAAGAATTCCACCCCGGCCGAGATGTTCATCGACCGAACGAGATGCTTAGGGTTAAGGTTAAAGACTCGAACTTTCAGGATCCTACTGGAATCTAAGATTATTCTATCATTGTTTTTCCCACAACCTTCAGCCAATCACCCTAGAATCACACAAGGAAATTAGCCACTCATCATCATTATGAAAGTATTAAATATATGGGAAGAAGGTGAATATTTGAACAAAGAAGAATTTAAGGAAAGACTTCACTAACTGAATCAAATATCACAACAAAGCGTTCCTTGGATAACAATCCAACAAGACAAGACAACAAGTGAGGGAATTAAAGACAATCTTACAAAACCCTCCAATAAAGCTATAATAGCTATAGACTTCAATCTTCCTTCAACCTTCAAAAAGGTTCTTCGAATCTCTCCAATTGGAGTATGCTGCTGCTGCTGCGTAAGCGACTCTCTTGCGCTGATAGCGGGTTTTTCGGTGTAAGCGGGATATTGGATTTGTGGAAATCCAACCCTTTTTATAGGGAAATAACCCTCCAAAGATAAGATATCTTAGGAAGATCTTTTCCCATAAAAATAGGTAAAATATATGATTCTGCATATCTCCTTCCTTCCAGGAGCCAAGCCCAAAAATATAAGATCACTTTCCAAATTTAAAAGATCTCATCCAAGAATAAAATATTCTCGCCGCGTCCTAGGTGTTCGCCTCGGTCGAGTCGATATCTCTGGGTCACCTCGGTCGAGGTGAATTTCTGGTCAACCGAGGTGAGTCACAACAGAATGTGAAATCTCTTGAATCTGCTCCAAAGTAAATCTTTAATCCATGGCTATGCTCCCTGGATGTAGCTCCAAATGACTCATGACTCCTTTTTGCTCCTTTTTGATGCAAACGTACCATTTTACCTACAATTACAGCAAAACTAGGTGTAGACCTCGATTCTCGCAAAGGTAGATGAAATGGTAATAAAATCACATAATGTACACACAAACATGCAGATTATGAAAGATAAAACGTCCAAACAAACCTCAAAATATAGACTATAATTCATGCTATCAAAATACCCCATACTTAGCCCTTGCTTGTCCCCAAGCAAGTTCCGCATATAGAAGACAAGATAGAATGGATTATAAGTCAAGAAAATCAATGAAAAAGTCTTTCAAAAACATTTTATGGTGTGCAACTATCATAGATCACCCTAAGAGAATGCTTCATGGAATTTAAAAGCTCAATATGCTCAAAACATTTTATAAATATAAGAAAGTTGTTCGTCTTTGCATAAAACCATAGAATGCGTAATAAATCATAATCATCAAAATTAATCATGTATAATCCGATTTAAACCACTAAGTCAATCAACAAGCTTTAGGTCTCAAGGGCTTCCCAAAAGAAAAGGTCAAGAAACGTGTAGGGTAGGGATATATGTAAGGTAATGTGGTGCTAGAATCCAGGAAAAGGATGAACTTCACTTTCACTTCGGCTTGCAACATCTTCCACCAATAAGCTTCGCTTATTTCACATTTTTTTTCTTTTTACTTTACTTTTTGGGATGCATGGACAGAGGTGCACAATAACCGAAGCCTAGGAAATCTGCAATCATCAGTTTCTCGAGATGCATCAAACCCTTGATGCACATACCATGACCCGTTAGGAATATCGCTCAATCCGACTTTGGCAAGACACAAAAACCCGGCTATGTGAATGGTGCCGAGTTACTCATCTTCATGATTGACTTCCCCAAACCTATTATTGCTTTCTAACACTTTTACTTCCAACCACTTCTCAACTTTAACTCCACATGCTTTCACCACTTCGCTTGCTTCCAAATTCCCGGATAGGTAAAGGGAGGCAAAATGTATATGAGGGGCTAAGCATGATCAAGAAGAAGAAGAAGAAAAGAATGAATTGCCTTGGTCTTTCCAATAAGAAAGTGAGAGAACTTAACCTGCGGTGTCAACCTTCAAATTCAACATAATTTGGAAAAAAACAAAGTATTAAACATGCTAATAATTTCAAACAAAGCATTTAGCAACTTAAACATATTATAAAACCCTTCAAACACATAAACAATTTAAAACCAGTAAGTAAACAAAATCTTCACTGAGATCATATCCAGACAAGTGGCACAAAATCATTTTCGAAAACTTTCTGTTACGCACCTCGGTCGAGGTGTTCTTGGTTCAACCGAGGTGAAATGCCTCGTTTGGCCAAGACTGACTCAGTCGAGGTCAAAAAAATTTTTTAAAACCATTTTTTTATTTTTTCAGTTTCGACGTTTTTTTCAATCAAATAACCTGTAGGTATGCATGTAATATCAGATAATCATATTAATGCAGAAGTGAAGCATAAATAAAATATCCGATAAGATAGAATTTCATACATCAAAAGTAGTCGAATAACATCAAGTAGTCAAATAAATACAAACACCCCATACTTGGGACACACTGTCCCAGTGGGTCAATATAAGTCTGAAAAATGAGAGTACTCACCGGATAAATAGCTGAACTGCATAAAAATATAATAAAGAAAATCCTGCAGCTCCTCAGTAATCCTGATCCGGCGGTGGTGGTGGTGGTACGTACGGATACTGAGCCGGGTCGAACAAATAGCCCATAGTCTGCTGGAATTGTAGCTCCATCATCCTACGCTGATAGTGCTGCTCCTCTAACATCTGATGAGTCCAGCGGTCAATGTGTCGGTCCTGGGCAGCAAATCTCTCATGCATGTCCACAGTAAGGGCAGCATAAGAGTCTATCATCTGATCTGTCAGGTCGTCGATCCGGCGATGAACCTCAGAATCTCTATGACGGCGTGTCCGACGCCTATCTAGCGGGAGGTGCAGCAGGTGCAGGCTCAGTATCCTCCTCATCATCCAAGTCTATGATCGGCGGTGCGCTCGTACCTGCAGTATCCGTCCCTGTATCCATCGGGACTCCACCATCTCTCTCATCTACCGTCTCCTCGTCGTCGTCATCCTCCTCCTCCTCAACCGGGGCAGCTGTTGCCTCTCTATGATCCTCCATCAGTGGAGCCCAAGCTGTCTGCCAGTAGTGTGGATCGAAAACTGTGAACTGTGCAGACCAGCGGATCCCCTGTGGTGCAGTCCGCTCCCAAGGCATAGCAACATATGGAGTGGTCAAACCACGGGGAACCAAAATCCTCCGTGTGATCATCTCCTGTAATCCAAGCGGCTTCGGAGCCGCCATCATCGTACAAACACTGAGGTCCATCCCGTGATAAGCAGCTATATGGGTGACTAGACCTCCGCAGCAGATGTCTCCCTTCGCCTTGGCCTTGATCTTGTGCAGGTCCTCTGCCAAGATCAAGCCAAAGTCTGGGAAACCGCCCGTGACCATACAGTAGAGGCTGAAGAGCTCGCCCTGTCGGATCTTCTGGGGCGTCTCAGTACGCGCCAGAAGTGTCTCGCTGAATATCCTATGGGCTAGTCTGAAGGTTGGGTGGAAGATGACCTTCTCCCTGGAATCTCCAGGGCGCCATATGTTTGCATGCTCGGTAATATGGGCAATCTGCCCCCAGAACTCCCTAGCTACGGATCGGGAGGGGAAATCAGTGGCGGTGGGCTCAGAAAAGCCGAAAATCTCTCTCCAAACCTCTAGGGGAACTATGAAGTTCCGGTTCATCAACCGGTACTTCACAGACTGGTCTGTGGGGAGGTAGGAGAAGGAGCTAACAAACTCTAAGGTCGGCTCCAAATAGGCTGGGGCTCGGATCTCAGTAAACTGATCCAGCCCAACAGTGGCGATCATCCTCCTAAGGTCACCATCTAACCCTAGGCAATCGAAAGCTGACACGTCCAGAAAACGTGGTGCAATAACTGGACGGCTAGCTATGCGCTCATAATCTACCCGGCATCTCTCGTGGATCACCGGGCAGTAAGGACGGGAAGAAGAGGAAGAAGGGGAAGGTGAGGATCTGTCTCTGAGGGCTAGGCGACCGAGGCGCAACAGTCAACCCTCAAGAATCACCTCGGCCGAGATGCAGTTCGACTGGACCGAGGCGCAACAGTCGCGATTCCAATTCTCAGAAATTCAGTTCTTCCCCCAAAAATCACTACAATTGCTTCCTATGGGGTACTTAAGCTTTTTCTCAGCAGAATCAAGGGCAACCAAAGCCCAAATCGAAGCGAATGAACGAGTTAGGGTTTCGACTTGTTTTACCTCGTTTCGGTCGATTCGTTCGATTTCTTTGCAGATTTGTTGTTGCAATAGGTTCCTCTACCCTTCAATCGCAGTTTGGAAGCGGAAATCTTCGAAAATGAGCAAAAATGGAGGAGGCGAGGTGGGAAGGGCGCCGCGGTCGAGTTGGATAAGGTAAAAAGTGAAAAAATAAATTTTTCCCCTTTTTATACTGTTCCTGGATCTGCTGTCACCTCGGTCGAGATGGTCTCGACTGGACCGAGGTGGTACGGACCGAGGTGGTTCTGCAGAAATCCTAATCGCCTCGGTTGCTCAAGAATCAACTCGGTCGAGGTGCTCTGACAGTAACCGAGATGCTTCTGTCTTCTCAAAATCTCGAACTTCTGTCCTTCCAGTTATGCTCCTTCCTTAGATATTCCCTGTTGTCTGTCCAGAACGCCAAAAACAAAGCAAAGCAAAGCAAAAACAAAAACTATCTAAGCTAGACTAGAAAACGGGAAAAGAAAACAATACCTTGGGTTGCCTCCCAAGAAGCGCTTGGTTTAAGGTCGCTAGCTGGACCATGATGCGTCTCAAATGAGGTAGGAGGTGCCCTCACCCCATACTTCACCTCCATCGTGGGGTGAAGTAAGTAAATCCATCAAACGCTCCAACAAGTGTAAGTGCTCATCGGGGAATGAATCGTCTATGGGTGGATCATCCGTCTCGCGGGAAGATTCCGGTAGCCGGCTGAGGTGATCCGCAACTGAGTTCTCGGATCCCTTCTTATCACGGATCTCTAGGTCAAACTCTTGAAGCAACAGAATCCATCGAATAAGGCGCGGCTTGGCATCTTTCTTAGCCAACAAGTAACGAATGGCTGCATGGTCGGTGTAGACAATGACTTTCGCCCCCACTAGATAGGAACGAAACTTCTCGAAAGCATATACGACCGCCAATAACTCCTTCTCGGTGGTAGCGTAGTTGCGTTGTGCTTCATCTAGCGTCTTGCTAGCATAATAAATGGCGGTGGTCCGTCCATCCTTCTTCTGTCCAAGCACCGCTCCTACGGCTACATCACTAGCGTCACACATGACCTCAAAGGGCAAGGTCCAATCAGGAGGTTGGATAATGGGAGCGGAGGTCAACGCTTCCTTAATCCTGTAAAAAGCATCAAGACACTCCTGCAAAAACTCAAAAACAACATCTTTATTCAAGAGGTTAGTTAGAGGTTTAGAAATCTTAGAGAAGTCCTTGATGAATCTCCTGTAGAAACCTGCATGCCCGAGAAAACTCCTCACACCTTTAACAGAACAAGGAGGAGGGAGCTTCTCAATAGTCTCGATCTTAGCTCGATCGACCTCAATACCTCGATTAGAAACGAGGTGTCCTAGCACAATGCCTTCATTAACCATAAAATGACACTTCTCCCAATTCAGAATAAGGTTAGTGTCTTCACATCTTTTAAGCACTAGAGAAAGGTTAGATAGGCAATCATCAAAAGAGGAACCATATACAGAAAAATCATCCATGAATACCTCCATGATCTCCTCTATGTACTCGGAGAAGATAGCCATCATGCATCGCTGGAAGGTAGCGGGTGCATTGCACAATCCAAATGACATCCTCCGATAGGCAAACGTCCCCCAAGGACAAGTAAAAGTGGTCTTCTCCTGATCATCCGGATAGATAGGAATCTGGAAGAATCCACTATATCCGTCCAAGTAGCAAAAGTGTGAATGCTGGGCCAACCGTTCGAGCATTTGATCGATGAAGGGAAGCAGAAAATGATCCTTCCGAGTCGCCGTGTTCAGCTTCCTATAATCGATGCAGACTCTCCAGCCCGTAACGGTCCTCGTTGGGATCAACTCGTTATTCTTATTCATCACAACGGTCATCCCTCCTTTCTTCGGAACGACATGCACCGGGCTAACCCACTTGTTGTCCGAGATAGGATATATAATACCTGCATCCAACAACTTAAGAACTTCCTTCTTCACAACCTCTTTCATGATCGGATTTAACCGTCTTTGAGGTTCCCGTGAAGTCTTATGATTATCTTCCATTAGAATTCTATGCATGCAGAAAGAAGGTTTAATGCCAATGAGATCGTCCGTGGTATATCCTATAGCTTTTCGATGCTTTCTCAGGACATGCATTAACTTAGACAATTCAGATTCGGAAAGGGAAGCACTAACAATAACGGGATAAGTAGAATCCGGTCCGAGAAAGACGTACCTCAAGTGATTAGGGAGTTGTTTAAGCTCCACGACTGGGGGTGCTCTCTGAGAGGGACCCTTGCTTCCTCCTTCCAGTAGAGTGGTGTCAGAAACTGGACTTGCGGAAGTCTCAGTTGGAATCGTCTCGCCATCGACCTCGGTCGAGGCGCATAGGCGTTGACCGAGATGTTCTTCGGTCGCCTCGCTCAGTCCAGAAAGTGCTTCGGTCGAGGTACTGCTGCTGGATCCGAAACTGGAGATCTTTGTCTCCTGGACTAGCTTCTCAGTTTTAGCTCCTGGATCCTCTTCCAGTGCATTTAAGCTCCGTATATCTGCATCACAAGAAGCATCTATACCTTCCTCCATTAAACTGAAGCTTATAACTCTTTCGAGTGGATTGTTAATAAGGATGGAGCTCACCAATTCTCTTGATTCTTCTTCATCGTAGATGTTGAAGATATCGTCAGTTAGCTGCTCTCCTTTCATGGCTGCAAGTAGTGCGAACTCCACCTCATCGCCACCAACGTTGAATTTTAACTTGGCGTTCTTGCAATCCACGTTGCAACCCGAAGTTGCTAGAAATGGCCTCCCGAGAATAATAGGAACAGGATAATCTGCGGGAATGTCAAGTACAACAAAATCTATAGGTAGATAGAAGTTACCTAACTTGACCGGAACGTCCTCCAAGATGCCCACGGGATGGGTAATGGAGCGATCCGCCATATAAAGTCGAATCTTGACCGGCTTGGGCTCTCCAAGACCGATCTTCGTGCATAGCTCCAGCGGGATGATGCTCACGCTGGCTCCTAGATCACAAAGGGCTTCACAAGTGACATCCCCAACTTGAATGGGAATGCAAAACGAGCCGGGATCTCTCAACTTAGGTGGCATCTTTTCCTTCATGATCTTGATAAGCTCCGAAGATTTAGATGTCATCCTAACCTCACCAACATCTTCCAGCTTCCTCTTCCTTGATAAGATTTCTTTTAAGAACTTCCCATAGGCGGGCATACCTAAAATAGCATAAAGGAAAGGAATATTAATATGTAGCTTATTCATCAAGTCAAGAAACTTACCAAAGTGCTTGTCTAGATGTGCTCTGGCTCTGGACTGAGGGAATGGAAGTGGTGGTTTGTATGCAGGAGGTGGAATATAAGTTTTTGTCGTCCCTTCTGCTTTCTGTTGCTCCGCCTCGGTTGGCATCTCGGTCGAGGTGTTCTTCGACTGGATCTGAACCGAGGTGTCTGCGTCGAGCGAGGTACTGGATCTGCAGTTTTGAGTCCACTCCTCGTCGTTATGGCCATGCATTGGCCCTTAGGGTTGCTTTCTGTCTTTGCTGGAAGCTTCCCTGGATCTCTTGGCGCTTCATTCGCCCTATTAGCAAGTTGTTATTCGAAGGACTTTTGGGCCCTCGAAAATGAAGTCATAGAATTCTCCATAGCGCTAAGCTTGATCAAGATAGCCTCCAGAACTGCGTCTTTCTTTTCCGGCTGAGATGAACTTGATCCTTGCCCTTGGCTCTTTAATGGAGTAGAAGAAGAAGAAAGGGAAGAGAGGAAAGGGTTAGAGGAATTATTGGAGTTGGAGTTAGAATAATTGTTACCAGGATTCTGGTTGCTTTGATTGTTCGTCCTCCAATTATTGCTATTTGACCCTCTATTGTTGTTGTTGTTGTAGTTGTTGTTTCGGGGACCGTTGTTGTTGTTACGGTACCCGTTATTGTTGTTGTTCCTTTGCCCTTGCTCTTCCTTCTTAGTTTGAGCCATCAAGAGTTCCTTCAATTGCTTCACGTCATTCTTCAAAGACGTGAGTTGATTGTTGTTGGATTGAGTCTCTTGAAAGTTGACTCTTTTAACTCCACCTTCAGCTCCTTGGTGGGTATATTTCTCCATGTGCAAGGCTTGCTTCTCAATGAAGTCCCAAGCCTCATCAATCGCCATGTCCATGAAGGTACTGGCGGATAGTAGTTGGAGATTGAACTGGGTGTTTCCGTCCAGCCCTTTGAAGTAGATCTCCAACAACTCAATCTTTGGAATCCCATGATGTGGGCAATCCAAAAGGATATCCTTGAACCGCTCCCAAGATTTGGACAAACTCTCCTTGTCCTTCATAATGAAAGCATTGATCTTCCCTCTCATTTCAGCGGTCTTTGAAGGGGGAAAGAATTTGGTCAAGAATTCCGTAGTCATCTCCTCCCATGTGCTAATTTTTCCTGGAGGAAGAGATTGATACCAAGTAAGAGCTCTATCTTTTAAAGAAAAGTAAAAAGATCTTAGCTTGTAGTTGTTATTTTCAATTCTGGAAGGTCGCAAGGTTTCCATCAAGATCTCGTAGTTTTGAAGATGTTGATGCGGTGACTCCTTCTCTAGCCCTCCGAATTGGCATTGGCGAATCATGGATAGAACTTGCGGTCGAAGTTCGTAGTCATGGTCCGCTGGATCTCCTAGGTTCACTCCTGGACGCCTCAGTTGTTGATTAGGGTCCATCCTTTGCCCTAGGGTTTGTGGGATTCCTGCAAGAAGAACATCTCGGACTGGTCTCCGAGGTGGAAGTACATCGGCCGGGGCATCAGGTACTGGAACCTGCCTCGGTCGAGGGTCAACTACTGGATCCTGCATCGGTCGAGGATCGACAGGAGGATCTTCCCTTCGTGGCTGTAGAATCTGATTTCGGATGACTGCTATTTCCGCTTCGATAGCTGCAGTCCTGGTGCGATTCTCTTCTTTCTCTTGCCTTAGTTCTTCCTTGCTGAGACGTAGCAGCTCTAGCGTCTCTTTTAATTCGGCCGCAAGATCGCGATCGTCTTGTTGGGCCATCTTCGCTTCTCTTAAGCGTCGCTTGTATGTCTTTTCTGGTTCGGGATCGTAAGGAACGATTTCCTTCCCGGTGTGGGTTCTTCGCATATACCTAAGAAAGAACCTGCAAAAGTCACTCAAGTAGAGTGGTTAGATGACACGGGGGCAAACGCCCCAAGAGCAAACCGTACCGGCTCGGTCTAGACCAAGTCCCCGGCAACGGCGCCAAAAACTTGTTCGCTCCAAACGGTGTGTGCAAGCTTTAAATTTATAACCCTAGACTTAAGCTTAAAACAAGGATGCGAACCCGCAGTGTACGGGTCAATCGTAGTAAAAAAGCAAGAAATTCCAGGGGTCGATCACAGGGACTCGGTGAAACAAAGTCAATAACGGTAAGCTTCGTGAATACTAACCACAAGAGCAATTAACACAATCAAAGATGAATAAGAAGTCAATAAAGCAAATATGTAATTCTAGGGATTAAAGCATCTAGTTGTGGTTCCAACTCAAGATCTAAAGATAAGCGGACAAAGCTGAGATTTTTGCGTGGGGAAGGTGTTACTAATGTGGAGTAGATCACGGGGTAAGTCTCACTACACACTAATCCTAAACCGTAACTCCTATTACCGGGTAAGTCTCAAGGAATCAAGATAAAGAACTATAACCTCAAACTAACACACCATCTAAGGGAATAGAATCAACCTTTACCGAGTAAGTCTCAGGCTAACTCACAAAGATGGGATGGAAGCACACTCAAACCCCAATAAAGGATAATCCTTTATTACCTACACTTATGATCGTTGGTACACAAACTAAGGAATTACCGGGTAAGTCTCATCCTAAACTTGCATTAAACCAGTGAGGTGTAATAAGAATAGGATTTAGCAAACTCTAACACTTAACTTTCTGTTTAGAATCGGATAAGTCACCTCGGTCAGAAGAATTCCACCCCGGCCGAGATGTTCATCGACCGAACGAGATGCTTAGGGTTAAGGTTAAAGACTCGAACTTTCAGGATCCTACTGGAATCTAAGATTAATCTATCATTGTTTTTCCCACAACCTTCAGCCAATCACCCTGATATCACACAAGGAAATTAGCCACTCATCATCATTATGAAAGTATTAAATATATGGGAAGAAGGTGAATATTTGAACAAAGAAGAATTTAAGGAAAGACTTCACTAACTGAATCAAATATCACAACAAAGCGTTCCTTGGATAACAATCCAACAAGACAAGACAACAAGTGAGGGAATTAAAGACAATCTTACAAAACCCTCCAATAAAGCTATAAAAGCTATAGACTTCAATCTTCCTTCAACCTTCAAAAAGGTTCTTCGAATCTCTCCAATTGGAGTATGCTGCTGCTGCGTAAGCGACTCTCTTGCGCTGATAGCGGGTTTTTCGGTGTAAGCGGGATGTTAGATTTGTGGAAATCCAACCCTTTTTATGTAACGCCCCAAAGTTAGGCGCGCTTGCGAGTTTTTCCTTTTCGAATATTTATTAGCCTAAATATTTTGACGAGTATTTTCCGCCTTGTTAATTAAATTTTTACGAGTTTATATAAATTATATTAATATATATTCCGTATTTTTATTTTAACGGAAAAGTTTGGAAATATTTTTCGATCCGGAAATTTCACTCCAATTAATACGATGAGTTGTTAATTCCCGGTTTCCTTTATTTTTTTTATTGTCTCCTCTATTTCCTTTTATTTTTATATATGGTACCTTTCCTCTCTCCTTGCTGATGAACAGCCACTCAGCCCAACGCTACCCGACTCCTCGCCTCTCCCGACCTCTCACTTCCGACTTCTCGTTGCTCCTAGTACTGCCTCTCTAGCTTGCAGGCTTTGCAGCTCTACAGGCTCTCTAATCACTCGATTCACAACTCTCAACCTCTCATCTCTCACAGCTCTCAACCTCTCATCTCTCACAGCTCTCAACCTCTCATCTCTAATCACTCTCGTATCTTTTTTTTTACTCTCCTCTCACACAGCAACATCACCACTCGCACTCTCCTCTCTGTTCTCTTGGCATCGGAACCACGTCGGCCGACACGAACCTCTCGAGCCGCCTCTGTCGAGCCGCAGTCGAGCCTCGCCATTGGAGGGCCACCGTCGACCCTCCTTTGTTTCCTGCATCTGTCAGTTGCAGCCTACCAAGCCAGAGCCTGCCGACCTCGGAACCACCATTTGAGCCACCATCTCACCGCCGTCCCCACCGTAGCCAACAGGACAGTCTTCAACGCCGGAGAGCCTTGCCGGCCGCCACCTCTGGAGCGCCCCTTGCCGCCGCCGCCGCTACTGCTTCCCCTTCCCCCAGTAATGCGCTGATTTGGGTTTTAAAACCCTAATTTTCATTAAAATCTGGACCCCTATTAAGTGCGATATTTACAGAATGTACCCATATGTTTATTATTGCAGTTTTGACCCACATTTTTTGGAAGTTGCATTTATACCCTGCTGAATTGTATTATTGAAGTCATGACATTATATTCTTAAAATGTGCAGCTTTTGCCCTTGGGTATAAATTATAATTTTTGACCCAAAGCTTAATTCGGAAATGGCCGGGTTTTGTGAGTTTCTTTGTTGTCGGAAAAGTTAACTTCGGATTTTATCTATCTTTATAAATTTTGTATGGATCATCCCGGAAAGCGTTTTTGCAATTTTTAATCCTTGTTTTAAAAGCGGGACTTTCCTTATATTTTATGCCCTCGTTAGTTTAATTTTGAGTTATGACTCAAGTGTTTAATTGCGGGTTTTTAGCGATTGCTTTTGAAAATACGTTTACCTTAGAATATTATAACTTATATATTACGATCAAATTTAGCGTATTAGCTAAATTTGTGTAGTTTGGTTTTAGGTCCGGAAGCGCCCCGATAAAGGCCTAACGAGTCCAAGTTCGACTTCCGTCTTTTGACGTCACGTGAGTACCCTCTCCCTCGAGATTATGATCTTACTCTATTTAGTTATATTTAGTATTAGTATCATGCTAGGTTGGATCTAGCATAACTTAGAGTGAATGCCAAGTAGTGGCTTTGAAGCTTAAGAGAATTGATTAAGCATGCTGGACCTTCTAGGCTAGATTATCGTTCCTTAGGTT
>BSUD01000001.1:138227006-138241443 GCA_033239045.1 Fagopyrum esculentum | reverse complement strand
CCACTCAGCCCAACGCTACCCGACTCCTCGCCTCTCCCGACCTCTCACTTCCGACTTCTCGTTGCTCCTAGTACTGCCTCTCTAGCTTGCAGGCTTTGCAGCTCTACAGGCTCTCTAATCACTCGATTCACAACTCTCAACCTCTCATCTCTCACAGCTCTCAACCTCTCATCTCTCACAGCTCTCAACCTCTCATCTCTAATCACTCTCGTATCTTTTTTTTTACTCTCCTCTCACACAGCAACATCACCACTCGCACTCTCCTCTCTGTTCTCTTGGCATCGGAACCACGTCGGCCGACACGAACCTCTCGAGCCGCCTCTGTCGAGCCGCAGTCGAGCCTCGCCATTGGAGGGCCACCGTCGACCCTCCTTTGTTTCCTGCATCTGTCAGTTGCAGCCTACCAAGCCAGAGCCTGCCGACCTCGGAACCACCATTTGAGCCACCATCTCACCGCCGTCCCCACCGTAGCCAACAGGACAGTCTTCAACGCCGGAGAGCCTTGCCGGCCGCCACCTCTGGAGCGCCCCTTGCCGCCGCCGCCGCTACTGCTTCCCCTTCCCCCAGTAATGCGCTGATTTGGGTTTTAAAACCCTAATTTTCATTAAAATCTGGACCCCTATTAAGTGCGATATTTACAGAATGTACCCATATGTTTATTATTGCAGTTTTGACCCACATTTTTTGGAAGTTGCATTTATACCCTGCTGAATTGTATTATTGAAGTCATGACATTATATTCTTAAAATGTGCAGCTTTTGCCCTTGGGTATAAATTATAATTTTTGACCCAAAGCTTAATTCGGAAATGGCCGGGTTTTGTGAGTTTCTTTGTTGTCGGAAAAGTTAACTTCGGATTTTATCTATCTTTATAAATTTTGTATGGATCATCCCGGAAAGCGTTTTTGCAATTTTTAATCCTTGTTTTAAAAGCGGGACTTTCCTTATATTTTATGCCCTCGTTAGTTTAATTTTGAGTTATGACTCAAGTGTTTAATTGCGGGTTTTTAGCGATTGCTTTTGAAAATACGTTTACCTTAGAATATTATAACTTATATATTACGATCAAATTTAGCGTATTAGCTAAATTTGTGTAGTTTGGTTTTAGGTCCGGAAGCGCCCCGATAAAGGCCTAACGAGTCCAAGTTCGACTTCCGTCTTTTGACGTCACGTGAGTACCCTCTCCCTCGAGATTATGATCTTACTCTATTTAGTTATATTTAGTATTAGTATCATGCTAGGTTGGATCTAGCATAACTTAGAGTGAATGCCAAGTAGTGGCTTTGAAGCTTAAGAGAATTGATTAAGCATGCTGGACCTTCTAGGCTAGATTATCGTTCCTTAGGTTGGGGTTCATGATCTTGTGAGATATATGTTGTTATGAGTTCTAGCATGTGTTTGAGAGAGTGGGTTGTGGATAGATCTCCTCATGCGTTGAGTGAGGGGTGAGTGTAGGAATTCTAGGATGCGGTCCTAGAATTGAGAGTCAAATGGTCTTGCGTTGATCATTTGTATAGAAGTCTAAGACTTCTTGTGTGAGTGGGTTGTTGACATATATCCTCTTGTGAGCAGGTTGTGGACTTCTTCCCAAGGGAAGCGAGAGTATTGTGAGTTGAGTGTGGAGAAGAGGTAAGTCTCCGGACTTACTTAGTTCGTATTCGTCGTATTAGTTTCGATGTGTGTTTGGTGGTGTTTGTTTATCGTTTATTGTATAACAATTAAACCGGAATTAGGATTACCGACTTTATTTATTATTGGCCCAAGTGTATGATAACGGGCGGTGACAACACTGCCTAGCTCTTGCGGAGAGTTAGGGGGTTCTCGGCGACTAGTCCGGGCAGGTAGACGGCCAGATGCATCAGTGTCATTCCTTGACGGTGAGTAGGGACCGAGGCGAGATCATGCGGTGATTCTCGTGTCACAAACCTAAGTTGAATTAGTAACGGGATATGACTTAATAATAATAAAAAGATAATGAACTGGTCTTGTGTGATTCGAGCATGTTGTGTGTTTATGTTAATTTGTGTGTGTGTGCCATCACCTTGATTCTAATGCTTTGAATATAGCTAACGGTATTATACCGATTGTTGTAGATGCCTTGCAGGATAGGGATGCCGCCGAGTGAGGCGGAGGAGTGGACAGCCGGGGTCTCCGTACATTATAGGACGGGGATGGTTATGTGTTGATGTCGTTTTTGAATTATCTTATACCTTATGGATTTATATTTTGGAGTTGTGTTGTTTTGAGGACTCGGCTGAGTTTCCAAATTGTACCTTTCTTTACGGATTGTTCGCATTGCATTAAAACGTTTTCGATATTTGCCTTTATTTGTGCCATGTTGGAAAGATCCGGTGAAATTGTTGTCAAGCTAAGGGTCGGGACCCATTGTGAGGTCCCAGCCCGTAGCGCCCCGAGTCCCGTGGATTTGGGGTGTTACAAAAGTGGTATCAGAGCCCTAGGTTGACAACAATGGCACTCGCTATCTTTTAAAGGCCGAATGAGGTATAAACAAAACCCCACGGGTTTTGACTTTTCATTTTTAAATTCATATGCATGAGTCGGGATGGGGTAGAATGTACGGGACCACCACTCCTCACGCAAACCTCGACGACGTAGATTTCTGGATTTGTTGTATATATTATATATATATATATATATATATTGGCATAGTTATATATATTTATATATGGCCTTAGGATGTTTTTGGACTTGTATGTACTTAGCTATGCATGTGACCTTAGGATGATTGGGCTTTTATGTCTTGGTTGTATCTTGGATTTTTGCTTCTTTTATGCTTTTATAAGTTTCCCTTTCGTATTAATATTACAAGTATTACGTATATATCGATATGTATATATATAAATAAACGTAAAACAATATCAGATGGCACGTACGAGAGCTACCGCATACGTAGGACCCACTAGGGGTAGACCACCTCTTTCTCCTACCGCCCCAAGACGGGGACGAGTAGGGAGACCTCCAGGCACGAGAGGTCGGGGACGTATCCCCATCACGGACCGACCAGTTATGGATCCGCCAGCAGTTGAGATTCCCGTAGAGGACGTGGCAGAGAGCATCATTCCCGAGGCTAGGGATAGGACAGTTGTTAGGTCAGAGGCGCGTAGTTCCCTATCTGCTAGGACCGGGGGAACATATATTGGGGTTGATGTGTTTGAGGACTATGTACGTCGAGTTGAGGAGGCGTTTAGGACGGGAGCACCACCTCCCGTACCACCAGTGCCGGTATCTGTACCAGCGAGACCAGCTGAGGTGTCACAGAGGGTGACTCCGGTTAGGGCCGCACCAGAGGTTGTTGCACCAGCAGTAGTTGCACCCGAGCTAGTTGATGTTGTTAGGGTGAGAGATGTACTGAGGTCACCGAGACCTGATTCATGGTTGAAGGCTTTCAACCAACAGCATGTGCCCTACTTCGACGGGAGAGTAGGATTAGAGGTGGAGCATTGGATTGGGCACGTGGAGTCCGCTTTAGAGGCCATCCGTTGCCCGGAGGAGAGGCAGGTCGAGGTAGTCCAGACGTTATTCCAGGATCAGGCTCAGTATTGGTGGAGGACAGTTAGAGGAGGTGTGACCAGGATGGATCAGTTGTTGAGCCTCGTTAGGGAGACCTTTTGTCCAGATTCACTGAGGAGAGACAGAGTCCAGGACTTCTTAGAGGCGGGATTTGAGGATGTCCCAGTCATTGAGGCGATCAGACGATTTCGGGCAGAGTTAGCCTTGTTGGGACCCGCTGCACCTCCAGCAGACCAGCATGTTTATCTCTTTTCGAGGAGACTGAGGGAGTCCACCCGCGCGTATCTTGCGGGATTCCGCTGTGACTCCTTGGTGGAGTATCAAGACCGAGCGTCGGCATATGAGAGGGACCACCCGGGTCCTAAGAGAGTTGCTCAGTCCGAGGGGCCGGACAAGAGACAGAGGACAGATCCCGCTAGTTCAGGAGTAGGAGCCCCAGGACATGGGCATAGCCAGATGCAGAGCCGTTCTAGTTCTCAGGCTACCGCGCCGACATTTGATCGGGGACGTCAGTGTTTCAGTTGTGGAGGGTATGGACACATTAGGAATGCATGTAGGAAGCCACCCGTGGCTTGTTTCACTTGTGGCCAGGTGGGCCACCGAGCTGCTTTCTGCCGTCAGGGCAAGACACAGTCACAACAGGGTTCTTCACCTGCTAGCG
Source organism: Fagopyrum esculentum (assembly GCA_033239045.1). Lineage (NCBI taxonomy): Eukaryota > Viridiplantae > Streptophyta > Magnoliopsida > Caryophyllales > Polygonaceae > Fagopyrum > Fagopyrum esculentum. Next base: position 138,237,252 of record BSUD01000001.1, on the reverse strand, counting down.
TGGCAGGAGGTGTGCAGAGGCCGCCTCAGTACCGGCCGTTGAGTCACCATCAGAGACTCCAGGGTCAGACTCGTTCGCAGGGATCGGCCCAGAGTCAGGGCCTAGGTAGGGGGGATGGTGGAGGCACCACAGAGGCTAGAGGCACTCAGGCCAGGGTCTTCGAGTTGAGAAGCGTCGTTGATCCAGCGACGCCGGTTGACACAGGTACTATTTTGATTCACAACTTCACTGTTGGGGTATTGTTTTTAACGAGTACTACACACCCTTCTTTTACCATTGTTTGTATAGCTAGGATTGACCTTAGTTACGTTAGAGGGGAGACCCTCCACTATAGGGTTACCCGACTAGGGTAAGGTTAGTGGTACCTGAGAGGTACCCGATTGTTCCATTCGTTGGGAAAATCGTAATTGGTGAGCAGACTTATATATCATGTACTTCGAGTGCATGAAGAAGACATCGAAGAGACAGACAAAGGGGACCTCCATCTACTTGGACATTAGTAGGATGACTTTGACGGCAACCCCAAAGACGAGACGAGGTGACCTCTTCAAGGCGGGACAAGAGAAAGTAGAACTTCTATCGTGATCAAGAGAAGAGGCGTGGTAAGTTGTACTAACAAAACGGATGTTGTATTCTTTGGGCTCACATGGAGGAGCTATGTTAGCGGTGACATCAAACGGAGAACGTGGATAGTAGTAACACGGAAAGCTTTGAGCATATGACATTAACTTGAAAAGAAACAAGCAAGATATTTCAATGGTTTTGAAGTGAAGAATTTCCCCTAGAATCCCACACGAAGTATGCTGACACGATAGTGAAGTTGTTCTTGCAATGCCAAGAGATGCATAAGGTGACCAACAAAAGGAAGAGAAGACCGAAGCTTAAAGTTGAAGGTCGACTTGAGAAGCACGGGAGATATAAGAAGGAAAAAGATGTTAAAACCCTTACGGTCATATTGATCTTAAAGTAAGTCCTCCACCTACTCGGAGGAAGGGTACAAGCTTACATAAATTACAAACCACGATTCCCACATGTGGTCCTATCCTAGAAGGTAAGGAAGAGGAGATCACTTTACTTAGCGGCATGATTAAGCCCTACAGTCGAACGCCTATGACAACCCTGAGGAATGAGAAGGTGGTTACAAGTTCAAAAATGTGTGGGTCTTCATCGGGCTTGTGGAGAGATTCTCCAAAGTTACGCCATCAATGGCTAATCTACGCTAGAAGGAGGGTAATATCTTTAGTCGAGTTTTATGAGGATCTAGTAGTATCGATAGAATCGACGGGCTAGACCTAGTTCTTCCCCTAGTTGAGATATGTGCGTGTGTGATGTTATGGGTAGGTGTGCCCCGCGCGGGAATGTGTTATAGGACCTGTTATATCTTGTGGTGGTAGTTTAAGTAGATTGTGCGTATAGATTGGAAGGTTTAAGCCTTCCTAGTTTGAAAGTTCATACCTCGGCCTTAGGAACCGAGAAGTCCGGCGTGTGGCAAGTTTCGGGCCGAAACTTGTTTTTAGGGGGATCTAATGTAACGCCCCAAAGTTAGGCGCGCTTGCGAGTTTTTCCTTTTCGAATATTTATTAGCCTAAATATTTTGACGAGTATTTTCCGCCTTGTTAATTAAATTTTTACGAGTTTATATAAATTATATAAATATATATTCCGTATTTTTATTTTAACGGAAAAGTTTGGAAATATTTTTCGATCCGGAAATTTCACTCCAATTAATACGATGAGTTGTTAATTCCCGGTTTCCTTTATTTTTTTTATTGTCTCCTCTATTTCCTTTTATTTTTATATATGGTACCTTTCCTCTCTCCTTGCTGATGAACAACCACTCAGCCCAACGCTACCCGACTCCTCGCCTCTCCCGACCTCTCACTTCCGACTTCTCGTTGCTCCTAGTACTGCCTCTCTAGCTTGCAGGCTTTGCAGCTCTACAGGCTCTCTAATCACTCGATTCACAACTCTCAACCTCTCATCTCTCACAGCTCTCAACCTCTCATCTCTCACAGCTCTCAACCTCTCATCTCTAATCACTCTCGTATCTTTTTTTTTACTCTCCTCTCACACAGCAACATCACCACTCGCACTCTCCTCTCTGTTCTCTTGGCATCGGAACCACGTCGGCCGACACGAACCTCTCGAGCCGCCTCTGTCGAGCCGCAGTCGAGCCTCGCCATTGGAGGGCCACCGTCGACCCTCCTTTGTTTCCTGCATCTGTCAGTTGCAGCCTACCAAGCCAGAGCCTGCCGACCTCGGAACCACCATCTGAGCCACCATCTCACCGCCGTCCCCACCGTAGCCAACAGGACAGTCTTCAACGCCAGAGAGCCTTGCCGGCCGCCACCTCTGGAGCGCCCCTTGCCGCCGCCGCCGCTACTGCTTCCCCTTCCCCCAGTAATGCGCTGATTTGGGTTTTAAAACCCTAATTTTCATTAAAATCTGGACCCCTATTAAGTGCGATATTTACAGAATGTACCCATATGTTTATTATTGCAGTTTTGACCCACATTTTTTGGAAGTTGCATTTATACCCTGCTGAATTGTATTATTGAAGTCATGACATTATATTCTTAAAATGTGCAGCTTTTGCCCTTGGGTATAAATTATAATTTTTGACCCAAAGCTTAATTCGGAAATGGCCGGGTTTTGTGAGTTTCTTTGTTGTCGGAAAAGTTAACTTCGGATTTTATCTATCTTTATAAATTTTGTATGGATCATCCCGGAAAGCGTTTTTGCAATTTTTAATCCTTGTTTTAAAAGCGGGACTTTCCTTATATTTTATGCCCTCGTTAGTTTAATTTTGAGTTATGACTCAAGTGTTTAATTGCGGGTTTTTAGCGATTGCTTTTGAAAATACGTTTACCTTAGAATATTATAACTTATATATTACGATCAAATTTAGCGTATTAGCTAAATTTGTGTAGTTTGGTTTTAGGTCCGGAAGCGCCCCGATAAAGGCCTAACGAGTCCAAGTTCGACTTCCGTCTTTTGACGTCACGTGAGTACCCTCTCCCTCGAGATTATGATCTTACTCTATTTAGTTATATTTAGTATTAGTATCATGCTAGGTTGGATCTAGCATAACTTAGAGTGAATGCCAAGTAGTGGCTTTGAAGCTTAAGAGAATTGATTAAGCATGCTGGACCTTCTAGGCTAGATTATCGTTCCTTAGGTTGGGGTTCATGATCTTGTGAGATATATGTTGTTATGAGTTCTAGCATGTGTTTGAGAGAGTGGGTTGTGGATAGATCTCCTCATGCGTTGAGTGAGGGGTGAGTGTAGGAATTCTAGGATGCGGTCCTAGAATTGAGAGTCAAATGGTCTTGCGTTGATCATTTGTATAGAAGTCTAAGACTTCTTGTGTGAGTGGGTTGTTGACATATATCCTCTTGTGAGCAGGTTGTGGACTTCTTCCCAAGGGAAGCGAGAGTATTGTGAGTTGAGTGTGGAGAAGAGGTAAGTCTCCGGACTTACTTAGTTCGTATTCGTCGTATTAGTTTCGATGTGTGTTTGGTGGTGTTTGTTTATCGTTTATTGTATAACAATTAAACCGGAATTAGGATTACCGACTTTATTTATTATTGGCCCAAGTGTATGATAACGGGCGGTGACAACACTGCCTAGCTCTTGCGGAGAGTTAGGGGGTTCTCGGCGACTAGTCCGGGCAGGTAGACGGCCAGATGCATCAGTGTCATTCCTTGACGGTGAGTAGGGACCGAGGCGAGATCATGCGGTGATTCTCGTGTCACAAACCTAAGTTGAATTAGTAACGGGATATGACTTAATAATAATAAAAAGATAATGAACTGGTCTTGTGTGTTTCGAGCATGTTGTGTGTTTATGTTAATTTGTGTGTGTGTGCCATCACCTTGATTCTAATGCTTTGAATATAGCTAACGGTATTATACCGATTGTTGTAGATGTCTTGCAGGATAGGGATGCCGCCGAGTGAGGCGGAGGAGTGGACAGCCGGGGTCTCCGTACATTATAGGACGGGGATGGTTATGTGTTGATGTCGTTTTTGAATTATCTTATACCTTATGGATTTATATTTTGGAGTTGTGTTGTTTTGAGGACTCGGCTGAGTTTCCAAATTGTACCTTTCTTTACGGATTGTTTGCATTGCATTAAAACGTTTTCGATATTTGCCTTTATTTGTGCCATGTTGGAAAGATCCGGTGAAATTGTTGTCAAGCTAAGGGTCGGGACCCATTGTGAGGTCCCAGCCCGTAGCATCCCGATATCCCGCGGATTCGGGGTGTTACAAAAGTGGTATCAGAGCCCTAGGTTGACAACAATGGCACTCGCTATCTTTTAAAGGCCGAATGAGGTATAAACAGAACCCCACGGGTTTTGACTTTTCATTTTTAAATTCATATGCATGAGTCGGGATGGGGTAGAATGTACGGGACCACCACTCCTCACGCAAACCTCGACGACGTAGATTTCTGGATTTGTTGTATATATTTTATATATATATATATATTGGCATAGTTATATATATTTATATAAGGCCTTAGGATGTTTTTGGACTTGTATGTACTTAGCTATGCATGTGACCTTAGGATGATTGGGCTTTTATGTCTTGGTTGTATCTTGGATTTTGGCTTCTTTTATGCTTTTATAAGTTTCCCTTTCGTATTAATATTACAAGTATTACGTATATATCGATATGTATATATATAAATAAACGTAAAACAATATCAGATGGCACGTACGAGAGCTACCGCATACGTAGGACCCACTAGGGGTAGACCACCTCTTCCTCCTACCGCCCCAAGACGGGGACGAGTAGGGAGACCTCCAGGCACGAGAGGTCGGGGACGTATCCCCATCACGGACCGACCAGTTATGGATCCGCCAGCAGTTGAGATTCCCGTAGAGGACGTGGCAGAGAGCATCATTCCCGAGGCTAGGGATAGGACAGTTGTTAGGTCAGAGGCGCGTAGTTCCCTATCTGCTAGGACCGGGGGAACATATATTGGGGTTGATGTGTTTGAGGACTATGTACGTCAAGTTGAGGAGGCGTTTAGGACGGGAGCACCACCTCCCGTACCACCAGTGCCTGTATCTGTACCAGCGAGACCAGCTGAGGTGTCACAGAGGGTGACTCCGGTTAGGGCCGCACCAGAGGTTGTTGCACCAGCAGTAGTTGCACCCGAGCTAGTTGATGTTGTTAGGGTGATAGATGAACTGAGGTCACCGAGACCTGATTCATGGTTGAAGGCTTTCAACCAACAGCATGTGCCCTACTTCGACTGGAAAGTAGGATTAGAGGTGGAGCATTGGATTGGGCACGTGGAGTCCGCTTTAGAGGCCATCCGTTGCCCGGAGGAGAGGCAGGTCGAGGTAGTCCAGACGTTATTCCAGGATCAGGCTCAGTATTGGTGGAGGACAGTTAGAGGAGGTGTGACCAGGATGGATCAGTTGTTGAGCCTCGTTAGGGAGACCTTTTGTCCAGATTCACTGAGGAGAGACAGAGTCCAGGACTTCTTAGAGGCGGGATTTGAGGATGTCCCAGTCATTGAGGCGATCAGACGATTTCGGGCAGAGTTAGCCTTGTTGGGACCCGCTGCACCTCCAGCAGACCAGCATGTTTATCTCTTTTCGAGGAGACTGAGGGAGTCCACCCGCGCGTATCTTGCGGGATTCCGCTGTGACTCCTTGGTGGAGTATCAAGACCGAGCGTCGGCATATGAGAGGGACCACCCGGGTCCTAAGAGAGTTGCTCAGTCCGAGGGGCCGGACAAGAGACAGAGGACAGATCCCGCTAGTTCAGGAGTAGGAGCCCCAGGACATGGGCATAGCCAGATGCAGAGCCGTTCTAGTTCTCAGGCTACCGCGCCGACATTTGATCGGGGACGTCAGTGTTTCAGTTGTGGAGGGTATGGACACATTAGGAATGCATGTAGGAAGCCACCCGTGGCTTGTTTCACTTGTGGCCAGGTGGGCCACCGAGCTGCTTTCTGCCGTCAGGGCAAGACACAGTCACAACAGGGTTCTTCACCTGCTAGCGTGGCAGGAGGTGTGCAGAGGCCGCCTCAGTACCGGCCGTTGAGTCACCATCAGAGACTCCAGGGTCAGACTCGTTCGCAGGGATCGGCCCAGAGTCAGGGCCTAGGTAGGGGGGATGGTGGAGGCACCACAGAGGCTAGAGGCACTCAGGCCAGGGTCTTCGAGTTGAGAAGCGTCGTTGATCCAGCGACGCCGGTTGACACAGGTACTATTTTGATTCACAACTTCACTGTTGGGGTATTGTTTTTAACGAGTACTACACACCCTTCTTTTACCATTGTTTGTATAGCTAGGATTGACCTTAGTTACGTTAGAGGGGAGACCCTCCACTATAGGGTTACCCGACTAGGGTAAGGTTAGTGGTACCTGAGAGGTACCCGATTGTTCCATTCGTTGGGAAAATCGTAATTGGTGAGCAGACTTATATATCATGTACTTCGAGTGCATGAAGAAGACATCGAAGAGACAGACAAAGGGGACCTCCATCTACTTGGACATTAGTAGGATGACTTTGACGGCAACCCCAAAGACGAGACGAGGTGACCTCTTCAAGGCGGGACAAGAGAAAGTAGAACTTCTATCGTGATCAAGAGAAGAGGCGTGGTAAGTTGTACTAACAAAACGGATGTTGTATTCTTTGGGCTCACATGGAGGAGCTATGTTAGCGGTGACATCAAACGGAGAACGTGGATAGTAGTAACACGGAAAGCTTTGAGCATATGACATTAACTTGAAAAGAAACAAGCAAGATATTTCAATGGTTTTGAAGTGAAGAATTTCCCCTAGAATCCCACACGAAGTATGCTGACACGATAGTGAAGTTGTTCTTGCAATGCCAAGAGATGCATAAGGTGACCAACAAAAGGAAGAGAAGACCGAAGCTTAAAGTTGAAGGTCGACTTGAGAAGCACGGGAGATATAAGAAGGAAAAAGATGTTAAAACCCTTACGGTCATATTGATCTTAAAGTAAGTCCTCCACCTACTCGGAGGAAGGGTACAAGCTTACATAAATTACAAACCACGATTCCCACATGTGGTCCTATCCTAGAAGGTAAGGAAGAGGAGATCACTTTACTTAGCGGCATGATTAAGCCCTACAGTCGAACGCCTATGACAACCCTGAGGAATGAGAAGGTGGTTACAAGTTCAAAAATGTGTGGGTCTTCATCGGGCTTGTGGAGAGATTCTCCAAAGTTACGCCATCAATGGCTAATCTACGCTAGAAGGAGGGTAATATCTTTAGTCGAGTTTTATGAGGATCTAGTAGTATCGATAGAATCGACGGGCTAGACCTAGTTCTTCCCCTAGTTGAGATATGTGCGTGTGTGATGTTATGGGTAGGTGTGCCCCGCGCGGGAATGTGTTATAGGACCTGTTATATCTTGTGGTGGTAGTTTAAGTAGATTGTGCGTATAGATTGGAAGGTTTAAGCCTTCCTAGTTTAAAAGTTCATACCTCGGCCTTAGGAACCGAGAAGTCCGGCGTGTGGCAAGTTTCGGGCCGAAACTTGTTTTTAGGGGGATCTAATGTAACGCCCCAAAGTTAGGCGCGCTTGCGAGTTTTTCCTTTTCGAATATTTATTAGCCTAAATATTTTGACGAGTATTTTCCGCCTTGTTAATTAAATTTTTACGAGTTTATATAAATTATATTAATATATATTCCGTATTTTTATTTTAACGGAAAAGTTTGGAAATATTTTTCGATCCGGAAATTTCACTCCAATTAATACGATGAGTTGTTAATTCCCGGTTTCCTTTATTTTTTTTATTGTCTCCTCTATTTCCTTTTATTTTTATATATGGTACCTTTCCTCTCTCCTTGCTGATGAACAGCCACGCAGCCCAACGCTACCCGACTCCTCGCCTCTCCCGACCTCTCACTTCCGACTTCTCGTTGCTCCTAGTACTGCCTCTCTAGCCTGCAGGCTTTGCAGCTCTACAATGCTCTCTAATCACTCGACTCACAGCTCTCAACCTCTCATCTCTCACAAACCTTACTCTCGTATCTGTTTTTTTACTCTCCCCTCACACAGCAACATCACCACTCGCACTCTCCTCTCTGTTCTCTTGGCATCGGAACCACGTCGGCAGACACGCACCTCTCGAGCCGCCACTGTCGAGCCGCAGTCGAGCCTCGCCACTGGAGGGCCACCGTCGACCCTCCTTTGTTTCCTGCACCTGTCAGTTGGAGCCTACCGCTCTAGAGCCTGCCGACCTCGCCACCACCATCTGAGCCACCATCTCACCGCCGTTCTCACCGCAGCCAACGGGACAGTCTTCAACGCCGGAGAGCCTTGCCGGCCGCCGCCTCTGGAACGCCCTTGCCGCCGCCGCTACTGCTTCCCCTTCCCCCAGTAATCCGCTGATTTGGGTTTTAAAACCCTAAATTTAATTAAAATCGGGACCCCCATTATATGTGATATTTACAAAATGTACCCATATGTTTATTATTGCAGTTTTGACCCACATCTTTGGAAGTTGCATTTATACCCTGCTGAGTTGTATTATTGTAATTCATGACATTATTCTTAAAATGTGCAGCTTTTGCCCTTGGGTATAAAATACAATTTTTAACCCAAAGCTTAATTCGGAAATGGCCGGGTTTTGTGAGTTTCTTTGTTGTCGGAAAAGTTAAATTCGGATTTTATCCATCTTTATAAATTTTGTATGGATCATCCCGGAAAGCGTTTTTGCAATTTTTAATCCTTGTTTTAAAAGCGGGACTTTCTTTATATTTTATGCCCTCATTAGTTTAATTTTGAGTTATGACTCAAGGGTTTAATTGCGGGTTTTTAGCGATTGCTTTTGAAAATACGTTTACCTTAGAATATTATAACTTATATATTACGATCAAATTTAGCGTATTAGCTAAATTTGTGTAGTTTGGTTTTAGGTCCGGAAGCGCCCCGATAAAGGCCTAACGAGTCCAAGTTCGACTTCCGTCTTTTGACGTCACGTGAGTACCCTCTCCCTCGAGATTATGATCTTACTCTATTTAGTTATATTTAGTATTAGTATCATGCTAGGTTGGATCTAGCATAACTTAGAGTGAATGCCAAGTAGTGGCTTTGAAGCTTAAGAGAATTGATTAAGCATGCTGGACCTTCTAGGCTAGATTATCGTTCCTTAGGTTGGGGTTCATGATCTTGTGAGATATATGTTGTTATGAGTTCTAGCATGTGTTTGAGAGAGTGGGTTGTGGATAGATCTCCTCATGCGTTGAGTGAGGGGTGAGTGTAGGAATTCTAGGATGCGGTCCTAGAATTGAGAGTCAAATGGTCTTGCGTTGATCATTTGTATAGAAGTCTAAGACTTCTTGTGTGAGTGGGTTGTTGACATATATCCTCTTGTGAGCAGGTTGTGGACTTCTTCCCAAGGGAAGCGAGAGTATTGTGAGTTGAGTGTGGAGAAGAGGTAAGTCTCCGGACTTACTTAGTTCGTATTCGTCGTATTAGTTTCGATGTGTGTTTGGTGGTGTTTGTTTATCGTTTATTGTATAACAATTAAACCGGAATTAGGATTACCGACTTTATTTATTATTGGCCCAAGTGTATGATAACGGGCGGTGACAACACTGCCTAGCTCTTGCGGAGAGTTAGGGGGTTCTCGGCGACTAGTCCGGGCAGGTAGACGGCCAGATGCATCAGTGTCATTCCTTGACGGTGAGTAGGGACCGAGGCGAGATCATGCGGTGATTCTCGTGTCACAAACCTAAGTTGAATTAGTAACGGGATATGACTTAATAATAATAAAAAGATAATGAACTGGTCTTGTGTGATTCGAGCATGTTGTGTGTTTATGTTAATTTGTGTGTGTGTGCCATCACCTTGATTCTAATGCTTTGAATATAGCTAACGGTATTATACCGATTGTTGTAGATGCCTTGCAGGATAGGGATGCCGCCGAGTGAGGCGGAGGAGTGGACAGCCGGGGTCTCCGTACATTATAGGACGGGGATGGTTATGTGTTGATGTCGTTTTTGAATTATCTTATACCTTATGGATTTATATTTTGGAGTTGTGTTGTTTTGAGGACTCGGCTGAGTTTCCAAATTGTACCTTTCTTTACGGATTGTTCGCATTGCATTAAAACGTTTTCGATATTTGCCTTTATTTGTGCCATGTTGGAAAGATCCGGTGAAATTGTTGTCAAGCTAAGGGTCGGGACCCATTGTGAGGTCCCAGCCCGTAGCGCCCCGAGTCCCGTGGATTTGGGGTGTTACA
>BSUD01000001.1:138216823-138226996 GCA_033239045.1 Fagopyrum esculentum | reverse complement strand
TGAGTCACCATCAGAGACTCCAGGGTCAGACTCGTTCGCAGGGATCGGCCCAGAGTCAGGGCCTAGGTAGGGGGGATGGTGGAGGCACCACAGAGGCTAGAGGCACTCAGGCCAGGGTCTTCGAGTTGAGAAGCGTCGTTGATCCAGCGACGCCGGTTGACACAGGTACTATTTTGATTCACAACTTCACTGTTGGGGTATTGTTTTTAACGAGTACTACACACCCTTCTTTTACCATTGTTTGTATAGCTAGGATTGACCTTAGTTACGTTAGAGGGGAGACCCTCCACTATAGGGTTACCCGACTAGGGTAAGGTTAGTGGTACCTGAGAGGTACCCGATTGTTCCATTCGTTGGGAAAATCGTAATTGGTGAGCAGACTTATATATCATGTACTTCGAGTGCATGAAGAAGACATCGAAGAGACAGACAAAGGGGACCTCCATCTACTTGGACATTAGTAGGATGACTTTGACGGCAACCCCAAAGACGAGACGAGGTGACCTCTTCAAGGCGGGACAAGAGAAAGTAGAACTTCTATCGTGATCAAGAGAAGAGGCGTGGTAAGTTGTACTAACAAAACGGATGTTGTATTCTTTGGGCTCACATGGAGGAGCTATGTTAGCGGTGACATCAAACGGAGAACGTGGATAGTAGTAACACGGAAAGCTTTGAGCATATGACATTAACTTGAAAAGAAACAAGCAAGATATTTCAATGGTTTTGAAGTGAAGAATTTCCCCTAGAATCCCACACGAAGTATGCTGACACGATAGTGAAGTTGTTCTTGCAATGCCAAGAGATGCATAAGGTGACCAACAAAAGGAAGAGAAGACCGAAGCTTAAAGTTGAAGGTCGACTTGAGAAGCACGGGAGATATAAGAAGGAAAAAGATGTTAAAACCCTTACGGTCATATTGATCTTAAAGTAAGTCCTCCACCTACTCGGAGGAAGGGTACAAGCTTACATAAATTACAAACCACGATTCCCACATGTGGTCCTATCCTAGAAGGTAAGGAAGAGGAGATCACTTTACTTAGCGGCATGATTAAGCCCTACAGTCGAACGCCTATGACAACCCTGAGGAATGAGAAGGTGGTTACAAGTTCAAAAATGTGTGGGTCTTCATCGGGCTTGTGGAGAGATTCTCCAAAGTTACGCCATCAATGGCTAATCTACGCTAGAAGGAGGGTAATATCTTTAGTCGAGTTTTATGAGGATCTAGTAGTATCGATAGAATCGACGGGCTAGACCTAGTTCTTCCCCTAGTTGAGATATGTGCGTGTGTGATGTTATGGGTAGGTGTGCCCCGCGCGGGAATGTGTTATAGGACCTGTTATATCTTGTGGTGGTAGTTTAAGTAGATTGTGCGTATAGATTGGAAGGTTTAAGCCTTCCTAGTTTAAAAGTTCATACCTCGGCCTTAGGAACCGAGAAGTCCGGCGTGTGGCAAGTTTCGGGCCGAAACTTGTTTTTAGGGGGATCTAATGTAACGCCCCAAAGTTAGGCGCGCTTGCGAGTTTTTCCTTTTCGAATATTTATTGATATTTTAATAGCCTAAATATTTTGACGAGTATTTTCCGCCTTGTTAATTAAATTTTTACGAGTTTATATAAATTATATTAATATATATTCCGTATTTTTATTTTAACGGAAAAGTTTGGAAATATTTTTCGATCCGGAAATTTCACTCCAATTAATACGATGAGTTGTTAATTCCCGGTTTCCTTTATTTTTTTTATTGTCTCCTCTATTTCCTTTTATTTTTATATATGGTACCTTTCCTCTCTCCTTGCTGATGAACAGCCACGCAGCCCAACGCTACCCGACTCCTCGCCTCTCCCGACCTCTCACTTCCGACTTCTCGTTGCTCCTAGTACTGCCTCTCTAGCCTGCAGGCTTTGCAGCTCTACAATGCTCTCTAATCACTCGACTCACAGCTCTCAACCTCTCATCTCTCACAAACCTTACTCTCGTATCTGTTTTTTTACTCTCCCCTCACACAGCAACATCACCACTCGCACTCTCCTCTCTGTTCTCTTGGCATCGGAACCACGTCGGCAGACACGCACCTCTCGACCCGCCACTGTCGAGCCGCAGTCGAGCCTCGCCACTGGAGGGCCACCGTCGACCCTCCTTTGTTTCCTGCACCTGTCAGTTGGAGCCTACCGCTCTAGAGCCTGCCGACCTCGCCACCACCATCTGAGCCACCATCTCACCGCCGTTCTCACCGCAGCCAACGGGACAGTCTTCAACGCCGGAGAGCCTTGCCGGCCGCCGCCTCTGGAACGCCCTTGCCGCCGCCGCTACTGCTTCCCCTTCCCCCAGTAATCCGCTGATTTGGGTTTTAAAACCCTAAATTTAATTAAAATCGGGACCCCCATTATATGTGATATTTACAAAATGTACCCATATGTTTATTATTGCAGTTTTGACCCACATCTTTGGAAGTTGCATTTATACCCTGCTGAGTTGTATTATTGTAATTCATGACATTATTCTTAAAATGTGCAGCTTTTGCCCTTGGGTATAAAATACAATTTTTAACCCAAAGCTTAATTCGGAAATGGCCGGGTTTTGTGAGTTTCTTTGTTGTCGGAAAAGTTAAATTCGGATTTTATCCATCTTTATAAATTTTGTATGGATCATCCCGGAAAGCGTTTTTGCAATTTTTAATCCTTGTTTTAAAAGCGGGACTTTCTTTATATTTTATGCCCTCATTAGTTTAATTTTGAGTTATGACTCAAGGGTTTAATTGCGGGTTTTTAGCGATTGCTTTTGAAAATACGTTTACCTTAGAATATTATAACTTATATATTACGATCAAATTTAGCGTATTAGCTAAATTTGTGTAGTTTGGTTTTAGGTCCGGAAGCGCCCCGATAAAGGCCTAACGAGTCCAAGTTCGACTTCCGTCTTTTGACGTCACGTGAGTACCCTCTCCCTCGAGATTATGATCTTACTCTATTTAGTTATATTTAGTATTAGTATCATGCTAGGTTGGATCTAGCATAACTTAGAGTGAATGCCAAGTAGTGGCTTTGAAGCTTAAGAGAATTGATTAAGCATGCTGGACCTTCTAGGCTAGATTATCGTTCCTTAGGTTGGGGTTCATGATCTTGTGAGATATATGTTGTTATGAGTTCTAGCATGTGTTTGAGAGAGTGGGTTGTGGATAGATCTCCTCATGCGTTGAGTGAGAGGTGAGTGTAGGAATTCTAGGATTCGGTCCTAGAATTGAGAGTCAAATGGTCTTGCGTTGATCATTTGTATAGAAGTCTAAGACTTCTTGTGTGAGTGGGTTGTTGACATATATCCTCTTGTGAGCAGGTTGTGGACTTCTTCCCAAGGGAAGCGAGAGTATTGTGAGTTGAGTGTGGAGAAGAGGTAAGTCTCCGGACTTACTTAGTTCGTATTCGTCGTATTAGTTTCGATGTGTGTTTGGTGGTGTTTGTTTATCGTTTATTGTATAACAATTAAACCGGAATTAGGATTACCGACTTTATTTATTATTGGCCCAAGTGTATGATAACGGGCGGTGACAACACTGCCTAGCTCTTGCGGAGAGTTAGGGGGTTCTCGGCGACTAGTCCGGGCAGGTAGACGGCCAGATGCATCAGTGTCATTCCTTGACGGTGAGTAGGGACCGAGGCGAGATCATGCGGTGATTCTCGTGTCACAAACCTAAGTTGAATTAGTAACGGGATATGACTTAATAATAATAAAAAGATAATGAACTGGTCTTGTGTGATTCGAGCATGTTGTGTGTTTATGTTAATTTGTGTGTGTGTGCCATCACCTTGATTCTAATGCTTTGAATATAGCTAACGGTATTATACCGATTGTTGTAGATGCCTTGCAGGATAGGGATGCCGCCGAGTGAGGCGGAGGAGTGGACAGCCGGGGTCTCCGTACATTATAGGACGGGGATGGTTATGTGTTGATGTCGTTTTTGAATTATCTTATACCTTATGGATTTATATTTTGGAGTTGTGTTGTTTTGAGGACTCGGCTGAGTTTCCAAATTGTACCTTTCTTTACGGATTGTTCGCATTGCATTAAAACGTTTTCGATATTTGCCTTTATTTGTGCCATGTTGGAAAGATCCGGTGAAATTGTTGTCAAGCTAAGGGTCGGGACCCATTGTGAGGTCCCAGCCCGTAGCGCCCCGAGTCCCGTGGATTTGGGGTGTTACAAAAGTGGTATCAGAGCCCTAGGTTGACAACAATGGCACTCGCTATCTTTTAAAGGCCGAATGAGGTATAAACAAAACCCCACGGGTTTTGACTTTTCATTTTTAAATTCATATGCATGAGTCGGGATGGGGTAGAATGTACGGGACCACCACTCCTCACGCAAACCTCGACGACGTAGATTTCTGGATTTGTTGTATATATTTTATATATATATATATATATATTGGCATAGTTATATATATTTATATATGGCCTTAGGATGTTTTTGGACTTGTATGTACTTAGCTATGCATGTGACCTTAGGATGATTGGGCTTTTATGTCTTGGTTGTATCTTGGATTTTTGCTTCTTTTATGCTTTTATAAGTTTCCCTTTCGTATTAATATTACAAGTATTACGTATATATCGATATGTATATATATAAATAAACGTAAAACAATATCAGATGGCACGTACGAGAGCTACCGCATACGTAGGACCCACTAGGGGTAGACCACCTCTTTCTCCTACCGCCCCAAGACGGGGACGAGTAGGGAGACCTCCAGGCACGAGAGGTCGGGGACGTATCCCCATCACGGACCGACCAGTTATGGATCCGCCAGCAGTTGAGATTCCCGTAGAGGACGTGGCAGAGAGCATCATTCCCGAGGCTAGGGATAGGACATTTGTTAGGTCAGAGGCGCGTAGTTCCCTATCTGCTAGGACCGGGGGAACATATATTGGGGTTGATGTGTTTGAGGACTATGTACGTCGAGTTGAGGAGGCGTTTAGGACGGGAGCACCACCTCCCGTACCACCAGTGCCGGTATTTGTACCAGCGAGACCAGCTGAGGTGTCACAGAGGGTGACTCCGGTTAGGGCCGCACCAGAGGTTGTTGCACCAGCAGTAGTTGCACCCGAGCTAGTTGATGTTGTTAGGGTGAGAGATGTACTGAGGTCACCGAGACCTGATTCATGGTTGAAGGCTTTCAACCAACAGCATGTGCCCTACTTCGACGGGAGAGTAGGATTAGAGGTGGAGCATTGGATTGGGCACGTGGAGTCCGCTTTAGAGGCCATCCGTTGCCCGGAGGAGAGGCAGGTCGAGGTAGTCCAGACGTTATTCCAGGATCAGGCTCAGTATTGGTGGAGGACAGTTAGAGGAGGTGTGACCAGGATGGATCAGTTGTTGAGCCTCGTTAGGGAGACCTTTTGTCCAGATTCACTGAGGAGAGACAGAGTCCAGGACTTCTTAGAGGCGGGATTTGAGGATGTCCCAGTCATTGAGGCGATCAGACGATTTCGGGCAGAGTTAGCCTTGTTGGGACCCGCTGCACCTCCAGCAGACCAGCATGTTTATCTCTTTTCGAGGAGACTGAGGGAGTCCACCCGCGCGTATCTTGCGGGATTCCGCTGTGACTCCTTGGTGGAGTATCAAGACCGAGCGTCGGCATATGAGAGGGACCACCCGGGTCCTAAGAGAGTTGCTCAGTCCGAGGGGCCGGACAAGAGACAGAGGACAGATCCCGCTAGTTCAGGAGTAGGAGCCCCAGGACATGGGCATAGCCAGATGCAGAGCCGTTCTAGTTCTCAGGCTACCGCGCCGACATTTGATCGGGGACGTCAGTGTTTCAGTTGTGGAGGGTATGGACACATTAGGAATGCATGTAGGAAGCCACCCGTGGCTTGTTTCACTTGTGGCCAGGTGGGCCACCGAGCTGCTTTCTGCCGTCAGGGCAAGACACAGTCACAGCAGGGTTCTTCACCTGCTAGCGTGGCAGGAGGTGTGCAGAGGCCGCCTCAGTACCGGCCGTTGAGTCACCATCAGAGACTCCAGGGTCAGACTCGTTCGCAGGGATCGGCCCAGAGTCAGGGCCTAGGTAGGGGGGATGGTGGAGGCACCACAGAGGCTAGAGGCACTCAGGCCAGGGTCTTCGAGTTGAGAAGCGTCGTTGATCCAGCGACGCCGGTTGACACAGGTACTATTTTGATTCACAACTTCACTGTTGGGGTATTGTTTTTAACGAGTACTACACACCCTTCTTTTACCATTGTTTGTATAGCTAGGATTGACCTTAGTTACGTTAGAGGGGAGACCCTCCACTATAGGGTTACCCGACTAGGGTAAGGTTAGTGGTACCTGAGAGGTACCCGATTGTTCCATTCGTTGGGAAAATCGTAATTGGTGAGCAGACTTATATATCATGTACTTCGAGTGCATGAAGAAGACATCGAAGAGACAGACAAAGGGGACCTCCATCTACTTGGACATTAGTAGGATGACTTTGACGGCAACCCCAAAGACGAGACGAGGTGACCTCTTCAAGGCGGGACAAGAGAAAGTAGAACTTCTATCGTGATCAAGAGAAGAGGCGTGGTAAGTTGTACTAACAAAACGGATGTTGTATTCTTTGGGCTCACATGGAGGAGCTATGTTAGCGGTGACATCAAACGGAGAACGTGGATAGTAGTAACACGGAAAGCTTTGAGCATATGACATTAACTTGAAAAGAAACAAGCAAGATATTTCAATGGTTTTGAAGTGAAGAATTTCCCCTAGAATCCCACACGAAGTATGCTGACACGATAGTGAAGTTGTTCTTGCAATGCCAAGAGATGCATAAGGTGACCAACAAAAGGAAGAGAAGACCGAAGCTTAAAGTTGAAGGTCGACTTGAGAAGCACGGGAGATATAAGAAGGAAAAAGATGTTAAAACCCTTACGGTCATATTGATCTTAAAGTAAGTCCTCCACCTACTCGGAGGAAGGGTACAAGCTTACATAAATTACAAACCACGATTCCCACATGTGGTCCTATCCTAGAAGGTAAGGAAGAGGAGATCACTTTACTTAGCGGCATGATTAAGCCCTACAGTCGAACGCCTATGACAACCCTGAGGAATGAGAAGGTGGTTACAAGTTCAAAAATGTGTGGGTCTTCATCGGGCTTGTGGAGAGATTCTCCAAAGTTACGCCATCAATGGCTAATCTACGCTAGAAGGAGGGTAATATCTTTAGTCGAGTTTTATGAGGATCTAGTAGTATCGATAGAATCGACGGGCTAGACCTAGTTCTTCCCCTAGTTGAGATATGTGCGTGTGTGATGTTATGGGTAGGTGTGCCCCGCGCGGGAAGGTGTTATAGGACCTGTTATATCTTGTGGTGGTAGTTTAAGTAGATTGTGCGTATAGATTGGAAGGTTTAAGCCTTCCTAGTTTAAAAGTTCATACCTCGGCCTTAGGAACCGAGAAGTCCGGCGTGTGGCAAGTTTCGGGCCGAAACTTGTTTTTAGGGGGATCTAATGTAACGCCCCAAAGTTAGGCGCGCTTGCGAGTTTTTCCTTTTCGAATATTTATTAGCCTAAATATTTTGACGAGTATTTTCCGCCTTGTTAATTAAATTTTTACGAGTTTATATAAATTATATTAATATATATTCCGTATTTTTATTTTAACGGAAAAGTTTGGAAATATTTTTCGATCCGGAAATTTCACTCCAATTAATACGATGAGTTGTTAATTCCCGGTTTCCTTTATTTTTTTTATTGTCTCCTCTATTTCCTTTTATTTTTATATATGGTACCTTTCCTCTCTCCTTGCTGATGAACAGCCACGCAGCCCAACGCTACCCGACTCCTCGCCTCTCCCGACCTCTCACTTCCGACTTCTCGTTGCTCCTAGTACTGCCTCTCTAGCCTGCAGGCTTTGCAGCTCTACATGCTCTCTAATCACTCGACTCACA
Source organism: Fagopyrum esculentum (assembly GCA_033239045.1). Taxonomy (NCBI): domain Eukaryota; kingdom Viridiplantae; phylum Streptophyta; class Magnoliopsida; order Caryophyllales; family Polygonaceae; genus Fagopyrum; species Fagopyrum esculentum. The sequence goes on along the minus strand of BSUD01000001.1, from coordinate 138,219,080 downwards.
GCTCTCAACCTCTCATCTCTCACAAACCTTACTCTCGTATCTGTTTTTTTACTCTCCCCTCACACAGCAACATCACCACTCGCACTCTCCTCTCTGTTCTCTTGGCATCGGAACCACGTCGGCAGACACGCACCTCTCGAGCCGCCACTGTCGAGCCGCAGTCGAGCCTCGCCATTGGAGGGCCACCGTCGACCCTCCTTTGTTTCCTGCACCTGTCAGTTGGAGCCTACCAAGCCAGAGCCTGCCGACCTCGCCACCACCATCTGAGCCACCATCTCACCGCCGTTCTCACCGCAGCCAACGGGACAGTCTTCAACGCCGGAGAGCCTTGCCGGCCGCCGCCTCTGGAACGCCCTTGCCGCCGCCGCTACTGCTTCCCCTTCCCCCAGTAATCCGCTGATTTGGGTTTTAAAACCCTAAATTTAATTAAAATCGGGACCCCCATTATATGTGATATTTACAAAATGTACCCATATGTTTATTATTGCAGTTTTGACCCACATCTTTGGAAGTTGCATTTATACCCTGCTGAGTTGTATTATTGTAATTCATGACATTATTCTTAAAATGTGCAGCTTTTGCCCTTGGGTATAAAATACAATTTTTAACCCAAAGCTTAATTCGGAAATGGCCGGGTTTTGTGAGTTTCTTTGTTGTCGGAAAAGTTAAATTCGGATTTTATCCATCTTTATAAATTTTGTATGGATCATCCCGGAAAGCGTTTTTGCAATTTTTAATCCTTGTTTTAAAAGCGGGACTTTCTTTATATTTTATGCCCTCATTAGTTTAATTTTGAGTTATGACTCAAGTGTTTAATTGCGGGTTTTTAGCGATTGCTTTTGAAAATACGTTTACCTTAGAATATTATAACTTATATATTACGATCAAATTTAGCGTATTAGCTAAATTTGTGTAGTTTATTTTTAGGTCCGGAAGCGCCCCGATAAAGGCCTAACGAGTCCAAGTTCGACTTCCGTCTTTTGACGTCACGTGAGTACCCTCTCCCTCGAGATTATGATCTTACTCTATTTAGTTATATTTAGTATTAGTATCATGCTAGGTTGGATCTAGCATAACTTAGAGTGAATGCCAAGTAGTGGCTTTGAAGCTTAAGAGAATTGATTAAGCATGCTGGACCTTCTAGGCTAGATTATCGTTCCTTAGGTTGGGGTTCATGATCTTGTGAGATATATGTTGTTATGAGTTCTAGCATGTGTTTGAGAGAGTGGGTTGTGGATAGATCTCCTCATGCGTTGAGTGAGAGGTGAGTGTAGGAATTCTAGGATGCGGTCCTAGAATTGAGAGTCAAATGGTCTTGCGTTGATCATTTGTATAGAAGTCTAAGACTTCTTGTGTGAGTGGGTTGTTGACATATATCCTCTTGTGAGCAGGTTGTGGACTTCTTCCCAAGGGAAGCGAGAGTATTGTGAGTTGAGTGTGGAGAAGAGGTAAGTCTCCGGACTTACTTAGTTCGTATTCGTCGTATTAGTTTCGATGTGTGTTTGGTGGTGTTTGTTTATCGTTTATTGTATAACAATTAAACCGGAATTAGGATTACCGACTTTATTTATTATTGGCCCAAGTGTATGATAACGGGCGGTGACAACACTGCCTAGCTCTTGCGGAGAGTTAGGGGGTTCTCGGCGACTAGTCCGGGCAGGTAGACGGCCAGATGCATCAGTGTCATTCCTTGACGGTGAGTAGGGACCGAGGCGAGATCATGCGGTGATTCTCGTGTCACAAACCTAAGTTGAATTAGTAACGGGATATGACTTAATAATAATAAAAAGATAATGAACTGGTCTTGTGTGATTCGAGCATGTTGTGTGTTTATGTTAATTTGTGTGTGTGTGCCATCACCTTGATTCTAATGCTTTGAATATAGCTAACGGTATTATACCGATTGTTGTAGATGCCTTGCAGGATAGGGATGCCGCCGAGTGAGGCGGAGGAGTGGACAGCCGGGGTCTCCGTACATTATAGGACGGGGATGGTTATGTGTTGATGTCGTTTTTGAATTATCTTATACCTTATGGATTTATATTTTGGAGTTGTGTTGTTTTGAGGACTCGGCTGAGTTTCCAAATTGTACCTTTCTTTACGGATTGTTCGCATTGCATTAAAACGTTTTCGATATTTGCCTTTATTTGTGCCATGTTGGAAAGATCCGGTGAAATTGTTGTCAAGCTAAGGGTCGGGACCCATTGTGAGGTCCCAGCCCGTAGCGCCCCGAGTCCCGTGGATTTGGGGTGTTACA